>CM053792.1:393725893-394228393 GCA_028749045.1 Cupressus sempervirens | reverse complement strand
ATTTTATTATCATTAGTTTAATATTCATGATTAATTGATATTTAATATTTAATCTTTCCATTTCTCTTTTTCCAACTATCATATTTAAACTTTTAAATTAAAATCACACATTTAATTAATTTCCAATTAATAAAATATCATGATATTATAAATCTTCCTTTTAATTAAATAATATTTAATAATTCTAATATTATATGATTAATCCAAATATCATAATTAAATCTTTTACCAAGTAAATTACATAGTCACCATACAAGCAAAACCAATCAAAACCCAAAATCAAACAACATATACAAAAATAAATTCATGAGTTTAAAAAGGGTAGGTAGTCACATACATGTCCTCCTTCTTAGGACAAGTAATTAGAATTTGGCTGGGATTGGATCTGAATATCATCTCCTATTCTCACCATTGAGTTATTGCGATAAGGCACACTCATCTTGGCGATTTAGTGAAGTCGATGTTGGGTACTTGTAACTTGCATAAAAGACAAACATGTACAATTACATATATATCTAAGTTAAACATGTAATGATAGGGAGTGGTACATCATGTAGATCCAAACTCACAAGTAACTACGACTCCCTCCCTAGACCAGATTAGGCATATGAGACATAAATGTAAAACAAACACTCACACTATACACATGCAAGTATGGTGATGCGGGAGCATCCTGGGTGTAAGGGAAATCTCACATCATCCAAAACTATTTCTATTTCTAGTTTTCAAATATTTATGTTTTTAATAAGCATTATTCCTATACAAAGTTTCTATTTAAGGGAGCTTGCTAATTTTAGTAAGTTGGTATTATGTGCTCAGATTGTTCTAATCTCATATATGGAAATTCATCTTTGACATATTAGTCTGTTGGATGATTTTTATTGTCATATCATATGTAATGGTGCTTTATTGCAGATTTTTGGTTTGAATTTTGGCTACCCAAACTTTAGGTCCAACAATGAAGGCCTAAATGGCTTTGAATCGGGGCAAAACCTTAGTAGATAGATGCCTACACTCAAATTATTGTAGATTGCTAGCCGAGGATTCCAAAAAGGGGTTATAGTATCCCATCGGGTCAACGATTTGCTAGTTATGGTCTCCAGAAGTGGATCAATCTGGAAATATAATTTGTAAATTATCTTGAGTTGATCATATGTAATAAAGTGTAATGTAATAATAAAATATAAGAGTAGTTGACCTCAAGGGTTAGGGCTTAATGTCTAGAACCTTCTCAAATGGTTAAAAGTGCTTATATAAGGAAGGCCCGTAGGTTGTTTAGGGCAATTTTGGTGGATAGTCATAGCTTTATCTTGGAAATTTTCGTAAGGAAGGTGCCCATGTAGGTTTGCATATTGTAATTTTGTAATTCCATATTTGTGGCGATTATAAGAAGCTCATATTTTGTTCTCTCAAATTGTGTTGTTCTCTATTTGTGTTGTTTTTTGTGGTATTAAGGGGAGCATCATTTATCAAGTGGTATCAAAGCGAGAGTTCCTTATTGTGTAAGGGTAAAAGCACAAACCTGTGTCATCCTTTTATAAAGGAAAATGCTAACAAAAGTATAACTATTAAACTTCAATGACATAAAACTGACATTATTGTTTAGAATTTGAAAATGAAGTAAACTAATGAAATATGTAGAAATGGACGAAGTTTAGGATTATTATTTTTAATGATTTTTTGGAATAAGATTTGATATATTTTCCTAAATTTTAAGGATGATTTTTTAGTTGTTGAAAAATGCTAAAAATGAGAGGTCTAGTTCCCACCACAAAAACTATATGGAAATAAACTTTTTTCCCTTTGATCTCAGATTATGCTATAGATGACATATGTATATACCTAGATCAATGAAAAATAAAATTTGAATTTTGACCTATATTTTCTCTTTTATAACAATTCAAGTTTCAACTTACCTAAAATCAATAGTTTTCATCTCCCACAATATTTTTCAAAACAAATCTATTCTTTTTTTTTTTGAAAAGAGGGGTAAACGCTTTGATCTAAAGCTATGAACCAATGAGGCCACAAACAGGAGACCTCATCCCTATTAGATTTGAACCTTGATGGCAAGGATAACAACTCAACAACTTAACCATCACAACATGCCACTATTGGCAAAACAAATCCATTCTAACCAAAAGAAAAATTATACATTTTAGAAGAGGACTCTCTCCTTAGAATGTGGTGTTCTTTTTAAATTCTTTTGACAAGATTTTTTTTTTTTTCTTTCTCAAAATCAAAATTTTCTTGAGTGTTAAAATATGTACTTGTAGTATTTTTAATTATAATATACTATATCTAACTAAAACACTATAAAATCTATATGAGAATATTCTTAACTTTGAGATCTATAAAATGGTGTTTATATGTTATTATAAAAATATCATTAAAAAGAGTAAGATTTTTAAAACATTAGTTTGTAAAATAATTTTAGTTCTTTAGAAATTTGACACAAACTAGTATAAAACATGTATTTAACATACATTTCCAATTGGAAAAGTGTGAGAACATATATAACTTAGCTATAGTGGATTTATCTATATCATATGTTTGGACACAATTGATTTTTAGATAGAAATATTTAAATTCAATCATTCTGATAAGTCATCTTGAAAGGTGACACATCTTTGTACTTTTACCTATAAATAGATAGCCAACTGAGAGGCAATTTGCACTATGATCGTGGTTTGGGCTGAGCGTGTAGACAAATCACTCATTATGAGGTAGTTTGCTTTGGGGTTTTAGTGAAAGCACAAAAATGCCTCCATGAGGAGAGAATGGTGGAAAAGTCTTAGGTGTTATGCTTGAAGGTTTTAGGGCCCTCCAAAGATAGATGCAAACATTGGAAGAAAAAATGTGCAAAGGAATAAATCTTGTTGTAAGAGATGAGAGTGAGGATGAAGAAGATGAAGAAGAAGGAAATTTTGAAGAAGAGGTCATTTTGAAGCCATAAAAAGAGAGGTTTTTTAGGGCCATTTCCAAGGTTGGAAAAAGACCTAAGTTTGAGGTTCCCACATTTTCATAAAATTTTAACCTACAGGAATTGATCAATTGGATCAATCAATTGGAGGAATACTTTGAGTATGAAGATATTGAAGATTTAGATAGGGTCAAATTTGCAAGGGTCAAATTGAAGGTTCATGCAAAGATATGGTGGCAGGAGATTTAGTTGGAGCAAAATAGATGAGGGAAGGACAAAATCATAAGATGAGACCAGATGATAGTTAAATTGAAGTGCCAATTCATTCCTGTGGATTATGAGCTTGATCTACTGAACAAGATGTAAGGGTTGAAGTAAGTGACAAGATCTATTTAGGAGTATATGAAAGAGTTCTATCGAATTCTCATTAGAACTAGCCTTGCAGTATTTGATAAGGAGAAAATTATCTATTACCTTAATGGGTTAAGGCCTAGTATTCAGGAGGATTTGGTTATGGTTTGAATGACCAGTATTAAGGATTCGTACTAGTTTTCCCTAAGAGTTGAGCAAAAGATGAATAAGAAGTTTGATAACAAGAATAGTGGAAGAGGTTGTAGTGGAAGATTTGGTGGAAGGTCTTATGGAGGTCAAAATGATGATCAGAAGAATAAGGATGAGGCCAACACTAGCAACCAGAACTAGAGGGGAAACAATTCCAATCATTTTCATGATAAGAATAATAGAAATGAGAGAGGACGAGGAAGAGGAAAAGAATCTGGAAGAGGAGGCTTCCATGAAAAATATTTTCACTATAGATAAGAAGGGCATAGAGCATTTGAGTGTTCCCAATGCCAAAGAAGGATTGATAGAAGAATTGAAGGCCAAGCCAAAGTAGCACATATTGATGAAGATTCTGAATCATCACATCTTGAAGATGTTGAAAGATAAGTCCTAGTCAATAGAAGAGTCTTACTGAGTGGTGAGAATAGACTTGATCAAAGGAGGAGTCTATTTCACACAAGGTGAAAATGTGATGATAAGTGTTGTGATGTGATCATTGATGGTGGAAGTACTGAAAATCTAAGGTTAGAAAATATGGTCATGAATTTGAAGTTGAAGAGGCAAACACACCTATGTCCATACCATATTGCTCGAGTGTAGGATGACCACAAGGTCATGGTCAATGAGCAATGCTTAGTGAAGTTCAAGATTGGGAGCTACTAGGATGAGGTGATGTGTGGTATCATACTTATGGACATATGTCATATGTTGTTGGGTAGGCCATGGAAGTTTGATAAACATGTTGTTCATGATGGGCATGTAGATACCTACACTCTAATAAAGGATGGAGTGAAACATAAGTTGAAGCCATTAAAGGAGAAAGAATAAAATGTGTGTAGTGCTACTAGAATATGGTTTGTTGATGGAAAGGAGTTTCTCAAAGGTATGAAGCATGAGCATATGTGTTTTTTCGTAATCCCAAAAGATGGGATATAAAAAGTAGAGGAGGTACCTACAAAAGTTGTAGATTTATTGGGAGAGTTTCATGATATTGTGTCGGATAATATATTTGATGGATTACCCCTAGTGAGGAAGATCAATCACTAGATAAACTTGGTCCTAGGAGCCAATTTTCCAAACAAGGCAATGCACAAAATGGAACCAATAGAAAATGAAGAGTTAAACATACAAGTGCATGAGTTATTTTAGAAGGGGTTGGTTTGGGAGAACCTGAGTCCATGTGTTGTACCAATAGTATTATCATCAAAGAAGAACAAAGAATGGAGGATATGCATAGATTCATGAGATATCAACAAGATCACAATCAAGTATAGATTTCCATTGCCAAGAATGGATGATATTATGGATTGTTTTAGTGGAGATGTGTATTTCACAGAGATAGATATGAAGAGTGGGTACCATCAGATTTGTATCAGAGAAGGAGATGAGTGGAAGACTACCTATAGATAAGGGATGGATTGTATGAGTAGTTAGTGATGCCTTTTGGGCTAACCAATGCACCAAGAACTTTCACAAGGCTCATGAATGAGGTACTGAAGGAGTTTCTGGGTTAGTTTGTCATTGTTTACCTAGATGATATTTTGATCTTTAGTAAGACATTGGAGCGGCATTTGAGGCATATTTGTAAGGTGTTTGATAAGTTGAGGGAGGAAAAATTGCTGATAAACTTGAACAAGTGTAGTTTTGTGAAAAGGGAGTTGGTGTACTTGGGATTTGTGGTATCATCAGAAGTTCTAAAAATGGGCCTTAAGAAAGTGAAGGCTATCCTCGAATGGCCTTCTCCAAGGAGTGCAACTAAGGTAAGCTCTTTTCATGGACATGCTAGTTTTTGTAGAAAATTTATTAGAGGTTTTAGTAGTATATGTGGACCTTTGACTAAAACAATGAGAAGAGATAGGAAAGAATTTAAGTGGACTATTGGTGTAGATAAGAGTTTTAATCAATTGAAGCATAAGTTACAAAGTAGTTTGTTTTAGCACTTCTAGATTTTAATAAGGTATTTCAAGTAGATTGTGATGCTAGTGGTACTATGATAGGAGCTATTTTTAGCCAAGAAGGTAGACATGTTCCTTATTTCAGTGATAAATTGAATGATGCCAAAAGAAAGTATTTTGTTTATGATCAAGGATTTTATGCTATAGTTAAGGTATTGCAGAAGTGGAAACACTATCTTCTTCCTAAAGAGTTCATTTTGTATACTGATCATCAAGCTTGACAATATTTAAATAGTTAAGGAAAATTGAATCAAAGGCATTTGAAATGGGTTGAGTTTTTGTAGAGTTATACATTTGTTTTGAAACACAGGAGTGGGAAGTATAACAAAGTTGCAGATGCTCTTAGTAGAAGACAAGTTTTGCTAACATAAATGTAAATTGAGATGGTTAGGTTCAAGGAACTCAAGAATTTGTACCTAGAGGATCTTGAATTTTGTGAGGTTTGGAAAGATTGTACATAACTTGTTACATTTGATAGGACAAAGTGGTTGGATTTCAAAATCCAAGATGGTATGTTGTTTAAGGGAAGTCAGTTGCGCATTCTCATAAGTTCCCTGAGAGAGAATCTCATCAAGGCAAAGCATATTGGAGGATTGGTTGGACACTTTGGTAAAGATAAAACCAATACTTTGGTTGTTGAAAATTATTACTGGCCACAGTTGCAACAAGATGTGAAGAAGTTTGTGCAGTGTTGCAAAGTATGAGTTAGTAACTACATGGATATAGTTTTTCAAATTTTAATTTGTGTTTTTGAACCACTTTGAACCTTAGTTCAAAGTAGTTCAAAGTGGTTCAAACAGTTTGAAGTGGTTCAAATGGTTCTATAGGCAAGTTGGTTCAATGTGGCATAATAGACGTGTTTAGAGGACTGTTATAAAAAATGCAAGGTTATGATATGGATTTAGAACTCATGGTGGTGATAAGTCAAATAGTTCAGAGATGTGGCTCTTTGAATCTTATTACAGATATCAATCTTCCTACCTCCATATTGTAATATGTGGTGCACTCATTAGATAGGGTAGTTTTGGAAAATATCAATATGGAAATGCCAAATATATGCATGAGAACCATGTAAGAGATGATGCCTGGTAGGTGTCAATGTTGAAGCAGAGCAACATGAAATAGAAGGCTATCAAGTCTTTTCGTATAAGAATGATGCCTATTGTCATATTTTTAAGGAAATTTAATCCATAAAGGACAGAGCACACATCTGGGGATCATACATATAATATGACTTGGTAAACATTTGTCATTTTTGATATAGTACTCAGTATGATTTGAAATAATGTGCTGACACACCTCCAAAAGCCCTCTGGGTTTTCCATATGCATTTGCACCTAATCAAATACTCCAAAGAGACCACAAATATCCTAGGAGAGATTTTTATTTTTGAACATGGTAGAATGTTCTCATCTACTTGGTCCTGAGAATTTTGAGGTTCAATCTGTAAAGATGATTTCACAAACATATTTGAGTGATGATGCAATGGTTCATATCCAAAGTTCTGAATATGATATGAGTCATATGATGATGAAAGCTTTAGAGGAAGGATAAAAACTTTGAAAATCTCTTTCAACTCTGCTGCAGATGCACAGAATGTCGAAGAGTAATGGGCTGACCGCAAACCTATTGATCAAAACACGAGCTTCATTAGTTGTGAAAGTGAATGCAAAGGGAATACGAGCTAATCGAGTTATGTAAAGATCTTACAATCATCCTCTATCAAATAATCTCATCATTGGATGAGTCACTCTTTTGCTTATGCGGGCCATAGACAATTTGTCTTACGTTCCTGATAAATTGGTGTAGATGATAGCAACCAAAGATGTAATCACTTAACATTGAGCTTGTAGTTCAAAGGCTTGAATCCCAGATTGAAGAATCTCTAATACTGAGAGCTGATTAAAGGATGTTGACATGGTTTCAAAAGTATTTTGATCATGAAACCCACACTCTCTCTTATGACAGAAATGACTTATAAGAATATATCGAGCTCGATAGAACCAACATCCCTACATTCTTGTCGGTCATCATACCCATTCAAATCTACAATAGTGGACATGGAGGCTCTATCTCCAAGTTCATTGAGTCCTTTGGTAACTCACCATAGCCAATTGGAAGTGAAGCATGAGTCCCATGTATGAGCCATAATGGTACCATGAATCTCCAAAAGTCGAACTAATGATAGTCAAAACTAAAGACCCACGTCCAAGACATAGGCAGGTGACGATGAAGGATGACGTTTATCATGATGAAGATGTGTATCGGGTCAGTGCTACCTTCGTAAAGATTGTTCTTCTATCAAGCAGAGCCTGTCAAACTCCATTTAAAACCAGTGACCATCGGAGCAGATGTGAATATGTATTGTATACTATCTGACTAGAAAACCGCAGGACTAGGGATCAGGTTTAATAAGTTCCCATTTGTGAGGGCATCGACAATTGAAAAGAACCAAATAAATATGGGTGTATGACAAAATATATGTTTAAGTGCCAATTTATAAAGAGTGAAATCCCAAATTACGCCAATTATGGAAGAAGCTGACATATGTTTGATAGAATGTCAGTGATGCAGAGATAGTAACCTACTATGCTAAGTGGGTACCCCACGTGACTCAAGTTTCACAAAGGAAATCCTTGGTCAACATGTATATATATACATGAAGATCCCACACCCATTACACATTTAATTACTAAGATAAAAGGAAAAACATGATGAGTCATCACAAGTAAAATTTTTGAAGATGCTACTTGTCAGCATGCATATATTATAGGGGCTTTGTATTAGCAAAGATATAAGACAATTTTTATAATGATATAAACAGATGGGAAAAGGGGAAGTCATAAAGTTTTTCAAGATTCAGTTAGGGAAATTGAAATGTTTTTATGGGAAATAAGAAAATAATAAAGAGACCAATAGAAGATAGAGAGCGAGAGGGGAGGGGGGTGTTCCACTTTTTCTCTCCTAGAGACTGCAGATTGTGGGCTACAACAAAAGGAGAGGTTTTCCAGATTTGTTCCATTTTTCTTGTGAAGTTGTGGGAAGTAGAGCCAGTGTTTATTTTCTCTTTTTTGAACTGTGTGTTAGAAAATAGGAGAATTTTGATTTATTTATGTAATATAGAGAAGGAGCTTCAACTTTCTTTAATGGTGACTGTAATTGCAAATGTGTAATAAGGTCCTTGTATCTTTTATGCTTTAGAGAAGGGAGACTTGGAAGTTGATTGCATATCAAAACCTAGAGTTTGAGCGATCCTCTTTCCACTAATCGTGATCTTTGTGTCACTTTAGTTTTCTCTAAAATGTGCTTTTACAGTCACTGTTTCTTGTATACATTTTGATTGCAAAACATATTCATAACTTTGTTTTTGCACTTTCTCAAGAAGATGGAAAATGTGTTTCTTGATTTTGTCCTTTGTAATATGTCGGGGTAAATGGATTTTGTGTCATTTGCCATCTATTTTCTTGTAGTCATTTAGTTTTTCTGCATCGACTTCATAAGATGTTTGTAATCCCTTCGTGCTTTCTGGTTAAAAGCATCCATATTCAAATTCATTGTAAATCATTTATAGGGAGCTGTACCTAGATAAATTGAGAGGGTGCTTACACTCTTTCAATAGTGAAGTGACCCAACTGTTAGTGTTGATTAGTCTTCTTACTTGTGCATTTAGAGTTATATTTGCATGTATTTTCTCAGAGGACAATCTGTTCCCTAACAGATTTTTGGCGACTCTGCTAGGGATCTTGAAGCAAAGATTTAAGTGCCTAACATTTTTTTCCTTAGTTTTATGATTATCTCTATGTGTAGGAGATTGGCAACTCTAATGCAATGATCATGCCGACTATGAACGTCATGAGAAGACTAAGGCTAGACCCTTCTCTCCTGGAAATTTATCAAATTGATGACAAAGTGTTATGTGAATTTGTGGATAGCTTTAAAGAAAGTATTTGCAAGGGTATCCAGAAAAATATAAGCTTTGAAGATGATGCATGATCTTGGTTGCTATGGAAAGGCCTCTGCACAAGATTTCACAAGTTGAAAGACTTGCAAGAACTTGAGGAGAGAGTGGCTCAATTAAAGAAGCATTTGGAGGTGGATGATGATGAACCTCCCGTTATCTCAGTTTCACCCATGTACTTCAATCACCTTGTCATGAATGACTGAGAAGTACAACCAGAGTTACTCCAGCCTCATGCTAATCTAGTTTCAATGGATGAGAATATATGTGATAGCAATGGAGAAAGGGTAAGCAATAATGATGGAATCTTGCCACTAGTTTATTCTTCATCTCATGTAGAAAGTTTTCTGGTAAAAGATCAAGGTGATCATTCTTTTCCTAAGAGTTCCATTGAAATGATTTCTAGTGATGCTTTGTCAGAAGATGAATCTTTAAATGTCATCAGAGATTGTGAGGACATTGATTCTTTGGATAAGAATGCTGAAAATAGCCCTATTCTAGAATATTTTCATTTTGAAAATAATGTAGCAACAAATCTTATTAGTGCTACTAATTTTAAAGAAGGTGCCTCTAAATATTTCTCTCCATGTCTAGAAAGTTTTAGTTTTGAGGGTGTTGATAGTAATTTCATTTTAGAAGTTCCTATTTGTGAAAGATTAGACAACTAGCTACCTGGATTTCAATCCTTCACCTTTGATGAAATGGATGAAAATAATGTTGGTCATCTTTCTTTAAAGAGTCTTCTTGGTGAATTTTTTTAGAATAACATGCAGTTTGAAAGTGATCTTCCCACTTTTATGAAAAATGAAGATGATTCCTCATGCTTGAAAATCAATAATCAACCTATGGAAAGAGTTGATTGGTTCGAGGATGAAATATGTAATTATGACAAGGTGAGAGTGCATATGGAAAAGTTTCATTCTCATGAAGAAAGAGGTGCTAAAGTTATCACTCAGCTTGTAGATAGCCTAGCTGAAGCATGGAGCAACACATTCCTTCAAGATCAAGAAGAAGAAATCATTGATAAATTCTTGTTATCTCTTCAATCAGAAGACCTCTCTCAAGTCAGACCATTTGACAATGATCCAATTCTTCATGAAGATGAGGTGAGAATGCATTTGGATGAAAATCCTTGTGTTGATTTACTTCTTGAAGAAAAGAGGTGTAAAGTTGGCTTTCAACCTAGTGATGATTCAGCTGGTATATTGAGACACACTCTTCTTAATGAGGAAGAAGAAATCATAAACACATTCCTATCATCACTTAAGCCAGATCATTCCTTTAATGATAAATCAAGTATTCATTCAAATCGGATTGAAAGTGAAGCATTCATTGATAATCTTTCTTTTCATTCATCTATACATGGTTTTGCTGATTTGGATTGTGGGAGAAATGTTGAAACATGTGATGGCACTTTGGAAAGGAAAGAAGACAATATATATGGCTTGTTTGATGATAGTTTGATTCTTGAGAGGGATGAAGAAAATAAATACTCAAGGGTTGATCCCATGTTGGATGAGGCATCATTATGGCTGCAAGTCGAGCATGACCATGTGCAGGAACTAAATCTTCATGACAACATTTTTGGGCATTGTGCATCATTTCTTGGTGAGATTTCTAAATTTTATAGTTTTCAGCATGAAGTGGAATGTAACCTTGTGAATGTGAAAGATCAATTCTCAAGTCAAGAAGAGTTCTATGATGAATTATGGCTGTTTGGAAAAGAGTGTTGGATCAACATATGCATGTGTCTTTTTAGTTTGAAGTTTGGTATTGAAAGAGTCATCAACAAGCAATGGTATGGAGCTGCTCTATTAGGATATGGTTTGCTAATGCAGAAAGGCTCCTACTTCTCCCAACCTGTAAATGTTTTCATGTAATTCTTTTTCTTTTCTGGCTTTGTGGTAGGTTCTCTCCTACCTTTGTAAATATTGTAAATATGTCTTTTTGGTGTGTGTAGTTGTAGTTTGAATAATGCACAAGCTTCGTGCTTGCTAGCAGTTTAGGTGTTTTGGTTTGTTGGCTTTGTCCTACTCCCCTCCACCCTTTTTGCAAGCAACTCCCAGTTTCCTTGTTGACTCTATTGCCCAATGGTTGAGGTACTCATCATTTGCTAGAGATTGCTGGAGTTCTCTATTTTTGCAGTCAAAACCAGTCCCATAGTTAGAGCCCATGTTAGTAACTACACAGACACAATTTTTCAAATTTTAATGTGTTTTCGAACCACTTTGAACCTTAGTTCAAAGTAGTTCGAAGTGGTTCAGATAGTTCAAAGTGGTTCAAATGGTTCTACAGGCTCATTGGTTCAATGCGACATAATAGACATGTTCAAAGGACTATTATAAAAAATGCAAGGTTATGATATGGATTCAGAACTCATGGTGGTGATAAGTCAAATAGTTCAAAGATGTGGCTCTTTGAATCTTATTACATATATCAATCTTCCTACCTCCATATTGTAATATGAGTGGTGCACTCATTAGATAGGGTAGATTTGGAAAATATTAATATGAAAATGCCAAATATATGCATGAGAACCATGTAAGAGATGCTTCCTGGTAGGTGTCAATGTTGAAGTAGAGCAACATGAAATAGAAGGCTATCAAGTCTTTTAGTATAAGAATGATGCCTATTATCATATTTTTAATGAAAGTTAATCCATAAAGGATAGAGCACACATCTAGGGATCATGCATATGATATGAGTTGGTAAACATTTGCCATTTTTGATAGAGTACTCAATATGATTTGAAATGATGTGTTGACACACCTCCAAAACTCCTTTGGGTTTTCCATATGCATTTGCACCCGGTCAAATACTCCAAAGAGACCACAGATATCCTAGGAGAGATTTTTATTTTTGAACATAGTAGAATGTTCTCATCTACCTGGTCCTAGGAATTTTGAGGTTCAATTTGTAAAGATGATTTCACAAACATATTTGAGTGCTGATGCAATGGTTCATATCCAAAGTTTTGAATATGATATGAGTCATATGATGATGAAAGCTTCAGAGGAAGGATAACAAATTTGAAAACCTCTTTCAACTCTATTGCAGATGCACAAAAGTCAAAGAATAATGGGTTGACTGCAAACCTATTGATCAAAACACAAGCTTCATTAGTTGTGAAAGTGAATGCAAAGGGAATATGAACTAATTGAGTTATGTAAAGATCCTTACAACCATCCTCTATCAAATAATTTAATCATTGGATGAGTCACTCTTTTTCTTATGCAAGCCATAGACAATTTGTCTTACGTTCCTAATAAATTGTTGTAGATGATAGCAACCAAAGGTGTAATCACATAACATCGAGCTTGTAGTTTGAAGGCTCAAATAACAGATTAAAGAATATCTAATACTAAGAGCTGATTAAAGGATGTTTCCATGGTTTCAAAAGTATTTTGATCATGAAACCCGTGCACTCTCTCTCTCTCTCTCTCATGATAGAAATGACTTATAAGAATATATTGAGCTTGATAGAACCAAGATTCCTACATTCTTGTCAATCATCATACCCATTCAAATTAGTGGACATGGAGGCTCTATCTCTAGGTTCATCAGGTCCTTTGGCGACTCACTGTAGTCGATTGGAAGTGAAGTACAAGTCCTATGTATGAGCCAAAATGGTACCATGAATCTCCAAAGTCAAACCAATCATAGTCAAAATTGAAGACCCACATCCAAGACATATCAGGTGATGATGAAGGATGACTTGTATCATGATGAAGACGTGTATCAAGTTAGTGATACCTCGGTAAAGATCATTCTTCTATCAAGAAGAGCCTGTCAAACTCCATTTAAAACTAGTGACCATCAGAGCGGATGTGAATATGTATTGTATTCTATTTGACCAAAAAACTATAGGACCAATGATTGGATTTAATAAGTTCCCATTTGTGAGGGCACCGATAATTGAAAAGAACCAAATAAATACGGGTGTATGACTTAAGTGCCGATTTATAAAGAGTGAAATCCCAGATTACACCAATTATGGAAGAAGCTGGCATATGTTTGATAGAATGTCAACAATGCATAAACAATAACCTACTATGCTAAGTGGGTACCCCGCATGACTCAAGTTTAAAAAAGGAAATCCTTGGTCAAAATGTACACACACACACACACACATACACACACACACATGAAGATCCCATACCCATTACATAGTTAATTACTAAGATAAAAGGAAAAACATGATGAGTTGTCACAAGTAAAATGTATGAAGATGCCACCTATCAACATGCATATATTATAGGGGCTTCGTATTAGCAAAGATATAAGACAATGTTTATAATGATATAAACAGATGGGAAAAGAGGAAGTCATAAAGTTTTTCAAGATTTAGTCAGGGAAACTGAAAAGTTTTCATGGGAAATGAGAAGATAATAAAGAGGTCAATAGAAGAAAGAGAGGGGGGGGTGTTCCACTTTTTCTCTCTCGGAGACTACAAACTATGGGCTACAGCAAAATGAGAGATTTTCCAAATTTGTTCCATTTTTCTTGTGAAGCTATGGGAAGCAGAGCCAATGTTTATTTTCTCTTTTCTGAACTATGTGTTAGAAAATAGGAGAATTTTGATTTGTTTATGTAATATAGAGAAGAAGTTTTAGCTTTCTTTAATGGTGACTATAATTGCAAATGTGTAATAAGGTCCTTGTATCTTTTATGCTTTAGGGAAGGGAGACTTGGAAGTTAATTGCATATCAAAACCTAGAGTTTGAGTGATCTACTTTCCACTAATCGTGATCTTTGTGTCACTTTAGTTTTCTCTAAAATGTGCTTTTACTGTCGTTGTTTCTTGTATACATCTTGATTGCAAAACATATTCATAACTTTGTTTCTGCACTTTCTCAAGAAGATGGAAAATGTGTTTCTTGATTTCGTCCTTTGTAATATGTTGGGGTAAATGGATTTTGTGTCATTTGCTGTCTCTTTTCTTGTTGTTGTTTAGTTTTTTTGCATCTACTTCGTGTTTACAGGTAGATGTTTGTAATCCTTTTGTGCTTTCTAGTTAAAAGCATCCATATTCAAATTTATTGTAAATCATTTACAGGGAGCTATACCTAGATAAAATCAGAGGGCACTTACACTCTTTCAATAGTGAAGTGACCCAACTATTAGTGCTGATTAGTCTTCTTACTTGGGCATTTAGAGTTATATTTGCATGTATTTTCTCAGAGGACAATCTGTTCACTAATAGTATGTCAGATGGAAAAAGGAGTGAAGCAAAATACAAGGTTGTATCATTTATTGCTTGTACTTGAGAAGTTGTGGAAAGATGTTAGCATGGATTTCATTCTTGGTTTACCAAAGGCACATGAGGGCATGACTCCATCTTTGTGGTGGTTGAATTTTTTTTTAAAATTACACATTTCATTCCCTATAAGAAGACTAGTGATGTTGTTCACGTAAAAGAAGTGGTGAGACTACACAGTTTGCCAAAGAGTATAGTTTTTGATTGAGATACCAAGTTTGTTGGGCATTTATGGTGTACATTATGGAAGAAATTGAAGATAGAATTGAAGTTTAGTTAATCCTATCATCCATAGATTGATGGACAAATAAAAGTTTTGAACTAGAGTTTGGGGAATTTGCTAAGATGCTTGGTTGGAGATAAGCCAAAAGGTTGGCATTTGATTTTACCATAGGCATAATTTGATATAGTAATTATATCAATAGGAGTATTGGTAAATCACCATTTTAGATTGTGTATGGGAGAAATCCCGAAAATGCTTCTGAATTGAAGCAATTGGATAAATGAGAAGTAAGTGTTGGAATTAGCAAGTGGAAAGATTTACTTGTGAGGGGGGGGGGGGGGGTGTGAATCAGAAGTAACTAACTTTAACCTTTTCAAATCCTTTCAACTAATATCATTCACATGCATCTAATTCATCTAATAATCATGAAAGTAAAAGACATGCATGAAAATAGATAACACACAAATTTGGTAACCCAAAAACCCTCCAAAATGAGAAGGCAAAACTAGGGTGGGGATGACACCCACAAAATATCACCGCAACAATGTGTAACTGTTCAAAGTTACAATGTTTGACCACTTCCAATGGTCTAACTTGTGAAAGGCCTATCTTGTTAAAGACTTTACACTCTATTAAAAGTGACCTGGTTAAAGGATTTTACTACCCTGCTAAAAGTAGGCCTGGTTAAAGGACTTTAGTACATTCACTTGGAATGCCACCCTGTTAAAGGATTTAGAAATGGCTGCTAAGCCAACCTAAGTCTATAGGATTTCCATATCTAATATAATTGCTAGAAAATATTAGAAGATTTTGACCTGATAACTTGTAATCCTCAATTGTTGATTACAAAACCTTGTTCTCCTCTAACAAATCTGATCCTTGCTTGATCTAATATGTCACTCTTTGTAACTTTGATACTCTGTTCTTGATCAATTGGATTTTGCAATGCTACTCTTTTCTTCACTAAGTCTTTTTAGCCTTCTGCAGTTTGCTATAATTCACCCATACACTTCTCATACATGCATCCTCTCTCTTGCATAATGCAGCTTCATCCTCCTTTTAAATATTTCAAAGACTTAGGGTTAGTATGAATCTACGATCAATATTAAATCTTCATTTCCCACTTATTTCTTGCACTTTTCCTATTGGTTGCATGCCTTCTCCATTTTTTTATTGGTTGCATGCTGATTGCATAGGTAATGCAAAAGATTCAATCTTATCTTCAAGATCCTTCAAGATTCATCCTATGTCAGCTCCAAAAATGGTTTACATCTGAGTTTGTGAAGATACAAACTCATATGCTAATTCTATCTTACTCGACATTTACTAGTTTCTGATGCTCAACACATATAGGAAAACTAGCTCACTTGTCTCCTATAGTAATTGTGTTTCACTTGGCATGTATACTTTGCTCGGCACTTGAACTTCTATAATGTTCCTTTTTTAGCATTCATAGCATGTTGTTGTCATTGGCCTATTTCCCCACTATCCTATAGGCTAACTAGGACATTAAAGGGACTTCGAGGCCATTTGGCCTAGATAGTTTTTGTTGCAGGTGTTTGTGATGGGTTTTGAGGCAACTTTGGGCATACTTACTATTTATAGTAAGTCATCTTGGACATGGTCGGACATCCAGTGGCAGCAGTATGTCAATGGTAATTGTTTAAAATCGATAAGAAGACTTTTTTATCATTAATAAGATTTGTTATGCATTGATAAAGCTATTTATAAAGTTAAATTTAAATATTTAACTTTATTAATGCATAGACTATAGTTTGTGAGAAATATTTAAATTAAAAGAGTCCCCTTTATTTTATAACACATTGGAGACATAAGTTACATAAAGGGAGTTATGTTTTATCCCACATTGAGAAAACGAAGGATAGAGCTCTTGTGAGAACACTATAAAAGAAATGAAAGAGCTTCTTTTATGCATGCTTGGAAATATCAAAGAAATTGGGGAATTTTTTGGAGATTATGTCTCAATAGTTTGAAGGACGAAATCCCTTCAAGCTGGAAATCTTGACGCCATTGAAAGATATGGTCTTGTGATTCAACATAGTAGCAATTCAAAAAAGAAGATACAAAAAAGTAGTTCGAAAAAGCGAAATCGAAAAAGCAGGCTAAAAAAGCAAGTACGAAAAAGTAGTTCAAAAAAGCAGAACTGCAAAAGTAGGCCGAAAAAGTAGTTCAAAAAAAGAAAAGTAGAAGGGGCAGCATTGAAGGAAATTATCACAGCCATCTACAACCAGGCTCTTTGTTAGTATTTCTTTTTAGGGTGTTATAAGTTTTCAGCTGTAAGTGTGCATTATACCAGCATTCTCATTTTGTAATCCGTGTAAATGCAAAAGTCTTGGCCATATTTCATGAGCATTGTATTTTTCATTGCAATTAAGAAGATAATTGTTGCTAGTGTCATTTAAGCAATTTAATATCATTATTTATCAGCTAGTTAGTTTGCATAACAACTGTTTGTAAAAATGCCAGTTGGCTGTAGGTGTTCATTTCTCATGCTTAGATCATATATATGGCACTGAATATTGTCAAAATTAGTAGCACACTCATGTTAGGTCATTGTGTAGTCCATTGTAGTCTTCTAGCACAAGATTCTCATTGATGAAAATTGAAGAAAAAGTCATTTGAAGCTAGCTGAAATACTATATCAGTCATACATCCCTTGCATGTGAATTGTTAGATGAAATTCCTTGAGCTTTCATCAACATTTTTTTGAGAGCAGATTTGAGGAGGGTTATTACAGTGGTATCAGAGCTATAAGTACTGCCATCCTATGGAGGTCTTATAGGGAATTTGGAATAGCCAGATAAAGAGAAAAATGTTTGACAAAATGAATGCAGCTCCAGATCAGGGAAAGGAAATATTCTTACAATTATTAGACACCTTAACACAGGGACAACGATCAGCAGAGCAAATAGCACAATAATAGAGTCAGAGATTTGAGCTTATGATGCAAATGATGGCTTGTCAAATGGGGTTGAATGCTAATGTGGGTGGAGGAAATAATCAGAATGGTAATAATCAGGGTGGGGCACATAATGGAGGTGAAAAAGTTGGGAACAATTTCGGTCATGCACCCCAGAAGACTAGGACAGTGAGTTCGCGGCCCATGATTCCCATATTTCCTCCTAGAGCTCCAGAGCAGCCCATAACAGAGCCCCAGATCACTGATATACTGGACCAGCTAAGGAGAGATTGGGAAGCCGAAGGTCCAAATTTTATTGCTGCAATCACCTTTAGGGAGTATATAGATGTGTGGATGAAGCATATGCCACGTGGACATGACAGGAACTAGAGCTATGAGCTACAGAAGAAAGTAGGGAAACTTCAGTTACCATATTATGATGGCTCGGGGAAGTCTATAGCAAGAACTTGGGTTCAAAAGCTTGGCACATACTTTCAAATGAACCCTATGCCTGAGGAAGAAGCTATTAAGTATGCATCAATTCACCTAGATGGGTTAGCACATGAGTGGTGGAATCATGGTATGGTCACTATGGGTCATGCACACATTACCTCATATGTGGATTTTACGAAGAGACTGATTGAACGTTTTGATAGGCCTAAGGATCGTACCTTCCCTATGACAAGCAGAAACTTGTATGAGGAGTTTAACAGACATGTTGATTCAATACAGGGAGACATTAGCACATCTTTAGGTAATGGTTTATCTGCATCATCTTCACGGGCAGAAGGGGTTTCAGATGTTGTGCAGGTTGAGCCAGTTGCATCAGAAGGTGATATCATAGGCACACCAAATTGCATGATTGACACAAATAGTGATTCCAGTACAGTTGGGATGGATGAAGTTATAGCAGTTGAGGATACTATCATGTTTGAGGATAGTATAGTTGATTAGAAAGTGAGCATTCAAGACTTTGCAAAAAATCAGTATCAAGCACAGTTGGATGCTTCTTCACATGAGATAGAGGCTAATAGCTCTTCACTTGGTTTGGCAAGCCAGCTGAAGATAGGGGACAAGGATATTGTCGTGGATTTATCTCATTATGACAAGATGCATGGATTGATTGAGAATCACATTTGGATGATTCAACTGCACGAGAGACAGAAAGGAGTCACAACAGGTTCTTCTTGTGATGACTTACATCAGATCAAGGAAGGCATGGAGGCAATGAAGGTAAGTTACATACACCTACTTTTAGATAGTGATCATCTCCTTAATCTTGCAGGGATCTATTTAGATGCATTGAAGAAGAAGGAGGAGGAGGCTGACCAGCTTTTTCATGAGATGGAGGATACTCAAAATTCCTTGGTGTGTATTCAATTGGCTCTCCAGGATTCTGAGAGACATGTGGACGATCTTTGTCTTGAGGTGAGCTCAGTTTGGGAGTTAGTACATATAGCAGGGACTCAGTTTTCTTTTACAGTCAGGTCACATGTTGATGATTTATCAGAGATGACAAAGTTTACAGGAGAGTTCGAGGATCCGAGTATTACAGATGATAGCTATTCTGAGGTTACTCCTTTGGACAGTGTACCAAGGATAGAGGATAGGAGTTCAACCAATCAGCACAATCATGTGTCTAGTCAGCTGAGAGTTGGCAAGCGAGACATTGCTATTGCGTGTGAACATTTTGATGTTGCTCGCCAGTTGTTAGCAATTTATGGATGGGGTTCTCATACTAGTGATGAGCAAGGAGGTAGTTATCTTTCCTTGATAGAGATCCACTCTTTATGGGAGGCTATTTGGATTTTGAGACATAATTATATGCAGTTGGTAGACGACAGAGATTATCTTATGGAGTGGGGGAGTACAGAATACGAAGCATTATTGGCCAAGGAAGATGAGGTGAGTGAGCTTACTTAGTAGCTCGAGGTGACTTATAAATTCTTGAGAGTACATATTTGGCTTTCAAGGAGTCACAATTTCATTTGGCTAAGGTGACCGTGGGGTTAGAGAGACTGCAGTCTTTACCAGATTCTGTATAGTCACAAGCTGTGGTGTCTGGTGATCCGAGGATGTCCATGGTCGAGATTTTCAAAGATAGTGGAGATGGGAATGCATCCATCCTTGATACTAACATTGGCATATCAGGTTCATTCCCACTAGAGTCAAGATCAGTTGAGTTGGGTGCTGCAACAGATTGTTGTGGTATGCCTGACATGGTGGTGGCCTCTAGTACTGATGGCACAGAGACTAGAGATGTTGTATCAAAGATCATGTGTGATATTAGTGAGTCGACAGTTGGCATGGTTCTTGCTAGTAATACTACTCCCTTGGTGATATCTTCAAAGGTAGTAGTTAGTTCCAACATGGTTAATGATCGATTGCAGTCTGAGACACTAACTGAGATTGGCGCATTCTATCAGCATTACACTGTGAGGTATGCTCATCAATTTACCTTTGATGACCATGTTGATGAGATGATGATACAGAGATGTACTTTGGTTCCTAGTGCTTGCCATCAGTTATGGGACAGTTTGACACCTCGGGATGAGAGTTGTGATGGGCATGACATGGCGATAGGTTCTGCGGTTGACAGCTTGATAATACATGACTTAGAGCAGGAGTTTGGGAGTGATGCTTCAATGGTTGTTTTTATTGATTCTACACCTTTGGCTATGACATCTCTTGACTTAACTGGTGATCAGTCATAGTGGGCTGTATCACTTGTTTATGGTGAGCTATTGACTGAGGTTGGTTCTTTTTATCAGCATTATATTGCAGGGTATGTACATTAGTTAGCATTTGATCCTTGTGTTGAGGAGTTGATGGCAGGAAAATTTGGTTTGGGTTCCATTTCTTGTTGTTTATCTTGTGATGTCTTTTCACCATCAGCAGTACATGGGAGTTATGGTTATGAGACAGTGGCCGATGATCTACAGAGTTGTGTTGACTGCAGGAGTTGTGTAGTGTGTGGATTCTCCATACTTGGTGCAGTTTCATTCGAGAGCATTCACCATTGTTGCAGAGTTGGATTATACATTTTGTATAGGCCAGTGGGATGCATTAATGGTATTTACTATGTTGGCAGCTTGATTTGTCCACTTTATTTGGGTTCTAATGTTCTAAGAGTTTGTGTCTCGTGGGTTTTTGACTGTGGCAGTTGTGATTTTAGAGTTTGGTTGAGCTGTAATTGTCAATTTGATTATGGATACCTCTTGGTTAATTTTCAAAGGTTGTTGCAGGAGCCTATGTTGACTAACTTTGGGATCCAGGTGGATTGATTGGGTTGTTGTTCAACCATTGCTTGGGGACAGGTAATTTTGGGAAGGGCAGACTGTAATGTTCCTTTTTTAGCATTCATAGCATGTTGTTGTCATTGGCCTATTTCCCCACTATCCCATAGGCTAACCAAGACATTAAAGGGACTTCGAGGCCATTTGGACTAGATAGTTTTAGTTGCAGGTCTTTTTGATGGGTTCCGAGGAAACTTTGGGCATACTTACTATTTATAGTAAGTCATCTTGGACATGGTCGGACATCTAGTGGCAGCAGTATGTCGATGGTAATTGTTTAAAATTGACAAGAAGACTTGTTTATCATTAATAAGATTTGTTATGCATTGATAAAGCTATTTTATAAAGTTAAATTTAAATATTTAACTTTATTAATGCATAGACTATAGTTTGTGGGAAATATTTAAATTAAAAGAGTCCCCTTTATTTTATAACACATTGGAGACATAAGTTACATAAAGGGAGTTATGTTTTATCCCACATTGAGAAAATGAAGGATGGAGCTCTTGTGAGAACACTATAAAAGAAATGAAAGAGCTTCTTTTATGAATGCTTGGAAATATCAAAGAAATTGAGGAATTTTCTAGAGATTATGTCTCAATAGTTTGAAGGACAAAATCCCTTCAAGCTGGAAATCTTGACGCCATTGAAAGATATGGTCTTGAGATTCAACATAGTAGCAATCCGAAAAAGCAGATACAAAAAAGTAGTCCAAAAAAGCGGAACCGAAAAAGCAGGATGAAAAAGTAGGTACAAAAAAGCAGTCCAAAAAAGCAGAATCGAAAAAGCAAGCCGAAAAAGCAGTTTGAAAAAAAGCAAAGCAGAAGGGGCAGCATTGAAGGAAATTATCACAACCATCTACAACTAGGTTCTTTGTTAGTATTGCTTTTTAGGGTGTTATAAGTTTTCAGCTGTAAGTGTGCATTATACCAGCATTCTCATTTTTTAATCCATGTAAATGCCAAAGTCTTGGCCATATTTCATGAGCATTGTATTTTTCATTGCAATTAAGAAGATAATTGTTGCTAGTGTCATTTAAGCAATTTAATATCATTATTTATCAGCTAGTTAGTTTGCATACCAACTGTTTGTAAAAATGCCAGTTGGCTGTAGGTGTTCATTTCTCATGCTTAGATCATATATATGGCACTGAATATTGTCAAAATTAGTAGCACACTCATGTTAGGTCATTGTGTAGTCCATTGTAGTCTTCTAGCACAAGATTCTCATTGATGCAAATTGAAGAAAAAGTCATTTGAAGCTAGCTGAAATACTATATCAGTCATACATCCCTTGCATGTGAATTGTTAGATGAAATTCCTTGAGATTTCATCAGCATTTTTTTTGAGAGTAGATTTGAGGAGGGTTATTACAACTTCACTCGACACCTAAAGATTGCTTGGCACCTGAAGTTCACTCAAACACCTATTGAATTCTCTGGCTTGGCATACACTATAGCTCGAGTTTTGTATTATAATTGAAATCATCTTGAGAATTTGGTTAAGTGTGTTGACACTCAAATGTCAAAACCAATTTAAGACTAACAATAAGTAGTGTTGAAGTAGAAGATTTTGCTAAACATTTGAAGAACATTCACGAGGAGTGAGGAAGCACATTACAAAGAGGAATATACAATATAAGGATAAGGAAGATGTAAAATGGAAGTATAAGGAATTTCATATTGGTGATGAAGTCATGGTTCATTTGAGGAAGGAGATATTTCTAGTGGGTACATATAATAAGCTAAAAATGAAGAAGTTTGGACCTTGCAAGATAGTAAAAAAGTATGACTTTGAAAATTCTTATGATGTAGAGTTTCCTATTGAATTGAATATTTCACCAGTGTTTAACACTTTAGATTTGAAATAATATTATGAGGGAGGTGATGGAGATGAAGTTATAGAAGCTTTGTAGATTATTTTGACATCTACTTCATCTATACAGGAGATTTAGGAGATATTGGACAGTCATGAGGGAAGAAGCTCAAGGAACAAAACATATGAAGAGTATTTGGTCAAATGGGAAAGGAAGGCCAGTGGAGGATTCATCATGGCTAGCATGGAAAAGGTTGATCATCTTGGTTTTCCTTTTACTACTTGAGATATGATAGGGCCACTTCTCAAATTACCTCAGGTGTCGGATGTAGGAGCATTTTGGGTGTAAGGGTAATCTTGCATTACCTAGAAATATTTTTATTTCCAGTCTTCCAATTTTTTAATAAGGGCTATTCCTATTCAAAGTTGCTATTTAATGGAGCTTGCTAATTTTAGTAAGTTGGTATTATGTGCTTTGATTGTTCTAATCTCATATATGGAGGTTCATCTTTGACATATCAACTAGATAGATAAGTTTTATTGTCATATCATATGTATTGGTGCAATTATTGCAAATTTTTGGTATGAGTTTTGGCTACCCAAACTTCAAGTCCAATGATCAAGGCCTAAATAGCTCCGAATTGAGGCAAAACCTTGGCTAATGGACACTTGCATAATAAGTCACTATAGATTGCTAGCTAAGGATTCTGAAAAGGGGTTATAATAGCCCATTAGGTCAATGGTTTGCTAGTTATGATCTCCATAAGTGGACCCATCCAAAAATGTAATTTATAAATTGTCTTGAGTTGATCATATGTAATAAAGTGTAATGGAATAATAAATATGAGGTTGGTTGGCCTCAAGGGTGAGGGCTTAGTATCTAGAACTTTCTCAGAGGTTAAAAGTTCTTATATAAGGAAGGCCCATAGGTTGTCTAGGGCAGTTTTGGGTGATAGTTGCAACTCTATCTTACTGACTGTTGTAAGGAAGGTTCCGATGTGGGTTTTCATATTGTAATTCTATAATTCTGCATTAGCGGTGATAATAAAAAGCCCATATTTTATACTCTCAATTTGTGTTGTTCTCTATTTCTATTATTTTTTGTGGTATTAAGGGGATCACCCTTCATCATATGGGATAAGTACCATAATTAAATCACAATCATAAATATCATCATATTCTAATATGAACAACTCATTATCATGAATATACAATAATCATTATTTGAAGACATATCATATGAAATCGTCATTAAAGAAATTATATATAATAATTTAGAGAAATTAAAGTATCATCCTTGCAAGTAAGTAGTCATTACTAACCGATATAATTTTTTACTCTACATTTCAAAGTATCAGATTTTAAGGATTACTAAAAGCTAACACACTGACATACTTGATAGAGTCCAACAGATAAATATACACTAATAACAAAAGGGATGGGTATTATATCCTCCCCTCCTTAAAACTTACTCATGGAAGTTGATTAATGCTAGTAAGACAACTTAAAAGTCAAATATTCTACCCACTATCATACAAAAGGGTAAAATAAGAAATTAACAAAATCAAATCTACTAAAAATACACATCTAACCAATAAGAGAAATATGGTCTTGGTTTAAGAATAAACCAAAAATTATATTAATCCAATTTTCACTTGTTTAACAATTACTAAAATAGATCTATACCTAGAAACCATCTCTCTTGTTGCACCCAAAAAAAAGAACAACATCTCAAGATCCATCAGAAAACATAAGAGTACAATACATAGACATAAAGTAAGATTCTAGAACATAAATGTTATGAGTTTCCAAGTTTTATGTTCAAAAGTTATACTATTGTTTTCAACTTTCTTGTTCAACTGTGTTGTCTAAGTTTTGAGATGGAGACATCATCAGGTAGGAAGAGGAGCGAAAGGAGTAGTTTGAATGTTGTGCAAGCACGAGAGGAGGATGGGGATGAAGAGGATGATGAGGAGTCTGATCTCTATGCAATGTTGTCTGGCATTAGCAACAATCTCTTTGTTGATGTTTTTCTATGGGTGTGCTCTAATAGTCGCTTGTGGCTGTGGGTTATACCTCATTTTGAGTGCATGCACCAAGGGTTCTTCAAGAGGCCATATGCTAGAAATTTGTTTATCACCCCCAACTACATAACCTAACTTGGTGGCTATGGGATTTCCCATTTAAGATTCATGACCAACGGTGTGACATCTTTTGGGTTTCTTTTTCCTAGAATGCTTTCTCATAGGGCGGGTGAGGCTAGAGGTTGTTTTGTTTCAGTTTAGTGTCACTGCCCTTGATGTTGTGTATAGGAAATCTCTTGGATGGAAAGAAAGATCTCGATATTGTGGGGGTAGGTGTGGGATTTGTATTAAGAGATTTGGTTCTTGGAGGTTGCAGATTTGTACATCTTCTTGGTTTCCACATTTAAGGAGGTTGTTTGGCTCCTCATTTTTGTGGGCAGTTTCACCTCACTTAGGGCCGAATGCTCCTTGTTGGGTCTTGTTGATGTGCTCCTAAGAAGGTTTACCTTCTATCTTAGCGAATCCCATTGGGGCCCTCTTCTTGGGTTTGAGTATTTTAAGAGCAGGGGTTTCCTCTCGATGCTACTCCTAGCTCTCAGATTTGTTGAGTTCTCCCTTTCTTTTTAGGGGGAAGTGGTTATTTGTGAGCCTTTCTCCTTTGAGGAAATTCTTTCAGCTAGTTTCTTTTGTGTTATTTCTACTACTCTTTTTAGTGGTTCTATTTTGTTTTGGCTCAAGATAAATGCTAGCATTGATCCCATTGCGGAAGACTTGATCCCTATTGAGGTGGGGTCTCTTGGATCCATCAGTTAGTGGGTGTGGATCTCTACTCTCTGGATCTCATTTCTATCCAATCCTATTGAGGTAGCTATGGATTTATGGAATGGGATATCTGCAGAACTTTTGTGGGTTCATCCTTAGATTAATGGCTTAAACTATGGCTAGATCATTGTCTTCTTTGTGAAGGGGTTCATCCCTTTTTCTTCAGCATGTACTTCAACAAAAATCATTTCAAGGAATCTTATTTGGATAAAGATTTTGGGACCCATGGTAAAACCCAAAATTATGGATGGGGGATCCATCATATCCCCTTTGAGCTTCATTTTTCGAAGGATCTTGACGAATCAAGGTATAAGTGGTTTTACTTGAAGATTTCCCTTTTCCTCAACTCTATTTTGAGGAGGGTCCCCTTTCTTTTGAGATGGAAGGGGGTGTGGATGGGAATATGGTTGTGGAGATGCTTTCTCTCCTTTAAGGATTTAGTTGGAGCTAAGACTATTTATCTTCAGATAGTTGATTAGATGGTGTTAAAAGATATTGCTATATCTGGGGATTGGAAGGGAGCCCCTCCTCCTCCCCCTTGATCATGTAGCTCTTGCTAGGGTCTTCTTGGCCCTTTTGGATTCCCGTGTGCAACTTAGGCTTATTATTTCTATCTTCCTATTATTGTCTTTTTGGTGGCCCCTAGATGGCTTTTTACTATTGTTCTATTATTGAAAACCTTTTGAAGTATTTCATCTTTGTCGGGTTATAGATCCCTTTCAAAATATAGATGTAATGGGTTTCATGGCCCCAAAAAAATCCTATTTTCTTAAAAAAAATCTTGGAGAAATCCATGATGGTTGGAGGTGCTTTGGCTAGGGTTTTCCTTCCTGTTGGTGCTCGCACTAGGGTCTTGGGATGTGTTGGTGTTGTATCTGCTGGGGCTAGTGATGTTTCTACCCTGGTCTACCTTCTTATGGGCTTTGTTTCATCTATTGAGGCTTCGACCATGGTTTTTGTTGTATTGTCTTTTTTTATTGGGGCTCCGACAAGGGTCTAGGCATCTGTTGATGGTGTTCTGCCTTGTGAGGTGGGTGATGCCTTGACCATGGTCTCTCTTCCTACTAGCATTCTATCAGTTGTTGAGGCTCCAGTTGTGTCTTCAACTAGTACTTATCCATCTACTGAGGGTGTTTCTTCTCTGGTCGAGGCCTCATTGTATTCTTCCTTTGTACATTTAGTATTGGCTTTTGGGGTTCCTAAGGTTTTATTAGCCACTGGTGTTTCTATGGGTGGTGGGGCTAGGGTTTTACCAATGGTTGGGGCTTCTAAGTCTTTTGGGGCCATGCATGTCTCTTAGGTTGGGTCTTTATCTAGGGATACATTTCTAGCTAAAGTCTCTAAGCCTTCAAGGGTTGAGTTTTCTACTCGAGGGACTACTCCTGGGACCATTCTTCTACTGGGGCTACAAGAACCTTGTCATATGCTAGTATGGTACCTACTGGAATTTCTAATAGTGATGGAAATGGTAGCAGCTCAAGTTTGAAAGTTGTGCAGTCTTTCCTTGTTTCTGAATCTATTCAAATTTCTTTGGATAAGAAAGTTTTGACAAAAATTGAAGAGGCTTCTTCTTAGTTTTCCTCTCATGATGTTATCTGTCACTTCATGGGTTTGTGGCCCAGTCTTCCTAATTTAAATAGGTGGATTTTTGTTCATTGGGAACCTATTATCTTAGGTACTATTCACATTTTCCCTATGGCCAGGGGTTTTTTTGTTGCTAAATTTGATATTGTGGAAGATATGAATTTGATTCTATGTAATAATTCTTTCACATGGGACAATCATTACATGATTGTTGTGAAACCTTGGACCCTTGATTTTTCCTTTTCTTTGGAAATCTTTAACAAGGTCCCAATTTGGGTGAGGCTTCCCTACCTCCCTCTTCATCTTTGGATTGATACTCTTTTATAAGCTATGGTTGATGAACTTGGAGAATTTTTGATGGTAGATGAATTATCTGATGATATGATGCACTCTACTTATTCTTGTATTCTAGTAGAGATGGATATTTCCAACGGTTTACCATAAATGATTATATTAAAACAATTGGGGGGGGGGGTGGTCTTGGATTCATACTTTGGATTATGAAGGAATTTCTTTTAGGTGTAGAAAGTGTTTTAAAATAGGTCACCTTGCAGCTCAATTTTTCTACATAAAGTTAAGAGTAAGAAGTTCTCCTCTTGGTAGAAGCGTGCCTCTGTTGAACATTACACTGTTTATAAGAAAAATCATGTTTCAGTTGAGGCTAATGGTGTTGCTTCTAAACTTGATTCTTCTATTCATAAACTTGACCCCATCAAGGCTACGAAAGCTACTCCTACTATTAGACAACTTGTTATTGCTACCTCTACTGGAGTCTCTAATGCTAATATCGATGGCCAACTTGCTACCTTATTTTTTGTTGGAATATTTGTTCCTCCAATGGTTGTTAGTAGGTCTAGACCTCAAATTTTGAATGCTGGCTCTACCCAGTCCTTTATTGTTGGTTTTGTTGTTGGTTTGATTGATATATGCTCTACTACTACACGCTTTACTGTTGTTTCTTCTTCTATTGTTTGAGTTTGTGTTGTTATTCCCATTGAATCTGGATCTATTATTGATATTCATGTTGTTCCTATAGTTGGATATGTTACTGATGCTATTGGAGTTGCTACTAGCTTTTCCACTATGGTTCGTAGTTCTATTATTGGCATTGTTATTACTGTTGGCTCTACATCTTTTGTCTTGGGTACTCAAGACTTGGATTCCCAAGATTAGCATAAGGAGACATCTATAGTGGAGGAGGGGTGGACTCCTGTTATTGGAAAACATAAGAAAAATTCTCCTCTTTAATTTGATATGAATTTGCACTCCCATAAAAAGGGGGGAAAGGGAAAAGATTATTCTTTTCTGTGTTTCTCTTAGGGTGTGGGTAGATTGTGATTCATTTGCTTTATTTTCCTTGCTACCATATTTTTTGGGGTTTCAAGATCCCATCAAAACTTGTTGTTTTTGGGGGATCTATTTTGGTTGGCTTTCCCTTTTTGTTGTTGTCATGTCTTGTCTTGGTTTTGTTCCTTTAGGTGGAGCTTATTGAATATCTTATGATGTGGGTTTTAGGTCCCCTTGTTTAAAACCTGTTATTTTATGGGTTTCAGGGTCCCTTCAAACCTATTTTCTTAATAAAAACCCGTATTGTCTAAGTTTTATGTTTATAATCATTGTTATTTAAATCTTGTAGCAATTTTGACTACTGTTTAACTAATGACACACAATATGCACAGAGTTCCCAGTGTTGAAACTTGGGCTCTGATACTAGATGTAATGCCCTGCTTGGGAGCCCAAAAGAAATAAACCTAATATGTTATGAAGTTCATTGAACTATTTCTTTACAAGTTTAAACAACATAAAAGTAACATTGCAGAAGTAATATACACATACACAACAACCACACATATGTAATTATAATATAAATTTCATTCCTCAAAGGTTCTTTCGTGTTGAGTCGCATTTAAGAAGTTTTATTAATAGGTTTGAGTCTCAAGTACAATGTCCATAATCATAAAATGAATAAACAAATACACAATCTCATAAGAAAATACATAAATACAATTTTTATGATAAAGAACATCCAAATAACAACATTCACTCCACATGTCTTAAGGTATGCAATAATAAACACAAGTACATTACCTTTTTAAAGTATTGCAAGTTTTCCCTATTTCACTTCATCTAACAACATTATAGTGACATAAAAAATAAAATATATATTGTTTACTTACATAGACATTTTTATGCTGAAGGCATTCCCTTAGGGCCGTTTGGTTGCAAGAATTATTGAACACAAAATTCATCTATGTTGGAATAAGCTCTCTTCTAGAATTTGTGCATTCTTTAAACAAGTCTTAGAATATCATTTTGATCTATTTAGTTGTCTTGGAAGAGAAGCCAGCAGATGCATATTCTATTTTTGGTTGAAACGACTAAAATAGGAGGAATACAAGAAAGAATAAGATGAGCACTTGGTATCTCCCTCTCCCTCCTCAACACAATGGGTAGAGCAAAATTTAAGGAAATAATTATGTAGTCATCGCCTCTCCACCTTTTTTCATCAATTTATTACTTTCTTTGACCTTTGATCTCTACCATATTTGATTATTGATTGACTCAAATAGTCTTCTTTGCTTGTTTAATTAAGCAGTTAGGCTCATTGTGGGAGCTTTTTTCTTGGAATTTAACATTTCGAATGAAAAGTTGGAAGACCTTTTTGGTTTTACCTTCTCAATTTTATAATTTTTAGATGATGTATAAAAATAGTTATTGAAAATTACTTTCCCTTTTCATGATAAAAAAACCAATAAACATTTAACTTTCCTTTTCCAACATGCTAAAAACCAAATAGTTACAAAGTTTTCAAATTTTATTTCTTTTGTTTAAGTTTCTAATTTTCCATTGTTTATTTAAAATATCCAAAGTGTTTATGTTGAAAGCTCCAAAGCTGGATTTTACTATGGAGGGATGCTTGGAATTTGATGTAATCGTAAAAATTTATTGCATGTATTGTTCCCTACCACCAGTATTTTTATTTCCGTATGAGGCTAAATTTTTTGTTACAAACTAGTCTAGGTTGGAAAATTGGTTATAATTACTAATATAGCAATTATAGTCTATATGTTTTTAGTTGATTTGATAATAGCTCGTTCTTCTATTATTTGTGATTTGTTTTCAATAAAGATTAAAGTTGGGAGCCAACTTTGCACATAATAGGTATTGGATTATTCAAATTGTTGTGACAATTTAAATACAATGTTGGAAAGTACTCACATTCAAAATCTAGTTGTTAAAATTTCATTTATTTACATGTAATTATATTATAAAAATTAATTTACTTTTGATTTTTAATTGTAAAAAGAGGGCACAAGTTCCTTTTTTTTTTTATGGAGGTCACCCACAAACAAGTTTTAGGTACCTGATACGGGCCCACACATGCTCGAAACCTCTTTGGCTAAGAGCCAAGGACTAAGGAGCATCCACATTGCCAAATTCACTCGGGGCACAATCCCGGTCTCATCCCTTATGATGTCTTTGAGTCTTGCACTCAACAAGACTTGATCCCTAGTGGGCTCTTTGTGAGCCATTCAACTTCACCAGTAGACCAAGGGCCCATTGACCTTTCATTTAAAATATTATTTATATTTCATATATATATATATTTTAAATTTTTTATATTACTCAAACTATTTGACATTTTCAAAAATCAAACCTATTAGCTCATCGTTGCAAGCATGAAAACTTGCAACTGCTAGTTTAATTTAATGAGAAAGGTAGGCAGCCATACGTTGAACATTGCATGTCATGCAAAAAAAGATGAATGAAATTAAATTTGTGAAACTACTACATGAAAGTAAAATAAAAATGTTGGCACACTATCATAAACTATTGCCTTATAATGTTGTAGAGGATGATGCTTTTGAAAGAGATTATGCAAGGAACTTTGCATGCACGAAAACATTAGCTTTTCCATTTTCTATTTAGGAAATTAATCAAGAAATTTTTATACCATACAATTTAAAAAATTTAAATTCACAATGTAATAGGTGTATGATTTATTAGATAATAATATTAGAATTAACTGAGTAATACTTTTTAAGATTATTTAATGGGAATACTTAGAAAATCTTCTTTTTGGGTAACAATATTTCGTAAAGAACATTTTAGCTTGAAACATTAGAAAATGACATGGGTATTAATATTGGTATAAGGGAACTTATACCAAAAACTCTCTAGAGCATTTGAGGTATATTTAATTAATTCAGAGAGTAGTATTAAAGCTTATGAAAACTTATGATTGAATGACCTTTAAAATCTATTAAAATTTGTGATTGGCTATGCATTTACATAAGTGGATGTATAGTCGATTTGAAGCTATGATATTTTCAATGAAACTTTTGCTCAACAAATATGATACCATTTTTTATATAGTTCACATATTAACCTCATGTACTACACAAATGCATGTAAAAAAATATGCCTAATATTTATTCTATTTGACCATCCACATATCTTCATCATACCCACTACATAGAAAGGTGCAATTGTAAGTAGGGGAGATGACTTGGTAGTTGAGCAACCTGACTTTATGCTTTTCAAAATTGTACATGGGAATTTTAACATATTCCCAATTTTGTAAAGCAGTTTACTTGGTAAATCCTCTACTTAAAACTAAGATTTCAAGTCCACATCATCAATTATGATGCCACAACAACATCCCTTTTGAAAATGTATCCAAAAGAGCCCCCAAAATATGTGAAATTAATTATTGTTCCAAAAAGGGAGTTCATACTTGTATAACTGATGTGGTGTCACATGATTGATTGCTTTTTACAACAAAGGGTGCATTTCATTCACTTAAAGGTAGTCACCATTGTAATAATAACTTTAAAGTCATTCCTATTATTGCAATGTTGTGAAAAAAAATTGGAAGTTAAATCAAGAGGTGTATTAAATCAATGAATTCATTATCTCCATTTCTTTTGGTACTAAATTCTAAAATAAATAAGGATTAAATTACAAAGTAAATAGGTAATGTAACTAGAGGTCTGAAAAAAGTATCATCCGAACCCTTAATTGCCTCAAATAGTAATAAATAATTTAGGTCCTAAATTTTTTTTGACTAAATGCCATTAGGGCGTGGCTTAAAGATCATAGATTAAATGTTGACACTTAGTGTGGGCCCATAAAATATACAACTCCATTCAGTTTACTCTGTCTTGTTTAATCCTTTGGTTCTTGGAGTAATTTGTCAGAGATGGGCGAGAAGTTGTTAGCCAAATTTAATATTCTAAATGAGAAGCACAACTTACCATGGGACCCATCGGCGTGAACTTCACCTCTGAAATAGGGTAAGTTTGAATTCTTCTTAGTCATTTATTATCAAAATATTTAAAAAAAAGAGATTTCATTAATTTAATTATATATTTTTAATTTAAAAAATATTAATTTAAACTTTTTATATTATTATTTATGTTTAAAAAAAATAATAATTAAGTTTTGGTTTTTCTATTTTTTAATTCTAATTAATCATAAATAAAAAATAAATATTTTTACTAGGTCAATGAAAAATAAAAACTATTTAAAATTTTATTTCAACATTAATTACATTTTATTATATAAATATCATTTGTAATATTTATTTAAACAATTATTAAAAAAAAAAATTGTTGTATTTTAACATTTTTGGTAACTTTAATCTCACACATCACATAATTATAAATTTTCAATAATAATAAAAATATAAACTAAACAAAGAAATATAACTTACACTATACTATATTCCTATTACAAATATTTAAAAAAAATAGTTTCTCATAAAAATATCATTAATTAATATGAAAATAATTGTAAATATGATTTTTTTAATATGTATGTTAATTTTTTAGTAATCTTTGTAAAATTAATATAAATAATAATAGTATTAACTAGTATCAAATGGAAAGTTATTGAATTATTTCACTATCAATAATTAAAAATAATTTTTATTGTTTAATTATTAATATTTAAAAATATTTTTATAATTTAAATAATTTAAATCCTAACTATCAAATTGTAATCTTGGCACATAGTCCTAACAAATATGTTGTCATTTCCATATAACTTTTAAAAATTTATTGTTTTAAATTATATTTTAAAGTTATATTTGTATAAATTTACTAGTTTAAAAATATTAACTCAAAATTTATTTTCTAAGTACAAATAATCTTTAAATTTGTCTTAATACTCAATTATAATTATATGTTTAAAATAAAATTTCATCCTTATATTATAAAATTGATTATCCAAAAATTATTTATTTTAATTAGAATTAAAATATTATACAAACTGTTTTATTTTTTATAATAAAAATATTACATTCTTCAAAAAAATCAAAATTTTGAAAATAGATGAAATATAGAAATTACTTTGTATTTTTATTTCCAAACTTAATTTATTTTATAAATATTATCTATAATATTTATCTTAGAAGATATATAAATAAAATTTATATTTACCATTTAATTTTTCTTATAATTTGATTATATATATATTAATATCAATTAATGTTACTTTGTATGATAAAATAATTTGTAGAAGTAAAAAAAAGTTAAAATCTATAAATTAATTAAAAATTAATAATAAAACTAATATAAGTGATCTTAAAAAAATGAAAAATAATCTTTTTATATTATTGAAATTAAAACTTTTATGTGGCTCAACTTCCAATATATATGTTACAAAGTTTGTATGATGCATAAAACTATTAAAATCATGTCACAATTTCTAATGAGTCTCCTCCTCGAAACTGAAGTTCAAACATAAACAGAACAAAGAAAATGAAGTTGTAAATTTTGGAGGGTCCCACACTGTCAACACTTAGTATGCGATCTTTAAGGCTGGCCTAAAATTAGAAATGTGAATATAACACTTAGTTTGACTTCTCATAAAAATATGAGGGCATTGATGAACAATTGCAATTAGATGATTTATAAACAAAATTTGTCTCAAAAAAGTGGTCAAAATATTAAATCATGTTTAAAGTTCTCCTAGAACAACCAACGCAAAATCATAAGCATGTTAGCTCCCAAGAAGCTATGTGAAGATTCAACAACAAATCAAATTACTATGCATCTTTCTATTAGGTAGTGTGCCAAGCTTCAACAAATAATCAAATCCATAGGCATACCCATAGATGAAATAAGATAATGTTGCATCAAACTAGAAATATACAAACTCATATATGTGGTTCATTTTGTTTGTGTGTGCATCAAACACTTTTTTATGTCTACGAGTGTGAATTTAATGTCATTATGTTGGAATGAAAATCGATGAGGTGTTAATGATAGAAATAAGTCATGGAAACAATGTCATTGTATTATCTATAAGTAAATTTCATATATAGTGTCACCCTAGGGTCTTCAAGTTTATTTCACTTTGTTTGATGTATGACGCAGGGAAGGGATGAAAAACTAGGGCCAATGGCTCACCCAACTATCCAAACCACCCTACAAGAGTTAACACAATGGAAGCAAACATAAAGAATAGCAACCAAAGGAGGAAGAAGAGTGAAATACTTTTATTGATTCTTCAAAATATCTTCATACATGCCCAACTATAAGGCCTTCTAGGTTACGACCAAATATAAATACATTCACATTCAAAGATCCAACAACAAATTTGTACTTTCTAGTTTTGCTCTCCAATCCTCTTCCAAAAAAACTTGCCTAACTCTAAGCCTAAACACTCTATATATACTTGCCAAAATGACTTATAGATCATTCTAGAACATTACATAAGAGGAAGGTCGACCCAACAATGGTTTGGACGCATCCCAAGAAAGATCTTAACATAAATGTTGTGATCGAAATAAATCCCACAAGTCAGTTCGCAAAAATCATGTCCAAATGCTGACACTCGACATAAGTAGGATTGAACACATCCCAAGAAAGATCTTAACATAAATGTCATGATCAAAATAAATCCTACAAGCTAGCTCACAAAAATCATTTCCAAATGCTGACACTTGACATAAGTAGGAAAACTCGGAACATGAAGGGTCACTCAACACACACTAGGTAACTCAGCACATGAAGAGTCATTTGGAATACACTAGGTAGCTCAGCACATGAAGGAACACTCGGACAACACTAGATTGCTATAGTAACTTGGCACCAACTAAGTGCTATAGTAACTTGGCTCGAACTAAGTGCTATAATAACTTAGCACCAACTGAGTGTTACAGTAACTCGGCACCAATTGAGTGCTATAGTAACTCAACACCAACTAAGTACTACAATTACTTAGCACCAACTGAGTGCTATAGTAACTCAACACCATCTTGTAGAATGAACAAAAATGAGCAGGATAACAAGGCATCCTAGGATGCTCCTGCATCAGACAACTGGGTTGAAAGAAATGATTCTCCTGAATCATTGAGATGTCACAATCTAAGTTGAATCCAACTTAGATCGAGAAATCCATGAAGTATCTTGAATAGGCCTATTTTTCCACTTCACCAAATATTCATAGTAATCTTTTCCTCTTGTGCTCTTGCCAACTCTCTAATCCAATATTTGTTCAACTTCTTCAATTTGCTTCTTAGGATAATCTTTTGATACAACAAATTCTTCATCTGACTCATGATACTTATACAAATAATAAATATTAAATATAGGAGATATATCCATGTCATTAGGTAACTCAACTTCATAAGCATTACCAGTGTCAAACTTCTTCAAGATCTTACAAGGTTCAAATTTCTCCATCTTCAGCTTACTATATGTTCCAACTAGGAATCTTCCTTTCTTCAGATGAACCATCACCTCATCACCAACTTGAAAATTATGGTGTCTTCTAGACTGATCAACATTCTCCTTATACTTTTGATTACTTTGTTCCAACCTCCACTTCACTTATGTAAAGACTCCATAAAATCAAAAAATTCTTCTCTTGCAACGCTTCTCTTTTCTTCACCAGCAACATCTCTCAAATCTGATACTCCTCTAGGCTTCATTCCAGTAATAATCTCAAAAGGTGTTTTTCTTGTACTCCTATTCATAGAATTATTATATGCAAATTCAACTTGTGCTAATACCATCTCCCAATTACTTGGCTTATTCCCAACTAAACATCTTAGCAAATTACTTAAGCTTTTAATCACAACCTCTATTTATCCATCTGTTTGTGGATGGAATGTAGAACTAAACTTTAATTCAGTACCTATCTTCTTCCACAAAGTCTTCCAAAGATAAACAAAAAACTTATTGTCTCTGTTAGAAATAATGCTTCTTGGTAATCCATGCAATCTCACAATCTCTTTAAAGAAAAGTTTAGCAACATGCTTAGCATTTGATGTCTTCTTACATCGTATGAAATGAGCCATCTTAGAAAATTTATCCACTACAACAAATATGGAATCATACCCCTTCACTATTTTAGGCAATCCAAGAACAAAATCCATACTAATGTCACTCCAAGGTTTCTTAGGAATAGTAATAGGTGTATACAAACCAGTATTTTGACTTGCTCCATTTGTAATTTGACAAACTCCACAACTCTTTACAAATTTCTGAACATCTTTATACATTTGTGGCCAATAATATTTCTCTTTTTGCAAACTCAATGTCTTATCAATTCCAAAATGTCTAGGTAATCCACCACTATGCTTTTCCTTAATCAGATTCAACCTCATAGAACTTCTAGAAATACACAATTGAATGCCTTTGAACAACATACCTTCTTGAATGAAATACTCATCATACTTACTTATGTGATCTGTTAGATTTGGTACTCTGCACTCTCTCCACGCCTCAGAAAAATTAGGATCAACATCATACAATTCTTTCATTTCATCAAAACCAAGAACTTCAACCTTCATTTCAGTCAACTGTAGTGCCTTCCCTTGTTCACATCTTTTTGGACACATTGTTGCTATTATTGTCAGACTATGTTGGACTAGTTTTATGTTGATGGTTAGTAGCACCATTTTGAGATTATCAGATATTGTGTTATGGATTTAGTTGATATATGATGAGATTACTTAGACTACATTTCATGGATGCATGATGATTGTTACTTTATTTCCAGTTATTGATGATGATTAGTTAGATGGTTCATTATCTCATGTGTTTTATTATGGATACTTACCCCATACTTGCATGTGTATGGTGTGCATATTTTTTTCTTATGTATGACATTTCTGATGTGGTCAAGGAAGGGAGTCGTAGTCACCTGCTAGTCAAGATCTACATGATGCACCACTTCCTGCCATTGCCTGTTTAGCTTAGCATATATATATATATATATTGTATGTACATGCATGATTTTTATGTAGGTTGCAGGTACCGAGTATCGACTTCTCTGAATTTCCAGGATGAGCGTACCTTATCGCACTGTCTCAATGGTAAGAGAGGGGAGATAAATTCTCAAGTCCAAATCCTAAACCCCTAAACCATTTTTCCTAGTGAGGTAGGACAAATATCTGAGATATTTTACCTTCTGAATGTGTCGGATGACATAATTTGTGATTTTAACCCTTTAGACTGATTTTGTATGGATTGTTCTTTGATGGGTTTTCATATTTTATTTTGGAAGTCTATGGTGAATTTTCTATTAATTAAGTCTCAAATTAAAATATTTAATTAATAATTTAATTATTTTGAGAAAAATTAATATAATGTCATGATCTTTGATATTTTGATTTTAATTAATTAAATGGGAATTAATTGAGAAAAAGAATTAAATAAAAGAAATTAAAAATAATAATAATAAAAATAATAATAAAGTACTAAATAAATAATAATAATAAAAGTAATACAAGAATTAAAATAAAAGTTATAAGCTTGCCTAGGAGTAAACACACCTATTGATTGCACGTATGTCTACAACACAAGAGTTAGCACACAAATTAAGCACATGGTGTCTACAACCTTATGACTCATCTAAAAGGTTGGAAAAGACTCATACTTAGTTGTCAACACCTTTTGGTTGTTTCTAGAGATATTCTAGGTGCTTTCTGAGAGTTCTTTATATTCAAGCACTCCTAGAAGCTTAGGGAGTGTGTTTGGAGGACCTAGGAATGTTCGAGAAGGAAGGAGCTTGCTCTACAAAATTCTAAGAAGAAGTGATTTAGCATCAGTGTCCAGGTAGACACTCGTGATTTTTGCATATGTCATTTTCACTTCTCGCACTTCCTATCTTCTTCGTGTCTTCTAAATCTTGCTGAGGATTTTCATATCTTGGTTGTTGTATTTTGTCATGGGTAGTTAAATTCTTTATAAGAAAATTTTTATATGCGTAGATCTGAGGAAACTATGGGGCTAGGATTTTCAGATGCGTATGAAAAAACCTTTTTATTAATGGGTAAATTTAGAGAACAATCACTATTAAGGAAAAATTCTCAATTCATCGAATTGGAAAAACCTTTTTCTTTAAAAACTATGTATATGTTCTCTTTTTAAATATATAGATCTGCGTACACACACACACACACACACACACACATGTTTATTATTTTAATGTTGTAATGTCTAATAACATTCTCTGTGTGTGTGTGTATATATATACATATATATATATATATATATATATATATATACACACACACACACACACACACACACACACACACACACACACACACATGTATGTATGTATGTATATGTATATGAGTGTATATATATATATATGTACACACACACACACACACACACACACACACACACACACACACACACACACACACACACACACACACACACACACACACACACACACACACACACACACACACACACACACATTCATTGAAACACTGAATATAAAAATCGCAGTGAGAAAATTTATTAAAAAATTTGAATTCGCATATGGGGGAAAACATTTTTTTAAAAATGTTATAAAAAAAAAAATTTAATCAAATTTTGGGGGGGACGGACCTGCACCCCGTACCTCTGTTGTAGGGTACCTGCAGTTGCAGGTACTGCGAGGACAAAGGGTACGAAGTACCCGCTGTCGTTTTAGGCCCTGCGACAGCAGGGTACCTGCGTACCACGACGACAGATAAACGTATATAAAATATGTTTTGTTTTAATTTATTTTTTTCTATTATTATATGTGATTCAACCTTGATGTATATTGATATTAAAGTTATTTAAAATTAATAACTTTTAAATATTGATTAATATATATTATTAAATATTAATTAATATTAATTATTATATATAAATTAATATATATTATAAATAGAGTTTTATTAATAGATTATTTCTTTAATAAATAATCATTTTAAAATATTTTGGTTTGATAATATAAAACCAATTTAATCGGTTTTAGAATGAAGGATAGATAATGAGGATGAATTGTACTTGTTTACATTGAAAATTTTCCATATGTCCTTTGTAGAACACGACGGGGGTCTTTTTCAACATTGTATACTTTTAGATACATCTTAAATATTGATTTAATCAGGTTATGGGAAAATACTTTTATTACATGGGTTAGGTAAAAATGCACAAATTTCTCCACTCAATATCTAAATTTGAAAACGGAAACTGAGACCTCCACACTTTATTCAACTATGTAATTTTAGCAAACCAAAACATGTGTTTTCTCTATGGTTCTTGTTTTAGGGATTTGGGTTGACTAGTTGTTGACCAGATATAGGACATCTACCAGAGGCTTGGGGGTTATGATTGTGATGTCATGATGATGTCTTTTGATCTCGATCTTTTAAACTCAACCATTGTTATGTGATGACATGCTATTTGATATTGTTTTCAGTCTTATTGTGTAAGCTGTGATATATGTAACCATTTATGAGATATCGATCAGTTGCATTTGGATTACTTTCTAGTCACTTTGATGGGATTGAATTGTTTATCTGATCTTGATGATGTCATGATGTGACATGTTTGACTCGACCATTTTGGAGTCTTCGATCAGTATTACTTTGAGATACTTTTTGGTTGCTTATTGAGAACCAATAGATATTGTGATTATCAGTGATACCTTCAGTTGCCAATAGAGAACTGTTGTGGTCATGATTATCTATGATGCTTTTCAGTTGACTCATGGAGATTTGATGTTTATATTGTGGATTATCTTTTGGTATTTTGTGATTTATGATTCCATGAGCTTAGGGTAGGTTATCCACTTGTAGTGTCGAGAAGTGGCTTGCAATGGGGGCCGGGGCCCTAAGAGGCTGCTAGGGTAACTCATTGTAAGTTGTTTTAATAAGTGAAAACATCACACCTAATACTGACTTAAATGAACCTAAAAAGTTAATTTTTTGTTCTTGCCCATGCCTCGAGTGCTAGTACAGACTAGGATGGGAGTAGAGAGAATGCTTGGTTGCGACCTTGCATTCTGTAGTATGCCTCATTAGTATGAGAGGATACTAGTGGCCGCATAGGGATCACTAGGGGGCCAGGGTCTATTGGGAGACTACCAGGGTAACTCTAGCGTGATCCATGCAATGGCACTTTCCCACTTGCATAATAGGTTTCCTACATGTCTTTGTTGTGCCTCTGGGATTAGATGTCGATTTGTGTTGGAACCTTTGAGTTAGTATACTTTTAGGATTCCTGGACTTAGAGAGTATTTGTGCTATGTGATTGATAGCTTGTTTGGGACTTGAGATTATCTCCTCAGCACAGTGGGAGTGGACCATTTAGGTTCTACACGGTCGGGTGGTAGTGCTTTTCAACTCTTATCATTTGAGATTCGTTTGAGACACCGTGGCTGATGCATTCTTTGTTGGCATCTATCTTCATTCTATTCATGGATTATGATGGTGGACACGTATCCTTACATTGATGATTTTCATATGTTAGATAACGTTATCTTATGCTTTACTTTGCATGATAGATTTCTTTTCTACATATGATGTGGTATGATTTAGGAGTGACATTCCTACTATGTTAATAACCGATGATCTCTTTGGTGATTTGGAATGTTATGCATGGAGGGATGGCTAGGGCCCACAGTGGTCTAATGATGCTATTTAAGGTTGGGAGGAACCGTGCACTTAATTAGTTATGTTGTGATTTATGGTTATCTATTACGATGAATGTTTATATCATTTATGATGATGATGTATCATGTATGGTATTTGGTTTCACTTACTTGCTACATTTTCACTATGGATTAGAATAGGATGATGCACTTTATTTCACATATGTATATTCTTTTAAGCCTTTCATACCTTGTGGCATGTACAGTGGATGATTGAGCAATCAAAAATGTAATTAAAAATGTTAGACTTTTCATTATTATTTCATGTGGATGTAGTATTAGATGGATTCATTAATGGTTAATTTAGATGTGATTAAATGTTAAGGGATCTTTAAGAATGTAACTAGTTATGTATGTATGTTCATGTTTACTTTCAGTTGGATATTGTTTTTGCTACTATGTTATGAATGGTGTTACTTTCATGTTTAAAAAAAATAAAAAAAGTTACCAAACTTTGGGAAACTTTAGGTTAATTCTTTGAATCCCTTGGCAGGGCGTTACATCAACAAAGAATGTCTTCTACTCAATGCATCAACAACTCTATTAGTAACTCCATTCTTATGCTTAATAATAAATGTGAAACTTTGCAAGTACTCAACTCACTTCATATGTCTTTGATTCAATTTATGTTGACTTCCCAAATATTGTAAAGCTTTATGATCAGTATACAACACAAACTCCTTAGGAATCAAATAATGTCTCCAATTCTTCAATGCTTGAATAATAGCATAAAATTCTTGATCATATACAAAATACTTCCTTTTGGCATAATTCAACTTTTCACTAAAGAAAGCAATGAGTTTACCTTCTTGACTTAATATAGCTCCCATTGCATTACACTTGCATCACATTCAACTTGAAGTGCTTTGTTGAAATTAGGCAAAGCTAGTACAAGTAATTCAACAACCTTTTGTTTCAAAGTCTCAAAACTCTTATCAACTCCATGTGTCCACTTGAATTCCTTTTTATCTCCCCTCGTTGTCTCAGCCATAACATTACAAATGGCATTGAAATTCTTTATAAACTTTCTATAAAAACTAGCCAAACCATGAAATGATCTTACCTCACCCATATTCTCAGGTGTAGGCCATTCCAAAATTATTTTAACCTTCTTAGGATCCATCTTCAATCCATCAGCTGAAATCATAAATCCCAAATACACAATCTCTTCTTGCATAAAAAACACTTTTTCAGAATAATCAACAATTTTTCCTCTTTCAACCTTTGCAATACTTGTCTAATATGCTCAAGATGTTCTTCCTTAGTCTTACTGAATATTAGAATGTCATCCAAATAAACAATCACAAACTTACCCAAAAATCTTTTCAAAACTTCATTCATCAACCTCATGAAAGTAGTAGGTGCATTCTAAGTCAAACCAAAAGGCATAACCAACCATTCATACAAACCATCTTTTATCTTGAAAGTAGTCTTCCATTCATCACCTTCTCTATTTCTGATATGATGATAGCCACTCTTCAAATCAATCTTGGTAAAATATTTTGCTCCACTCAAATAATCTATTATGTCATTCATCCTCGGCATAGGAAACCTATATTTCACTGTGATCTTGTTAATAGCTTTGGAATCAGTTCACATCCTCCATTCTCCATTCTTTTTAGGTGTTAATACAATAGGTACAACACATGGACTCAAACTTTCTTTGATCAAACCTTTCTACAACAACTGATGCACTTGTTTGTTAAGTTATTCATTCTCTGTAGGTGTCAATCGATATGGTGCTTTGTTCGACAAACTAGCTCCAAGAATAAGATCCATACAATAACTTATGCTTCTTACTAGAGGTAAACCATTAGAAATATCCTCAGCAACAATATCCTTATACTCATTCAGCAATTCTGTAATTTCTACTGGTATTCGGCTATCACTATTTGCTGTCACTCGGTCATTACCAACTTCTACTGCTCGGTCATTACTACCAACACTCAGTCCTCTAGGAACTATGGCAAAATAGACTTGATTCTTCTTCACTTCCTTTTCAAATTGTTTCCCATTAACCATGCAAACTTTTATTGTAGTGCAACTAACCTCATCTGGACTTTCAATCAAAGGAAACAATATTTGTTTCTTCCCATTTACCCAAAGAGTATATTGATTCAATCTTCCATCATGTACAACATATCTATCATATTGTCAAGGTTTACCCAACAAAATATGACAATAATCCATAGGTATAATATCACACAAAACTTCATCAAAGTAATGTCCAATCTTGAACTTCACAAGGCATTGCTCACTTACAAATATATTATACTCGTCTTTGATCCATGAAAAATGATAGGGGGGTCAGTGCAAGAAGTTGGGTCTCACTTTTGGCCAAAAAGTGGAAGTGTTTTTCGTGTTTTTGGAATATTTTGTCAATTGATGCCAAAAATTGAGAAATTTAGAGATTAAGTATTAAGAAACTCCAAAAAAAAAAAATTTAGTGCTTGGGATCTTCTTTTTGAATATGTAATTTATTTGCATACCCATATGAAAGATTATTTTTTTGGTATGGATCTTTAAAAACCACTTTTTCAAAATGCCTATTTCAGGACCATACCATGCTCATGTATGGACACCATAATTTGACACAAATAAATAAATTTTTCGAAATCATCTTAAATGAAGTTACTTGACACACCAAATATTGATGAGAATATTTTTCTTGAATTTTTTAATAATTTTTTAAATTAATTTTTTAATTGATGAGTAAGCTAATTTCTAAAATGTCTTGTGTATGGATGCCATAATTTAATCAATTTTTAAATTTAAAAAAAAAAAAAACTTTAAAAGAATTGTGTGAGGATTGATGACATCTAAATTAATTTACAAAATATGAAAAAAATAAAAAAGTTATTAAAGTTTTAGTGAATGTCACTATTTAACATTTAAGATATACTTTTGATTAATAAATAATGGAAAAATAGAAAATGAACTCATAACACTATAAAATTTACATTTTTGAAATTAGAACAGTAAGACCTATAATGAGTTTTTTTTTATTTAAAAAATTCAATGGGGATGACCATATAAAAATTACAACAATCCCTAAAATTGTTGATTAAATGCCTTAGAAAAAAAATGGTTCATGAAGGCATGGCTTGGTGGGACCAAGCCTATGCCATGCCTTTCCCCAAGGCAAAACTCAAAGCAAATTTGTGGCCATTCCAAATTCCTGCCTATGTCAACTAGAATCGGGCACCTGATTTGTAATTCAAAAATTGGGTGTCCGATTCGATTTTAACCATTGACAGAAACGGGTACCTGATTGTTTAAAAATTAGGTACTTGATTCTTGTATACCCATTGGGCCCCAAAAGATGCCCCACAAACCACTTTTCAATTATTGCAATCATTGAATAACAATTTCAATTTGCAACAACAAATTTTGTCATAATCTTCTATTTTCTTGTCTTCTTCTACAATTTGCAAGCTGTTGATTTGAATTCAAAACTAGTGCAAACATGAGATCAAAACAACAAAGAAAGAAGAAATTAAAAGTTCTGACAAATGAGGAGATTGCAACAAATAAAGAGTGTGAAGCACAACGTCAACGAGAGAGAAGAAAAAGAATTAGAGAATTGAGCAATGTTTCGAAGGAGAAAGACATTAGGGATACCACAATGGATGAAAAGGCTGAAGAAGAGAACCCATTACAAGGAGATTTAGGTGCACATTCTAATCAAGTATTCAATATAGGTGTGTCTCCAAACTCTCAATTTTGTTCTCATGATGAAATTGGTGATTTTTTAGAAGTAGGTTATGATTTAAACGATTTAGATTTTCTTCATGAGAATAGATTGTCAAATGATCATGCACTACAAACTCCAATAGAAATGCATGCCCCAAAAGAAATACCAAGAAAAATTGAAAATGAGATTCAAATACCAAATAACAGTGAAAATAAAATTCCAATTAAAAATAACAATTGTATGAATGTAGACATAGAAACACCAATTACTGAACAAACATGTCAGAATGATGCTAAAGTGTCTGAACATAATTTTCATTTTCCTAATGATGTGCTAGATAATCTTGAGGGATTGGTTTCATGGAGACAAATTAGGATACATGCTAATAGATTATATTGTTGGAATGTTCAAAATGGGAAGAGTACTTCTGGGGGTCGTGGGGGTGAATCAGAAGTATCACACTTTTATCTTTTCTTCTAATTCAAATCAAATAACTAAAAAGTAAATTGCATGCATGTAAACATATGAATGAACATAAAGTAAACACATGCAATAACACATAACACCAGATTTGGTAACCTAGAAACCCTCCAAGAATACGAAGGTAAAACTAGGGTGGGGATGATACCCACAAAAATTACTGCAACAATAAATGTTTGACCACTTCCGATGGTCTGCCTTGTGAAAGGCCTGCCCTATTAAAGGCTTTACACTATGTCAATAGTGACCTAGTTAAAGGATTTACAAACACTTTACATGAAGTGTCACCCTGTTAAAGAATATAGTCACCTCTTCAAAGGATCTACAAAGTAGTTATTACGCTAACCTATCAACATAGGATTTTCACTTATCTAATACAATGGCTAAAAAGTATTAGAAATCTTTAACCTGGTTGCTTACAATCTTAAATTGCTGATTTCAGGCACTTGATTTGCTCATTCTGGTCTTGATCCTTTGAGATCTGATATCTGATCGTGTCCCTTGTCCCTTTGTGTTGTTCTTATCAATTGGATATGAAATTGCTGCTCTATTCCTCTAAGTCTTTCACACTTTCTCACTGAATTTTGCTATAGTCTCCCCATACACTATTCTCTACCACATATGCAATGGAGTTTTTGACCTCCTTTTAAAGATTGTGAAGACTTAGGGTTAGGTATGGATCTACGATCCATATTGAATCTTTAAGTTCCCGCTCATTCCTTGCATTTTTCTCATTGGTTGCATACCTTGTCCATTTTTCTAATTGGCTACATGTTGATTGCATAGGAAATGTAAAAGATTCAATCTTATCCCTTTTCTCCTTCGAAATCCTTTTATGTCAGCTCCAAAAATGGTTTACATCTGAGTTTGTAAGGGCACAAACTCATATGCTGATTCTGTGTTACTCGACACATACTAGACTACTGGTGCCTGGCACATATACTATCCTGGATTGCTCAACACCTATTACACTTTGTCTTGCTCCGCACATATATGATTCTGACTTACTTGGCATATGAATCATTCTAACTTGCTTGGCATCAACTATGACTTGACACCTATATATCACTCGACACTTATATACTGCTCGACACCTGAAGTCACTTGGCACGTGTTGAAATACTAACTTGACACACACTGTGGCTTGGCATTCATAGTGTACTCGGCTTCAATGTAGAAAGTGGTTAAGAATATTGACACTCAATTGTTAAAACCATCTAAGATCAACAATATCCCCCTTTGACATGAGTGTCAAAAACACTTAACTAGACATCTGTTCATCTATCCTTATGAGTACCTTATCCACAAAATTTCAAACTTTGTTCAAAATTTATTAAAAATAACTTCTTATTCCCCTTGAGCTAATTGTGCCTTGACATTTTTGAAATCAAAATTCTATGCTGAATGTGCTTGATACTCTTTGTCTTTTGCCTTGTTCCTGTATTCTATACCTGTGATCTATATCGTCCATATAATTGCCAAAATTTTGTATCTCCCCCTTTTAGCTATTAATTTTTTTATAGGTATTCTTCCCCTTAGTTATATCTCCCCTAAAATATATATCTGCCCCTTTTTGACACTTATGTCAAAGGGTTCTAAGGAGTTATACCATATTTAACCAAAAAATTACTATTTACCTCCATTATTATTTTCAAAGCTGCATCCCAATTCTCCAAAGTAATGTCAAGTGACTTGTGCTGGATGGCAGTCTCTATAGCAAGGTGTACAAGTCTATCAAGTGTAGAAAGATTTGGATCTTTATTTAAAAATGTTTCAGCATACACTTGCTCCTTGTGGAGGACTTCTAAATGTGGGGTTATCGAGGACTAAATTTGCATCAGTTTGGCCTTAATATTAGCTTCCTCTCCTATAAGTACAACTAACTCCCTTTGAGTGTGAAGCAATTTTGCAAAATGCTTCTCACTTTAAGCTGAATCCTTTGGTAGTTGCATGCTAGAAATTTTCAAATTTCTTTCCAAGCTCATTATTCTTTGATTTGTTTCTTGTGTGAAATTGGAAAAATCACACAACTTACTGTACAATGAAAAAATGTTTTCAAGGACAACTTTGACCTTATCTATTTTCTTGGCCAACTCTACTTGTTCAAGTACTATGCCACTTGATATCTTCTCATTTACTTTTCCTTGAAAATTTTTTTTTGACCATTCCATGAGTTTAACATTAGTATCCTGGTCTTTATTGGTCACCTGGTCAACTATATCTAATAGTTTCTCTATTATTGGCTTTGCTTCGTCTGGTGATTGCAAGCTGAAGGCATCTATAAAGATGTCCTTGATCTCATGAAGTGCTTGCTTATGTTTGAACTCTTTCCTAAGTATTTCCTACCTCATCCTCCTATCTAATGCAGTTTGCATTTCAGTCATTTGTGCCATTGTGATGGTCTTGGAATCATAGGAAGGTATCACAATATCTTCATCTAATTCAGGGTCTCCATAATGAAGTACCATTGCCACTCTAGTTGAACTCGAGCTTGGAGTTGAGAATTGCAAAGGAATGGCTTCAGTGCTCGACTTTTGAATGGTCTTTGTAGGAGTACCAGTCTTTGGTAGTTCTACCAATGTTTGTATGGCAGCCTACTCCTTTTCTTTTGAGGTATCCTCCTTTTCATCTAATTTCCCTTCCACTACACTTGACATCTGAACAATATCACTTGTTGCACTTGGTGGAGGTGGTGGTGGATGCATCAAAATCTTAGTGCAAGTAGCTATATCAGTGAAAGGTGGTTCCTTAGGTTTCACCTTTTCTTTGTGTGGTGCTACTACTACCTTTTGTAACTCATCAACACTCACCAATACAGGGCTAATGCATAACTGTGCCTGTAGAGTGGATTGGTGAAGGATCTTGGAGAGATCCTCTGCAGTAAGGGGATTGATGTTCTGAGTTGAATTTTCAGGAACATCCTTAATGACTATTGTCTCTGCAGGTGTAATGGTTACATGAGGTGGACTAGGAGGTGGCATTTTTGTGTCTTGCACACTCTGTTCTTCTTCTTGCTACTAATCAGCTGTTGCCATAGTTTCTTCCTCCTCACCTTTTTCTTTATCCTCCTCAATTTTCGTATCTTCCTTAATTTTCTTCTTTTCTTCTTTATCTCTTGTTGTTGCTTCTTTCTCCTCCTCTTGCTTCTCTTCCTCTCCTTTCTTCTCCTCTATTTTCTTTTCCTCTATCTTTTCTTTGGCACTAGTTTCTACCTTATTTTCTTCCTCCACCTTATCATCAGTTATTTTATAAATTGTTTTTCACAATTGTGTGGATTTATTCACTACATCCTCTATTTTATTTTGAAGGATGTAAAAGGTTCTATACTTAGGTGCAAACTTGCCACTATGTTTCTTGTTTGCCTTTGTTATTTGAGCCTTTGTCATTTTAGGCTTTACTTGAACTAGGGTAGATTCTTTGATCTCCCTTTCCATCTTTAGACAATAATGCCATTTATTCTCAATTATCTCATATAGTTCCTTGGGCATAGTATTGTCAAGTTCTAGAGGTGTGTTTTTAAATTTTGCCATCATGGCATACACAGATTCCTCTACTTTATTCTACTCTTCCCTATTGAACTTATTGAAATTAAGAGACTTTAAATCATTTAAATCTGCATTTTTAATCTTATCACAAAGTTTATCAATTGCAGTCTTAGGAGGATGGCTTACCACTTTAAATTGCCTGATGTCCTCTGATTCTGTTCTTTCTTCATCATTAGTATCTGGTTGTGCCACATACTTCCTTCTCTTCTTTGGTTCTTTAGTAGGCTATTCAGTGGTTTTCTTCTCTTTTGATGCTTCTTTGGCCTTTTGAGTGGATTCCCTTGTAGTGGCCCTTGTTGCTAGAGCTCACTTAGTTTGAGCTGACTTGTTAACCTTCTTGGGCTTGGGTTGAGCTACAGGCTGAGTTTTTGCCTTTCTGTTCTTTTTCTTGGTAGGTGTAGGTGCTTCTTCAACTTCTTCTCCCTTGACACCTTCCTCCTTGTCATCTCCTAAACCTTGTGTCAACTCTACTGGGCCTTTCCGTTTCTCTTCTTCCTCTTCACTATCTTCTTCTACTTGTTCTTCTTCTTCTTCTTCACCTGCCTTTCCTTCAATACTTGCTCCAAATTGCTTCTTTACCCTCTTTACCATCTTGTCTTTCTTCTTGATAATAGTGGCTATCTTTAATTCAGTTTCAACTTTGGACTTGACAACATCATATGTCCCAAAGTGAGGAGCCTTCTTGTCTATCTCTTCTACTAGCAATGCTATGATTTCTGCTGAGGCTTCATCTACATCAAGCTCATATCCCAATGGCCTTAGCTATCTTAATCTTGGTATTGCTGCTTGGATGTAGGTGTAGTCAATGTCCACCGAGAAGCATATTTCATTGACATGTTGCTCTACCAATGAAACTGGTATTCTCATTCTTTGCTTCATGGACTTCTCGAAGTCCTCAAAATAGCTAGTCATCTGAGCCTCAAAATGATCTCCCATCTGATCAATGAACTCATTGATTTGTGTGATTGTAGACTTGTTGGAATTCTGATTTACCTTCCCAATTGAAGGGAATTCTTCCATCATATAAAATAATATGTAGAGTAATATTGATCCAAATTTGCATTGCACTCCCTTGGATCTTCTTACAGGTCCCAAATATTCATTTATTTGCTGAAGCATTAGTTCTACTAGATCATAGGTATGATCTTTCTTCACCAACTTGTAAGCTACATCAACAACTATGTAGGGTATGCTATTCAGTCTACTTGATTGGTAAAATTTGTGTGAAATTATTCTCACAGCAAAGTCAAGTAGGGGTTCAGTTACATTGTCTATGGTCATTCCCCATTATTTCATTTGGCTCTTGTATTCTTCTTAATGACCTCCTTTCTATCGCTTCTCAAGGTCTTTGGCCAATCTAGGGTTGGGAGCCTTGTAACCATATGCACTATCCTTTTTGTAATCTTTATAGGTCCTGTCTCCAGCCATAGGCAACCATCATGAATTTGACTCAAAATAATGTGAATCCATTTAGTTTTAAACACTGTAGGAAAAACTAGGGTTTTTTTTAGACCCTTCTTCTCAACAATCTGGAATTCATCTTCCAATATCCCATTGACACATAACTTTTCATAGGCATGGAATATTTCAAGATCACCTATGGCACCAATTTTGTAGTTATAACATTTTCTCACATCTTGAATCATGACAACTTTAGGTGGGATAATGGATAATGCACCAACTGGGTCATTTTTGTAGGATATTTCACGGATTGGCCTAAATTCAGGTTGCTTTACCTCATTGCTAACTAATTGAATCTCATGACCTTCCTTTGCTTTGGGATTTCTTGAGCTAGAGGCCATTTTACTAAACTAGGGCTTAAATATATTGAAATTTTAACTTCTACATAGCTTGGCACTTGATAAATATCTTTGAATCGATGAATTTGTACTAAATTACTATTGAAATCCATGCAAATGGTTGTTAGGTTGCTACTTGATCACTTCTTTGCTCTTCTCATCTTTTCTTTATGCTTGAATGACATGAAAATGAATGAAAATTGACCTTATACCTGTCAAAGAATTAGCATTAAATGCTTCGTGCATACAACTGTAAACTTGATACTTGAAGGTTTCACCATGACTCAACTCCCATTATATTTAATTTACTCAACTTCTACTAGTTCTCCCCTTCACTTGGCTTCAACTATCAACTCGACATCCATTGGAGCTTTACTCGGCATCTGAGGACAGTTTGGCAGTATTGGCAAAAACTTTAGATTTTAACTTGACATCTTTACTCATGCCAATTTCTTCCTTGTAGTACTTCTTTTGTTCTTTAGAATTGATGTATTATATAACTTTGTATATTAGTCCCATACACCTTTCTTTTTCGTAGTTGGATGAAGTGTGATCGCTTGACCTCTTGGGTGAATTGATCTCTCCATTTGATGTGTTGCACTCATCTTTCTTTTTCCAAGTTTTATTCATTTTCCCTCTTATTTGTTCAACATCAACCTTCCCTTTTCCTTTGTTGACTTCTGCCTTGGGTACTTTTGACTTAGTTGGGCCATTCTTGCTGATATGTCCAGTTTCCAAGCAACTGAAACATGTGGTTTGGCTTAGCCATCTGCTATAATTCCTTCTAAAATGTGTCCTTATGCAAATTTTGGGAATGTGTCCATACCCCTGACAATAGTGACTACTATACTTACTGGTGTAATCCTAATTGTAGTAATGTGCATGGTTGTTTCCTCTTGTAGGCTAATTAGGTGTCCACATAGGCTTTGATCTACACTCAAATGCTCTACGTCCATTTTTTGGCAATTATAGTAGTGACCTTTAAATCTTGGTGTCCTCATGGTCTTAGTTCTAATGTATATAGAAGCAAGAATAGTCATCAGCATGATAAGACTACATTCATGTGCTTGATGTCCTTGCTTTTTGCACTTGTGAATTAAGCTTGCATTTGTAGTCTTATCATGTTGATGACTGTTCTAGCTTTTGTATACATTAAAGGAATGTCCCGTTTTACCATGGAAATGACAAGTAGGTTTAGTGTTCTTACCTTTTTCGCTCCTTTCTTCTGCAGTCTTGGATGATTCTCCTTGTTCAGTGCTAGTGTAACCAAGTTCTGAAGTATCATTACTAGCTCTTAGTGATTTTAGTGGTTGTTCAAAGTACTTGATGGTCTCATTTGATTTGTTGAAACTCTCTGCTATATCCTTTTCTCTCTTTAAATCATTCTGCAATTATTCATTCTGCATTCTCAAGGTGGAAATCTCAATGTCCTTCATGTTTAGCTCATGACGAGCATTCATCATCTGGCTTAAGGTGTCTAGCTGCATGTTTGAGATCCTTTCAAACTCAATTATCTTCTCCTCTAGTATATTGGTAAGATTTATCTTGTCATCTTCTATCATGACCTTGTCTTCAATGTCTCTCTTCTTTTGTTTAGTCACTTCACAAAGCAGTATGGCTTGTGATTCTTGTTCAAGCTTAAGTAATCTGATTTCTTCAGCTTGTGCTCTATTTTTCTCCATTAGTTCTGCTATTGCTACATCAAATTCCTTGGAAACTCCATTTGAGAACACTTGTGTGGTATCAATCTCCTTGTAGTGTATGTCATTTTTAGGTATGTCTATCTCCTTCCTTCTTTTAAGGACTTTCTAAATTCTTCTCTAGCTTCTTCTATTTTGTGAAGACTGAGATGCACATCAATCACCTGATTGTCTATGATCTTCCCAAGTTTGAAGATTTCCATCTTCTGACCTTTTCTCTAAGCTATTAGGCTTCTCCTTGTGATAACCTTTTCTCTAATACCAATTGTTTGAATGTTCAAAATGGGAAGAGTACTTCTAGGGGGGGGGGGGGGGTGAATCAGAAGTATCACACTTTTACCTTTTCTACTAATTTGAATCAAATAACTGAAAAGTAAACTCGTGCATGTAAACATATGAATGAACATAAAATAAACACATGCAATAACACATAACACCATATTTTGTAACCCAAAAACCCTCCAAGAATAAGAAGGTAAAATTAGGGTGGGGATGATACCTACAAAAATTACTGCACCAATTATTGTTTGACCACTTCTGATGGTCTACCTTGTGAAAGGCTTATCTTGTTAAAGACTTTACACTGTGTCAATAGTGACCTAGTTAGAGGATTTACAAACACTTAACATGAAGTGTCACCCTATTAAAGGATTTAGTCACCTCTTCAAAGGACCTACAAAGTAGCTGTTAAGCTAACCTATCGACATAGGATTTTCACTTATCTAATACAATGGCTAGAAAGTATTAGAAATATTTGACCTAGTTTCTTACAATCTTAAATTGTTTATTTTAGGCACTTGATCTGCTCATTCTAGTCTTGATCCTCTGAGATCTGATATCTAATTGTGTCCCTTGTCCCTTTGTGTTGTTCTGATCAATTAGATATGACATTGCTGCTCTATTCCTCTAAGGGTAAGTGCGCAAAGTTGTGGTGCCAAAAGGGGGGTATAAGTGGACACCTTTCTCTTGAAATCTAAAAATTTTGAACTTCAACAAGAATTTGAAGATAGTTACACTCAAAATTTTAAGATATGAAAAAAACAAAAGTCATAGTCCTTTGAATCTAGTTTCTAAACTACTAATTTTTTTCCAAAATGGTTTAGTTTTAGGTCTTCAAAAAAGGGGGCCACAAAAAGTGGTACTGTTTATTCCGAAAAAACATAACACAGTACAAATTGTGGCCCCCCTAAAATTTTAACTTTTTTTTTGAAATTCTTCAATTGCTCTAGTCAAAAGTTACTTAACACTATGTAGTTTATGTTGGAAATGATTGAAATGATCATAAGAAAAGTTGTTGGAATAATATATGGAACTGGTAAAGAATGTCCTCAATCATTTTTTTGTCATTGATGTCAAACTTGCTACTTGCAGGAATGACAATTGCTTTAGTGATCCAAATACTATCAATTAGTTGATTGTCAAAGAGGAGGCAATCAATAAGATGTCACTAGAACACCTAGAGAAAGGTTGAAGTTATGATGTTGTAATGAAATACAAGGATTAGCTAAGCCATTGATGAAAAAGTGTATTTGATGACATACTATAAGATACAAATAATGGGCACACTGAAACATATCAAAGATTTAAGGTTTTAGCTAAGTCTTTTGTAAAGCTCAACTAAGTTCATTAGAGAGAAGGAGCCGAGCAAGCTAGTAAGAGCCGAGCAAATTCCAAGTTCAGATGTCGAGTAAAATTTAGATGCCGAGCAAGTTCAGATGCCGAGTAAACTTTAGATGTCAAGAAAGTTCAGATGTCGAGTAAACTTTAGATGCCGAGAAAGTTCAGATGCTGAGTGACACAGAGTTCATCAAGTGCCAAGCAGAACCAAGTGTCGAGCAGGTATAGGTGCCGAGTAGAACCAAGTGCCGAGCAGGTATAGGTGCCGAGTAACACAGAGGTTCCGAGCACCAGTAACTCAATAATGCCGAGTTGCTGCATTATTTTGGAAATCAAAGATTCGCTAGATCTAAGCCGACAAGGTTGTTATCTAGAAAATTGTAAATTAAAAGGAAGATAAGAATGACGAGCTGGTGGCACAGAACACCATGTAGAACGTTTTTAAGGATACAAATGGCGAAGTTTCTAGAAGAGAACAAGATATGGGGTAGATACATTGTATCCTACCTAATCCATTTTGAAACCCTAAAATTAGAGAGGGAGAATTGAGCGGCAAAGGAAAATCAAATTTCTATTTAAGAAGACATAAGTTAAAAAGAGAGAGTGAGAGAGGTGGTCAAGCATAAAAGCATGAAGTACTGAAGAAGGTATCAAGGAGAAGAAAGCACAAGAATTCTATTTGGATAGATGACCACAAGGATGATTGCATTGGCAGAATGAGTAAGAAGACTCAAGGAGACAAAGCTTGAGAGGAAGAAAAGCAATCAGAGCTGGAGTGATTGAAGCCAAGCATAAGGATTGAACTGAAAGTGTGATCTGAAATTTGCAAAGTATGTTGTAAGTTATATCAGATCAAAAGACCATTATCGTTACTTTCTAACAATTGTAACAGTAAGTTTAAATCCTATGGACTTAGGTTGGTTTAAAAACCATAAGATAAATCCTTTAATAGGGTGACATTCCAAGTGAATGTTCTAAAGACCTTTAACCAAGCCCATTCCTAACGGTTTGGTGAAATCCTCTAACAGGGTCACATTTAAAATTGTGTTGTAAGCCTTTAACAGGGTATCACTTCAGAAGAGTGAGAATCAAGTAGCATGTTAGTGGTGGTTTTTCCCAAATTGGGTTTCCACGTAAATCATTGTGCCATGTGTTGATCTTTGATGTTTTATCTTTGCATGTTGATTTACTGTAACTTGCTAATATGGTTGAATTTAAAGTTTGGATGGATGAAAAGTGTATGGATTCATTAAAAGTAGTAAAAAGGTATTAATAGGGCATTTGGACCTTGAATAACTGATTCACCCCTCCTCTCAGTTATTCTAAAGAATTCTAACAGTTTATCCCAGATTTTTTGGGTAATTTTATAATGTGTATTTTTTTTAATGAATTTTTTAACTAGACACATCCCAAAAATGTGAATATCTATGTGCTCCCCCTAGAAATAATTGAAAACTAATCTAAAATAATTTTTTTTTCAAAGTGTGTAGAATGGAGTTTAGTTTCTAAAAATCTAAGTTGTTGCAAAATTCGATGAACGAGCTAAAATCTATAGCCCAATTAGTGCATGGTGGTTTTTGACAAAAAATGAACATACATTCAAAATAAATTATAGATGCAAGGTTTGAAATAGTTCAAATTAAAAATAAATTATATGGTTAGATAGCTAACACAAAGACCTATAATGCTATGTAACCTTTATCGATACCCAACCATGAGGAATCTTAAAGGGGAACATACAAGAAAAAAAATCATTTTTGGTATGTTTGCTGGAAAACACGTCTTAGACCTGTTCATAAACTCCAAACCTTTGGGTTGGATCTCCAAGGAAAAACCAAGCCTTAGGCTTGGGTTTAAATAAGCTTTCTATAGCGCGTGCGCCCTATAGCGCACATGCACTATAGTGTGCACACACTATCTAAAACATGATTTCTTAGTAGTGTGTGCGCACTATAGTGCACACACACTATTAAGACCTAAATTGCATAAGAGAACTAGGTGGGAGGATACGGGAATGGCTATGTGTGTGTGTGAGAGAGATAGAGAGAAAGTAGGAGATGGGAGAGGGGAGAGAGAAAGTGAAAAAGAGTAGGGGTGGCAGAGAGAGTATAGGATGCAAGAGAGAGGAAGTGTGAGAGAGAGTAGGGGTGGAAAAGAGAGTGTGGGATGGGGGAAAGAGATTGAAAGTAGGGGATGGGAGAGAGAGGAAGTGTGAGAGAGAGTACAAGTTGGGAGAGAGAGATTAAGAGTAGGGGATGGGGGAGAGAGAGAGTAGGTGATGGGAGACAGATTGGGAGAGGAAGAGTGAGAGAGAGGAGGATGGGAGTACATGTGTGTGAAAGAAAGAGAGTATGGAATGGGAGAGGGGGAAGAAAAAGTAGCTCGAGAGAGAGTAGGGAATGGAAGAGAGAGTAGGTGATGGGAGAGGGAGTGGGAGAGGGAGAGAAAGGGGGGATAGAAATGTGTGTAAGAGAGAAAGAGAGAGAGAGTAGGGGATAGGAGAGTGTGTGAAAATTTAAGAGAGAGTAGAGAGAGAGAGAGAGAGAGAGAGAGAGAGAGAGAGAGAGAGAGAGAGAGAGTAGGCAATGGGGAGTGGGAGAGGGAGAGCGAGTGAGAGAAAAATTAGGGGATGGAAGAGGAGAGAGGGGGGATGGGTGTGTGTGTGTGTGTGTGAAAGAGAGAGAGGGTAGGGATGAGAGAAGAGAGAGAGATAGAGAGAGTAGGCAATGGAAGAGGGATGGGAGAGAGAGGGAGAGAGTGAGAGAGAGAGAGAGAGAGAGGTAATAGGTGGTGGGAGAGGGAGTGGGAGGGAGAGAGAGGTGGAATGGAAGCGTGTAAGAGAGATAGAGTAAGGGACGGGAGAGAGTAGGTAGTGGGATAGGGACTATGAGAGAGAGAAGGGGAGGAATGGGAATGTGTATTTATTTATAAGAGAGATAGAGTAAGGGATGGGAGAGAGTGTGAGAGTTTGAGAGAAAGTAGGAGGTGGCAGAGAGAGCTTGTACGGGATGGGGGCGAGAGAGAGAGAGTAGGGGATGGGAGAGAGTGTGAGAGAGAGTAGGGGATGGAAGAGAGAGAGTGAGAGTAGGGGATGGGAGAGAGAAAGTAGAGAGGGAGAGATAGTACTTGAGAGAGAGAGAGATAGTAGGTGGTGCAAGAGGGAGTGGGAGAGGGAGAGAGAGGGGGGATGGGAGTGTGTGACATATCTAGAGAGTAGGGAATGGGAGAGGAGAGAGAGAGAGGGAGGATGGGAGTGTGTGTGTAAGAGAGACAAAGTAGAGGATGGGAGAGTGTGTGAGAGTGTGAGAGAGTAGAGGATGAGAGAGGAGAGAGAGTAGGGGATGGGGGAGAGAAAATAGGCAGTGGGAGAGGGAGTGGGATAGGGAGAGGGAGAGAGAGAGGGAATGGGAGTGTGTGTGACAGATGTAGAGAGTAGGGGATGGGAGAGAAGGAGAGTGGGAGGATAAGAGTGTGTGTATCTGTGAAAGAGAGAGAGAGTAGGGGATGGGAGAGAGTGTGAGAGTGTGAGAGTAGGGGGTGGTAGAGAGAGAGAGTACAACGATGGGGGAGAGAAAGTAGCCGGTGGGAGAGGGAAAGAGAGAGGGGGGATGAGTGTGTGTGTGTAAGAGAGACAGAGTAGGGGATGTGAGAGAGAGTGAGATAAGGGATGGGAGCGAGAGAGAGTAGAGAAGAAGAAAGAGAACTTAAGAGAGAGAGAGATAGTAGGCGGTAGGAGATAGAGTGGGAGAGGGAGAGGGAGAAAGTGGGGGGATAAGAGTGTGTGTATCTATGAAAGAGAGAGTAGGGGATGGGAGAGAGTGTGAGAGTGTGAGAGTAGGGGGTGGAAGAGAGAGAGAGTACGTTGATGGGGGAGAGAAAGTAGGTGGTGGGAGAGGGAGTGTGTGTGAGAGAGAAAGAGTAGGGGATGAGAGAGAGTGTGAGTGTGAGAGAGTAGGGGATGGGAGAGGAGAGAGAGAGCAAGGGATGGGGGAGAGAAAGTAGGCGGTGGGAGAGGGAGAGAGAGAGGGGGGATGGGAGTGTGTGTGCAAGAGAGACAGAGTAGGGGATGAAAGAGAGCGTGAGTGTGAGAGAGTAGGGGATGGGGGAGAGAAAGTAGGCAGTGGGAGAGGGAGTGGGAGAGGGAGAGAGAGAGGGGGAATGGGAGTGTGTGTGTAAGAGAGATGGAGTAGGGAATGGGAGAGAGTGTGAGAGTGAGTAGGTGGTGGTAGAGAGAGCTCATACAAGATGGGAGAGAGAGAGAGAACTTGAGAGAGAGAGATAGTAGGTAGTAGGAGAGGGAGTGTGAGAGGGAGAGGGAGACAGAGAGAGATAGGGGGAATGGGAATGTGTGTAAGAGAGACAAAGTAGGGGATGGGAGAGGAGAGAGAGAGTAGGGGATGGGGGAGAGAAAGTAGGCGGTAGGAGAGGGAGAGGGAGAGAGATAGGGGGATAAGAGTGTGTGTGAGAGATCTAAAGAGTCGGGGATGGGAGAGGACAGAGGGTGAGAGAGGTAGAGAGAGTAGGAAGGATAGAGAGTAGGGAGGATGGGGAGTAGGGAGGATGAGGAGTGATGTGATTTCACATAGTGTGTACGTGCTTTATAGTGCATACACACTATCTCAAATCACCTAAAAATGGTAAAAAACCAACCTTGGGGCCCATTTCATCCATTTTTTTCTTTTGGTCTGTTATGCACTCTGTTATTTCGATAGAAATCATGGGTTTCAACATAGCAAACACTATTTCAAAACTTTTGAAAGTTAGCAAACACCAAATTCAATCATTGGATACGTGATTTGAAGACTTTTTGAATATTCCTTGTATAGAAAAGCTTAGTGCAATCCATTTTAAATATTGTTTGTCAATATATAGATACAAATTTGATTATAATTTGACATGTTATTTAATATATAGTGAATTCATTGAAAATTGTATGTTTGAATGAAATGTTATTTCAGAATGGTTAGAAATTTGACAAGTCGTTTGATATATATTGTGTATTCATTCAAATAATTATAATTTTTATGTGTAATTGAATAATTTGTAATTTACACATTTTAAGTAATTCAGATGTTTGAATAATTTGACATGTAGAAATCATCATCATGCCAAGGAAGAAACCAAAGATTCAAACAAATGAAGATAGGGAGAGAGATTTGGCAATTAAAAGAGATAAAATGAAATTACTATGTGAACAAAGAAAATAACAAAGCAATAATGAAGAATTGACTTTGAAGAAGGATCAAGAACCACCATTACAAAGAAACAAAGAGTAAGAAATAGAAAGACAAAGAGAACGAATAAGATTGTTACGCTCAAGAAGACAATTGAATTGTGAAGCTACACCATCCTCCAATGTTGGAGTCATATCGTCTGCTACACCATCTTCCAATGTTGGAGTACCATCTTCCAATGTTGAAGGCATATCATCCTCTCATGTAGAAGAGACACTGATTTGTAGATCTGACGATATACACACTCCATCATGTCATGTTAAAAGAAAAACATCAACACATCAAGTAGGTGATATTCCATCTTTTACATCAAAACATCAACACATCAAGTAGGTGATATTCCATCTTTTACATCTTATTGCCAAGGCACATTATCTTTGGTTCAAGGTATGCAATACACTCAACTTTATATTGATGTTCAAAATGTTGAGAGAATTGAAGAGATTAGAACACCTTCTAGAATTTGTTTTAGAAGACCAAAATATTTGATTGATATTGATACTAACATTTTGAAATCAATGCCTGACAAGATTAGCAAGCGTACTTGTCAAAGAAAAGTTAATAGTATGTGGAGATTATTTTTTGAAGAATTAAATATTACAGGTCAATGCCAATTATTTGTTGAAATGGTGAGAAATTTGAAATGTAGGCCTATCATGAAGATTCTTGGGCTAAGAACGATGGATGATTCAAATGAAAGAAATATTGTAAAGAATCTAATGAGTGCTTATGAAAAAGTGGGTTCTAAATCACACACCAAAGATAGTAATATCACAAGACGAGTACTCACATCGACAATAGTAAGTAGCCAAATGAAGAAATATCTACTCATGAGAAAGACAAGAAAAATATTAAAAATTGGTAGAGGTACCCTAAGGAGAGCCATGCTAAGGCATGAGATATTAGAAGATCCAATAAAAATTGAGTTATGGACATTTAGCGGTAGACTACCGTGAAAGGATAAAGAAATTAGTGAAGCCTTGAAATCATTGATCGAAAATTTTTGGAAAAATAATAGACATGTTTCTCCTAATCAAAGAGATGTTGTAAGAAGGAGGATTGGTAGCCAAAATTGCGAGCCACATGCGAAACATTTTTTGGACTCAACTCAGACACAAATTTTTGCAAAATTTATTGGTATGTATCCTCAAATTCGAATAAGTCAAATTTTTTGAGATGGGTAAACCTTTTTATGTGAAGATAGATCACACACACACAACTTCTTGTTGTAGGATACATATTAAATTTTCTAACCATTTTGATGTTTTAAGGCATATATGCATAGTTTTGCATTCTAAGTTTGTTTTGCAGGATTGTGACATAAAAGAGCCACTAAGATCTTCAAGGGAATTCATATCCAACATTTAATGTGAAATAGGGGATGGCCAACAATTTTACACGTCATCATGCTTGGATGGTACGTGCTTATTTTGTGATTCTTTGCAACTTTTATCAACTTGTCAACATATGGATAGTACACATGCAATTGGAAATGAAATAGTAGATTACGAAAAATTCAAGACAGTGACATATGCTCTAAAAGATGGGAAACATGGTAAAAGATGTGATCTAGTCATTGAAAAGATTCCACTATATGAGTTCATGAAGATTTTTCATGAACAGATTATTTACGAGTATGCAAGGCATACCCATATAGCTCGATGGTTGGATTTGCAATTTAAGTTGTGCAAGGATACGTTTCCATTGGATACCATTGTTTTGGTTGTAGATTTTGCAGAGAACTACACACTACAACCACAAAATGAGGTGCAAGAAAAGTATTATACATCTCAACAGGTTTCCATATTTGTTCACATAACATTCATGCATTCACTTACAAGTACAGAGGATGACAAGAAGATTTTGAGGGAGTACCATTTTTACATCAGCAATGATTGATCACATTCTACAGAGTTCGTACATGGTTGTTTTCAACTATTTTATGGAGATTTGGCTAACAGGGGCATATCATATCGTCAGCACATTATTTGGTCAGACAATTGTGCATCTCAATTCAAGAATGCACGAATGTTCTATTGGTTGAGCAGGATGCATAGGTTGTGTAGAATTCAATATATGTGGAATTTCACAGAAGTTGGTCATGGTAAAGGAGAGCACGATGGTGTAGGCGCATGCATTAAAAGAGCCTTGGCTCATGAAGAACTAAAGTACAAAGATGGAGCAATATTGATAGATGCAAAATCCATCATCCAATGGTGTAACACTACAATGGGTCCAGGTAAGGAAGGTGATTCTACAGTTCGTAGATTTTTTTGGTTGATAGATAATACTAACATTGCACCATATCAAGAGTGTTGCACACTAACATGATCTAGTGAGTTACACTCTTTTAGAAGCTCTGATGCAGGTTCATGGAGTATCCATACACGAAAAATGGCATGCTATTGTCCATCACGTGTAGAGAAAAATTGGAATGATTGTAAGTCAACTGAATGGGTGGAAAAATGGGATATATGGGTTTTGGACCCAATTGACACCTATCGTCCCCCACAAGCACTGGAAATGGTAGAGATGGATTCGTCTATTGACTTTGACTGCTTGTTAGATCTAGTGCAACCTGGTAATATATATATATATTTATATATCTTTGTAATTTCAATAAGTAACTTTATAAATTTTACCCAAGTATTTTTTAAATTAATGACCGCATTTTGTACATTTGTCACTGCAGGCCATGTTTTTTCTGTTATTGCACCTGAAGACAATGAAGAAGGGATAGATTATTATTTGTGTCATTGTGTTGAAGCCCAACAAAAATTGGATCACTCGGTTATAGATGGTGAAGGTTTAGAGTACCATGTTGGTGCGGTGGTTGTAATAGGCACATGGTATGGATGATATCCTATGAAGAATCCTAACTTGTGGTTATTCAAGGATTGACAAATAGAGAGGAAGAATCCTAACCTATGTGAAGCTCGTACGATGTCTATGCTCCAAGTTTGTGGTAAAGGTTGAGGGTCCTGTGGAGAACTGATGCACATGCATAATTTTTTTTGTCAATCCTTAATATGATTACGTAATAAATATATGTATTAATTAAAATGATTAAATTGATACATACCTCAGGACTTGTGGAAGGGACAAAAAATGGGCCTAGAGGATCCCTGCTAGGCCCAACAACACTCTGACCCTAAATTTTGAACAATGTCAATAGATGCTAATTAATTAATCATTCACTATACATATGAAATGTGATCAAATTAGAAATTATAATTGTAATTTACCTGTGTGTCAATGCCAAATGTGTCATTCAGGAACTGATCGATGACAAGCCCATCATCCACACCATCTCTAGCATGAGTGCCAAATGTGCATAGGGATCCACATGAAGTGCACATGTGACCACGACGCACAGAAGGCTCCCCCTCAACTAATGGGCTCATGGAATGGATGAGGGTCTGCGTCAAAGCATTAATGGTCCCTAGAGTGCCGGCCTCTACATTTTCCTTCACAACTAAAGGAATAGTCACATGCTCGTGTTGTGGCTTGACCAAAGGTGCCCTAACTACATTAGGGTCACAACTTGCTCTCGGCCTCTCAAATGATGACCTCCCACCTCTACCTTGGGAGTCTAATATATCAAAATAACTATGGATCTCCCCAAGGACAAACTCACAATATAATTTCTTCAAAAAATACATGGGGACTTCGTGATTATTGCAAGGAGGGGCATCAAAAACCATCCACCATCTATCCCAAAAATTGTTTCTAATAGCATTGTGTATGCACCAATGGATGGGGAATCTTTTAGTACCCTCTCTAACAGTATTTTGCTCACCGGGTTTTCTAAATAATGCACATATACTACCTTTTGGTATTTTTTTTTTTTTAACATCTTCATATGACAATTTATTTGCATACAATTTTTTTGTTCATCCCTCTTAACCCGCCAAATATCTAACTGACCACTAATTGAGGCTATCTGGGTGTTAATGAATTCGAGGGATGATGCCAATTGAGCCCTCATTGGATTGGTTTGTTTGGATTCTTTCAACTGAGCAATGAGCCTTTCTAATTCAGTTTTGCCTCTCTCTATTTCATTTATTATATTTTCTTGTGTGCCTAGCAGAGGTCTTGCAATTGGTTTGGGTTGTGGAATTTGTTGTTCTTCTTGAGGAGGGTTTTGGTTTTGAGGGTTTTGAGGCTCTTGTGGATTTTTTGGTTGATTATGGACATTTCTTGATAAAAAAAAATTGAAATCCAAATAAATAAACAAATCTAAATGAAATTTGTAAAAACCCTACAAAAAATATAAAAAACCTACAAAACAATATAAAAAACATATCAAACAACGCAAAGTTAATTTTATATCACTTACGGCATCATTTTGGGTGTGCTTGTTGTCTTCGATTTCGTTGGTGAGGAGGCATATTGGCAAACGATGGTGAAAACTTGGGTTTTTGACCCGCGTATGCATTGTTCTCTATGGGAATATCAAAAAATGAAGATAAAAATGATGGGCTGCAGGTCTGCAACCCATCATATATACTTTTTTGATTACGCAAATAGCGTGTACGCGCTATTAAAATTAGGAAAAAAAAACCTTGTCACCTTTTTGGCACCACGACTCGGTGCATATGCCCCTAAGTCTTTCACACTTTCTCACTGAATTTCGCTATAGTCTCCCCATACATTATTCTCTACCACATATGCAATGGAGTCTTCGACCTCCTTTTAAAGATTGTGAAGACTTAGGGTTAGGTATCGATCTACAATCCATATTAAATATTTAAGTTCTCACTCATTTCTTGCATTTTTCTCATTGGTTGCATGCCTTCTCCATTTTTCTAATTGGCTGCATGTTGATTGCATAGGAAATGTAAAAGATTTGATCTTATCCTTTTTATCCTTCGAAATCCTTCTATTTTGGCTCCAAAAATGGTTTACATCTCAGTTTGTGAAGGCACAAACTCATATGTTGATTCTGTGTTACTCAACACATACTAGACTACTGGTGCTCAACACATGTACTATCCTGGATTGCTCAACACCTATTAAACTTTGTCTCACTGGGCACATATATGATTCTGACTCACTTGGCATGTGAATCATTCTGACTTGCTCGACATCAACTGTGACTCGAAACCTATATATCACTCGACACTTATATACTGCTCAACACCTAAAGTCACTTGACACTTATTGAAATACTGACTCAGAACACACTATGGCTCGACATTCATAGTGTACTTGACTTTAATGTAGAATGTGGTTAAGTGTATTGACACTCAATTGTCAAAACCATCTAAGACCAACATATATAGACATTTTTTTTATAACAAGAAATTTGGGTTTCAATGTCAGTTGATATTACAACTAATTAAAATATCTAAAATGTGAAAAGTAATGAAAAGGTTAGGAATGTATGCAAAACCTAAGAATAAAAATGAGTCTTTAAAACAAGTTGTATCCACTATTGCTAGTGCCTTTGATGTTATCAGAAAGAAAAGTTGCTCTAAAGATACCAATGCAGCACGACGAGAAATAACAACAGTTTTAGTTAACAAATCAACAACTGCGAAAAGATTGATTAGCAACATAAGTGGATATCTTAATGTGAATCGTAAGAATTTAGAAAGAGTTGTAAAGAGAAGGGTTAACTTTGAATGTGATCCAAATAATATTTTGTGGACTTCTAGTGGTAGACTCTTGAGATGTGATATGAAACTTACTAGTGAAGTCAAAAGTTTGGTTGAAATTTTTTGGCATGATAATACAAAAGTATCACCTAATTCAACAGATGTTCTTAAATTGAGAGTTGGGTCAAAAATACGTGATCCATATCCTAAACACCTTTTGGACATGACTCAAACTGAATTGTTTAGAAAATTTGTAGATGGTAATGTGTTAACTATTACCATTAGTCAAATGTCTTTTGAAAATTGTAAACCATGGTATGTAAGGATTAACAAGGAAAGAATCACATGTTGTTGCAAAACTCATATTCAATTTCATTACCATTATGATTTATTTCAATCTATATGTGATACCATGCATAGTAAAGAAATGTTGCAAGAATGTGATATAAAAATACCACCTGAAACTATAAAGGATTTCATATCAGGTTTATTTTGTAATCCACCTAATAATCAATACTTTCTTTTCAATGCATGTCTTTCTGGTACATGTGATATGTGTGCCAATCTTTCTTTCTTAGATGAATGTTTGCATGAAAATGCTTTGACTACTTTTGGACAACAATTAGTTGAGGTAAAAAGATTCAAAACTATTGAATATCCATTGAAGGATGGGAAGATTGGAAGAAGCTATGATCTAGTTATAGATAAAGTTAGTTGTCATGCATTTATGGATGAGTTAAAGAGTGTGATCATACCAAAATATGTTAAACACTCTCAATATGCTAGATGGCTTGATGGAAAATTTCACATATGTAAGAATACATTTTCAATTGGTACTATACTTTCAATTGTTGACTTTGTAGAGAACTACACACTTGCACCACAAGATGAGGTACAACCACAATATTACAATTCAGTGCAAGTAACAATTTATGTTCATGTAGTTTATAGGCATGCACCTGATAGTATAGAGGAGGATCAAAAAATATTGAGAGAGTACCATTTTTATATGAGTGATAATAAACTCCATTCATCTGATTTTGTCCAATATTGTTTCAAAGTCTTATGATAATTTAAAAGAAAGAAAAATTCAAATGACACAACATTGGATATGGTTAGATAATTGTATAGGACAATTCAAGAATGCTAGAATGTTCTATTGGTTGAGTAGGACACATAGGCAAACTAACATCCAACATTTGTGGAGTTTTTATGAGGCTAGACATGGTAAAGGAGAACATGATGGTGCTGGTGCATGCGTGAAGAGAGCCCTTAGTAGAGAGCAATTAAAATTTGAGAAAAAAGCCAAATTCAAAAATGCACATGAGATTGTCAAATGGTGTAACAAATATTTATACACGGGATCAAGTGAGAACTCTACAATCAAACATTTCTTCTGCCTAGTTGAAGAGAAGAATATCCTTTCAAGATATGACTGTGATACAATTAGTGGGTCAGCTAAATGACATTCATTTAGGAGTTCAGATTCTAACACTTGGACTATATAGACTACGGAGTTTGCTTATTTTTGTCAATTTTGTCTTGCAGGTGAATGGGAAGAATGCGAGAGTACAGAATGGGTTGAAGATTGGCAACAAAAATCATTAGCACCTACTGACACACATTTTCAAGATGATATAGTAAATGAAGGCCATAACGTTACTTTTGCATCAGAAGACTATGATCGTATTTCAGATCTCATAGAACATGGTATGCACAATTTAATTAGATTTTGTTGTGATCATGCTTCAATTTATATTATTTATTTTTGTACATGTCATTAATATAATTAAAGTACATACATGTCTTTAACATATTATTTATATATGTACACATGTGATTAAAGTGTTTATGAACTTTATCTTATCTTGTAGGACATGTTTATGCTATTATTGCACCTACTGATAATGATGAACATGCTGAGTATTGGCTAGCTAGATGTGTGGAACCTAAGAAAAAATTGATATGTCATCAAGTAGACAATGATGGTTTTGAGTATCCAGTTGGGTCTGTTGTTGTAGTTGGCACTTGGCTACATAGATACCTAACAAGAAGAAATGGTTTACCAACATTTGAAGACTACCAATCTGAAAAGAAGATTTTACACTATTCTCATTTGGTTGTGGCAATGAATATCAAGTTAGAAATATACAAAGGGAGACCCACCAATAAGGTATTATGGACAATTTCAATGGACGAGCACGAGACAATCATAGATGCATTGCAAAAGAGAGAGGACACAAATGGTATAGTGGGATGACTACATTTAAATCAAACACATGTAAGTTCTTTCTTTATTGTGTTATTTTTATATATGTCCTTAGTATATTTAATTACATGTATGTATGCATTGTCAATAGAAAATTAGAGAACTTATATATATATATCTTATTCAGGTCTCAATTACAATTTATGCAAATTTAAATGTTAAGGTGGATCGAACATCAACATCTTGTGCAATTACACATAGAGAGTACATACAAATTACACATATTTACATAGTTCAAATAAATTTATGCTTTTATTAACATGTGTTTTTGTTTTACAATTTTATTTTACAAGATCTCATTTGAAGAAATGTGTTGAACCAGTTTTATATTTTGAGTTCACTTCTATAAACATGTCATTGACATTGTCTTACATGTATTGTGAAACATGTTGTAAACATTTAAAAATAGGAGTTTACTTCTATTTGAAAGTTAAAGGTGTTTATAAATTAATTTTCAATTCAAGTAATGACCTCCTAATTTTTTTCCATTACTTTTACATTCAAACATGTTTAAATTAATGTTTGTATATATAAATAGTTAAAATTATTGTTAAATTACCATATACTTACAAAATGTGTCATAACATGAATAAAATATGTCGCAATAAAGAAAATAGTTTGAATACTTACAAAATGATTTAACATAATAATATATACTAAATACACTCACATGATAAAAAGTCATAAAAAAATAGTGCACGGTCTAACATGTCATAACATGATCTATGAAGTCAAAAAATACATATAATACAGTTAACTGTCCTAATACAAAGTGTATCAAAATAAACAATGTGTCATAAAAACATAATCTAAAGGTGCCAAAAAGACCTAATCTATTTGATTTGCAATCCTCTTTAGTCCATGCAAAGAGGACTTAGATGGATCATCCTGTGAAACATGAGCTGTCTCATCACGTGGGACACCCTGTGAGATAGATGGATCATCCTATGTAACATGAGGTGTCTCATCATGTACATGCTTAATTGAAATGGGTTTCAAAATCTAGCTTGCAAATAAATTAAATATTCATTACATAATAAAAATAATACCACATGAGATGGGTGTCCCTCTATAATGGGAGGAGGTGCACTATGAAAGCTACCAAATGCAGTAGTCGTGAGGTCCTGTAATTTACAATACATACATTTTTAAAATTTGATAAAGAGCATAATGAACAATGTATATGTACATAAATCACAATACTGACCTCAAAGGATGATGTAGGTACCTCCATCTAGCTTAGTCCTGTACTCTTAGTAATACTCATGGCGACATAGTCCTAAAATTATGGATACATAAATGTTGAGTCAATATTATATATACATGAATTACTAGAGTACATAAACTAAAAAGTACATAATTTGTACACTACATTTTTATATACTATAAAAACATGTATATATATATATATATATATATATATATATATATATCATACCTAAGTAGTAGCCAATGTCACAGATCCGTCTAAAGATGTGCTAGCACGATGATCAAAAGATGGAGTCGAAAATAAACTATATCAAGACCTTTATGGATAAGTACTATCCATCTCCTGTTTGTAAAATCAAAACACATAAAATATATATACATGAGTCAAATTGTTCAGATTATAAGTTAACAAAAATTTACATACATAAAAATAATACAAATTATTTGTCTTTAGTCAAAAGTTCATATTGTATGTATTTGAGGCTGTGCCTCAGTGGTGAATGGATCAGGACCTGTATTGACATCAAACTGTGTAGCAGTCAACAATCTCTACAAAATCAGATAAAAAGAACATATGAGCACATGTTATTAAATTTGAGTTCGAATGTGCATTTTTATGGTGTAATTCAAAGTGCATATCGTATGAGGGATGCCAACGTCTGTAGGTCTCAAAAGAAGACTACATTGCCTCTTAGGAGGAACAATATCATCCATCCTCTATTATTTCAAAATCAACATGTACATAAATATGGTTAATACAATTACACATGTAGGTAGAAAGTAAATAATTATGTACTTTATATTTAAATTTTAATTAAAATTTTACCTACTACTCTTGACTGTGTCCAAGCTCTCCCTGCATGAGGTCAAAAAATTATGACACATCAATGTCATCACTACCATCACCATGGGAAACATATGCATCATCATCAAAATCAGCACCCTCAGCATAATGGTCATCGTGCGCTACATCAACATCACTTTGGGGGCCTCTGCATATGCCTCCACAGCTAGTACAAATGTGTCCAACTAGATGAATATGTCTCGCCTGCATCCACTACTTTGCTAAATTTCCCAAAAGGGCACTCAAAGAGGTAAGAGTAGATGTGGCACTGGTACAATAGGTACGAGAAGAGGTACAAGAGGCTAAGGTCACCTGCAGTTTCTTGTTCTATCACTTAGCTTTGCCCCAGGCCTATCCCAAGGCATCCCTCCACCAACCCCCTGGAATGATTTCATATCAAAATAATTGGATTTCAAAGCTAATTCAAACTCAACCCATAGTTTCCTAAGGCACCTCATGATTAGCATGTGGTGGATGGTCAAATACCATCCACCACCACTCCCAAAAGTGTGCTGATATATGCAAATGTGTGCACCATCTAATAGAAATACGAGGCTTCTTCTTGTTAATCTCCTCACCCATCTTAGGGTTTAAAAGATATCTTGTAAAATGTCCTTTACATATTTTGAGGGTTATGGACCTCTCTATATGATAAACCATCAGAATAATAGGCACACATGTTTTGCCTCCATAATCTAAATGAGTCAATATCAGAATCCAAATGTTGTATAGACTAAATGACACCTTGCATGCTATCCGCAAGGTGTAATAGGTGAGGAGGGGGATGGGCCTTATCCCTAACAGCCTCAATATCTCGCATGAGGTCATTAAGATTATGCCTCATGCTCTCTCACAAATTATCTGCGGTAGGTGGTGGAGGAGGACTAGGCAGTTGTAGAGTTGGGGGTGGAGGTGGAGGTGGCGATGGAGGAAGCAGAGGTGGGGGTGGGGGAGTGGGAGTGGGTGGCGGTGGTGGTGGGTCCATCAAATATAATATGCATATATGTTTAAACAACATAAAAAATCACAAAATTACTATTTAATAAAATAAATCTAATATATCAATTATTTAAGCGTAGTTTTTTAAAACCATATCAATTAAATAAATAAAGTTAAACACTAAAGTAAACATTAATGTTAAGGTAGGGCTTGTCCCTTTGGTGAAATGGTGGGGCTTTTTTCTTGTAGAGCGTACAACCAAGGTTCAAGTCGCCATAGGGCCATTCTCTACTGTGGATCTTAATTAAGAATGTTTTTCCATTGACCCTTGGTGAAATAGTGGGGCTTCTTTCCTATAGTGCTTACAACCAAGGGTTAATAAATTTTTTTAGGCTTGTCTCTTTGGTGAAATGGTGGGGCTTCTTGCCTGTAGGGCCTACAACCAAGGTTCAAGTCCCTACAGGGCCATTCTCTACTATGGATCTTAATTGAGAATGTTTTTCCATTGACCCTTGGCGAAATAGTGGGGCTTCTTTCCTATAGTGCTTACAACCAAGGGTTAATAAAATTTAAGGGCTTGTCCCTTTGGTGAAATGGTGGGGCTTCTTGCCTGTAGAGCCTACAACCAAGGTTCAAGTCCCCACAGGGCCATTATCTATTGTGGATCTTAATTGAGAATGTTTTTTCATTGACCCTTGGTGAAATCATGGGGCTTCTTGCCTATAGTACTTACAACCAAGGGTTAATAAAATTTTACGAGCAAGGAGAACAACTAACTACTTTAGCTTCTGCATTTGGCTTTGGCTCACATGTCTAGTTCCTACGTCCAGCCTTGGTGTTTGGCTTTAGCTCCCACATTTGGCTTTATGACAGCTATGATTTAGGATTTCCTGCATCTAGCTTCAGCTCCTGCATTTGGCTCCTATGTTTGGCCTCGACATCCAGTTTCAGCTCCAGTGCCGGCTTCAGATATGGTGTTCATCTTTTGCTTTTGGTTTTTGTTCCTGTGTCAAGCTTTATGGTGGCCGCTTCATGTTCTACTTTTCAGGCTAGGGCTTCTCTTGCATTTGGTGGGAATATTGCTGTGGGTGGTTCAGCCATTTCCTATGGTAACGTGGTTTCCTATGAGGTAGGTATTGGTGGCCAGTCTATGCATCTAGGGTTTTGGGATACCATGCATTTGGGGACATCGATTGCGATATGTAATCCAAAAAAAATAGATTTTAAACCTACTATTGTTGATGTGATTTCTAGATATACAACTAATTTCTTGGCCAAAGCTGCTATCTTTTGTTTTAAGGGTTTTTGGCATTCTTTGTCAGATCTGCATGCATGGATTACCCGTGTTTGGGAGCCCATCATTTCAAGGATTGCCCATATTTACCCTATGGCTAGGGGTTTTTTCATTGTGAAATTTTTATCTGTTGAAGATATAAATGGAATCCTCTGCCAAAGTTTCTCTTTGGGAGAGAAGTTTCCCTTAAAGGCTAAGCCTTGGCATAAAGATTTCAACCCATTGACAGAATCTTTTAATAAGTTCCCTCTATGGGTTAGGTTGTTGAATCTCCCCCTCCACCTTTGGGTAGATCCTGTCCTGGAGAAGGTGGGGAATGCCCTTGGAGACTTTCTCATGGTTGATAATTATTCATACAATATTTATCGAATGATGTATGCTCGCATTTTGGTAGAGATTGAAATTTCTAAGGGACTCCTGGAAATGATTTCTTTGGCTTCTCCTCGTGGATCTTGGAATCCTTTTCTTGACTATGAGGGTATCCCCTTTTGCTATAGGAAATGCCATATGATTGGCCACTTGGCTGCGAGTTGTCCTGGTAAATCTAGACTAAAAAAGCCCCCTTCTTGGTGGAAGGGGGTCTCAGAAATCACTACATAGTCTACGAGGTCCCCTTTGAGGAGGATGGACAAAAGGTCCCTTTTGTAGGAAATGGTGATTCTCTGTAAGATACTTGGTGGTGGATTCTACTACTGTCTCTGATAGACTGTCTTCTCCAGGCTTCTTGATAAAGGATCCTCCTATGGATCCTTCTGTGATGGCAGCTCATCCTTCCTTGGATTTTGATATCCTAGTTTCTGGTGTGGATTCTACTGTAGTTTCTATTTGTTCGTCCCCTCCTCTGGCTCCTTCTATGGTGGCAGCTGGTTTGTCTTTAGATTTTACTGCCCCAGCTTTTGCTGGTCCATCTTTGGATTCTACTGTCCCATTTTCTACTATTTCTAGTGCTACTATTTCATCTTAGGCTTCGACTATTACTTCCTCTTTTGCAGCCTTTTCCCTGGCTTTAGGGGTTTCAGGTACTGGCTGTGATAGTGCTAATTTTCAATGGTAGAAGGTTGCTGGTTTGGTGGAGAATGGATGAACCACAGTAAAAGGAAAAAAGGTCAAGTCATCCAAACCCTCTTTTGATATGGTATTACGGTCTAAAAAGAAGGATTCAAAAGGGAAAGTCTGATGTGGCTATCTTTTTTTTGGCTCTCCTGGCTTTTGGCTTATTTTTATTTGTACTTTCCCCTGGCTCTTTTGGCCTATTTTTCTTTGTAGTATGTCTCTCTATGGATTTCAAGTGCCTGGTCAAAACCTATTTTTGTGCTTGTAGTGTTCTATTTTATTATGTGTTGCTACCTTGGTCACCTTTTGTTTGGTGAGATATTTCACCTTGAGCTGTTGTTTCGTATAGGGTTTTGGGCACCCTTCAAAACCTGGTGGGGGTTTCAGGTACCTGTTCAAAACCTGTTTGTGTGGTTGATGATATTGTGTTATCTGTGATGCCACCCTAGTCACTGTATCTTGTTGGGTGACCTGTATTACCTTTGGACTATTGTTTGGTTTGGGCTTCTTTGAAAACTTCTTCATATGTAAAGGGTTTCAGATTCCCTTCAAAACCTATTTTTCTTATAGACAACATTAATGTTAAGGCTAATTGAACATTATATTGAATTTAAGTCTAATCATAAAATAATACTCCAAAAAACTATATTAATAAATCAACTATAAATCTGGTTTTAATGTTAGATACAAACTTGTTTTGTCTATGCAAGTTCAAGGAAAAATGTTTTTGATATTAAGGAAAATGATGTGAAAGTGCCCAATAGTTTAACCAAATTGTTTTATTATATTATGATCTAGATCCTAAATGGAATTACTTTATGAAATATTGTAGTGATTTTATTATTATTAATGTTTTATATTGAATGCTAGAGTAGTTATATTCCAATTCTATTTAGTTTTTAAAGTCTTGTTGAGATAAAAATGAGGATAATATAAGGATAAGATGAGTTAAAAATGAGGATAATTAATATTATGGAAGGAAAGTATGAAGAAATTAGCAAGGGGACTAAGAATGCAACTTCTAATTTGTGTTGATGGAAATAGATTATAAGGACACATAAGTACCATAGTCTATGGGTGTAACAATTAAGGATGATTTAGACAAACCACGCGTGATTAGGGATAGAAAAAAAAAATCAAAGACTCACTTCTAGGTAATTTCACCAATAATGAGCAAAGAAGAAGAGAAGGAACCAAATAAAGTTAAGGATTACAAATGTTGCACAAGATATTATGATAAGAAAGAGAATAGAAAGGTAATTAATGAAGGGCAAGCCTTCAATTATTTGCCTTAAAATATTATGACTGTGAGTGAACAATCTTTACGATAAGAGAAGGTGATAGATAAAATGGAAAATATAACCTAGACTAACATTCCTTATAGTGGTGAGAAATTAGGCATAAGTTTATTGTTGGCAAGACATTAGCAAAATTTGGAAAGGAATAAGACTTAGAGACATATGGTGAGGATCAACTCATGAAACAATTACTAATCCTTTGTGAATGAAAATGAGAGGTTAGAGAAGAAAATAGAAGAAGATTATTGGAAAGTGCATTCGATGTGACCATATAGATGTTATCATTGTTGGAAACATATCTATAGGGTATGATTAGTAGTCATGATGAGTCAAATAAGAATAACATGTCTATGTCTAGGAAGGACTCATAGTGTTTCTTGATCATAATAAAGGGGTTGTTAGTGATGGCCTAACCAATCATTTGGTTTGCCAAGGATACCTTAGCAACTAGATTTAATTCCACAAAACCCTCCTTCGACAACAAATGCACTTTTGGTAAAACCTATACAAGTGCCAACACAACTAGTAACTAATTGGAATAGAAAACCCTTGAAGCATTAATTTCGTTCTCTCATATCTAAATCAACAAAAAACATACACCATATGGATTAATGATATTGATCTTAGATAAAAAACTAGTATTCCAACTTGACCATCTAATCCTATAACCATAGAGATACCTTAAGAGGAAATGGTCCAAGAGGAATCTATTGATCCACTTGCTAAGACAACTTCAATACAATGACACTTCAATCTAGTTCATATATTTGAAGTGGTTCCTATGAAAAATATAATCAGTTCTCCATCCAAGAATGAGGAAAAAATAGATATAGACATCTGACCCTATTGATATATTAGGTGCTTAGTGGACCTCATAGTTGTTTTTTGGAATAGGCCCATGATTTTGAGATTCAATTAGATTTTTTTAGTTCTCCTTATTTGACTCTTATGTGATGATGGATCGATTATGTAATATGGTTTGATGCTAACCAAATGAAGTGTTGAGTACTCATATCTGTATCTCAAGATAGAAAGCTTCATGATTTTTATTTGTGCATACTATTTTTATTTAAAGATAGATATTTCTATTTGATGTCCATGATGAACAATGTAGAGTTTCTTTTGGATTATGAGATAGAGGTGCGTTTTTTGTTGATGTGGTATTTCACAATACTTATTTATGTTTCTTAATTGTATCATGTTATTAATATGGGAAAAAAAAGAGATTTTTGATTGGATTCAAAAGGTCTCTTGGAGTGTGTTGATGTATTATTGCCCGACTCAGTTAGTTGTCATGTTGCATTAGATCATGAGTGTGATTGATAGATCGTGGAATACTAGAGATTATATATGTGGGTCCTAACTATGTCTTAGTTTACATATCTTGGGTAAAATTGATTATTGTAGTTCATTTTTGTAATTAACATGATGGTTAAGATCAACCTTTTTTATGTTAATTTCATGTATATAAAGATGAAATTATTTTTTAATGTTACAAGAAAATGGTGATGTTATGAGTGTATGAGATATAAAGGTGTGTAAGAATGTCATACTAAAGATTGATCTAAGAGGTATGGCTAGAATATATTGAAATAGAGACTTGATAGTTCTTATTTAAAGTTGTATTAACATATCATAGATGCTATCAATCGGTCCATAATTCAATGGATTTTTGTTTGTTCTAGGGTTGTTTCCCTTAAAATTATTTCCCTTTTGTATATTCAAGTAGCTAGATCAATTTTTATGTATACTTATTTTGTGACACTGGGGGATTGTATTCTCATTATGGATTATATGTTCATCTCGGGATCAAAAAAGTTTAGTAATGTTACCTTTGTTGGCTCAAAATCTTAGTAATGAATGGGTTAAAAAGGTTATAAAATCTAATAGAATCATACAAACTCATAGGTAAAGTTGTAATGAATGTAGAATTCATCACAAGTTGAATAAGTAATGGACAATATAAAATATACTTAATTTAATAGTTTGATAGAGGAAGTTTATAGTTGGTATAGTTTTAGTGTCTCAAAATATATTAATGTACCCAGATCTAGTATTTAACTTAAGACAATTATATCTATTAAATAGTTCTACATTAATACATGAAATTTTATACACAATCCATTTCATTATTTAGAACTAATTATTAATAACATATATTCTCAAAATAATATTATTCATATTATCCATAATATTTCTTCAACCCAATTTAAAATCATTAAATAAAGTTTTCAAACTTAGGATTAAGATTACTTTCCATTATACCTACTGTTATGGTTACCTGGCTAGGGATCAAGTGTTAGATTTAAGATTTGAAGTTACAATTAGAATTAGGGTTTAACATTTAGGATTAAGTTTATTAACATGATTAGGGTTAGGCTTAGAATTAAGTTTATCGATTTTAATTATATAATTTTGTTAAAATTTTAATTATTGTTAGGTTTAGGTTAGAATTATGGTGAGAGTGAGATTTTACATCAAGGTTAATGTACTATGTTTATGGTTAGTGTGTAGTTTTATTAAAAAAGATATGCTTTTAAGGTAAGGGAGCACACTATGTAATGCCCAGCCAAGGGATCCAAAGAACTAACCTAAAGTTTTACTAAGCAAGCGATAACATGTACAATAATTTACATAAAACACACAAGAAATTACATTCCTTAACGATCCCAAGACGTTGAGTCACATTTCTTTTTTAAATAATTATACTAGAAGTAAAATAAATAACACATCCACATGAAAACATAACTACAAGTTCAATCCATTTAAATAATATCATTTGTTCCGAATGCCACTTGGCATTAATTTGGGATGCACAACCATCCACTATACATGTCACAGGGTATGAAAGGCTAAAAGAATATACAATTATAAAATAGTTTACATCATCCCTTTTCGATCCATGAAAAAAAGTACAATACAATAAGTAAAATCATTAAATACTAAGTTTTGTGTTTGGATCCCTTGGTGGGGTGTTACGTGATTAAATACTTAGTTTTATGTTCAGGGCTTTATTGTATAGTTATGGTTAGGTCGAGGTTAAAGACTTACGAATATAGTTAGTTTTACTTTCTTTGTTATATGGTTTACAAACTAATCTATAATTAATCACTATTTATTTGAAATAAATATAAAATATTGAATGTAATTACATGTTTAAATAATGAATTTACATCTATCTAATCATTCAACATTATAATTTATATATTAAATACATTTCAAAACATCTAAAATAATAATGTTTAAATGAACATCTATGAAAATATTATTTAAATTAACAGATACAATAATCTAAAGATAATATTGTTAACAATGGAAATTTATAATTTTATGAATATTAAAACTAAAAATAATAATAAATTGACGGTATATAAAACATAAAATTGAAAACAATAAAATAAAATACCTGGTATGTCAGAAAATAACAGCAGGGGGGTTAGTAGATGTCAAAACGAGCTCCCATATTGCTTTGAAATCGGGCTCACATTTTGCAAATGATAAAAATGACACAAAAATGCCAAAAAGGGGGGGATCTGTAGTTTTTCAAATCAGGTACCCGATATTTTTAGAATCGAGCACCCTATCTAAAAAGGTTCAGGTACCCAAGCCACATTTTAAAAATCGAGTGCCCAATTTTTGAAACGTGGATTGGGTGCCTAAAGTGGGATTTAGAATTGGGTACCTAATTCTAAGAAAATCAGGTACCTATTTCTGAGAGGTCTAATTTTGCGGAATTGACTTTCACAGAATTGTGACCCAACTTTGTGCTCTTACCGAGGGTTTAGGATGCTTTAGCCTCTGCAATTGCAAACTTTGTAACCAACTCTTCTAATGCCAAATTTTTAGAACTTCCATTGTCAATGATCACTTTGCAGTATTTTCCAGCCATCTTACATCTTGTCTTGAAAAGACTTCTCCTTAAAATAGGTTCCTCATCACTTCCCTTATTACATAAGGTTCTTCTCACCATCAGATTCTCTCCAACCTCAGGTCCAATTGGTGAAACCTCATCATCTCCTTGAATCACAACATTTCTTTTACCTTGCCCGCTTTCAGAGGATCTACATACAAAAGATCTATGTCCCTCTTTACCACATCTGAAATAATTACCATGAAATCCACCTCTAGAATAAGAATTACCTCTTCCTCGGTAAGAATTATCACTTTTCCATTCGGTCTTGCCTTTGTCACCATTCTTCCATTAAGATTTTCCTTTATCTTGTACAAAATTGTCAAATCTGCCACCTTCACCATAAGATCTACCTCTACCTCTCTGGAATCTACCACCTCTACCTCTTTGTCTTTGTTCATGCTCCTTTGCTAAGATCTCTTCAACTTTCAAGGCATATTGATATGCTTCTTCAACACTTTCCAACTTCACAAAACTTAATTCATCTTGAATTCTAGATCTCAATCCATTTATGTACCTTGTAATTTTCTCAATATCATCATCCATATGTCTAGATCTGATGTCCAATCTATAGAATTCCTTCGTATACTCTTTCATAGTCATGTCCTTTTGTTTCAAATTTTGCATCTTTCTCAACAAGCTAACTTGGTAATCACCAGGAAGGAATTTGTTCTTTACCTTGTTCACCATCTTTGGCCAAGTTCTGATCTTCTCCTTTCCTCTCCTTTGTCTATCAATTTACAAATGTTCTCACCATAGTGATGCATGGCCTTTCAACCTAGTGACTACAATCTTCACCTTTCTATTATTAGGAGTGTTTTCATAATCAAAAACTTCTCCATATCAAAGATCCAATCCAACACAACATTGGTATCCAATTTTCCATCATAAGGAACAAATTCTACAATAGGCTTTGAATTTTCCCTAGACAACACTGACAACAATCTTTCCTCATCTTGATCTTCCTCAAGTTATGGATTATGGTTTGGTGCTCCTGCTTCATCATCACTTACATCATCAAGATGTGCTCCTCTCCTCTAGGCTATCTCCACAGCATCTAATCTAGTTGCAATTTGTCTCAACTAATCCAATATGTCATAATCAACATTTCCTCTACCATGAACCATCTTTACAAATCAGGTTCCTGCAAGATCATAACCCTCTACAAGTTATAGGTCAAATCCATAGATCTGCAACCCTACAACCAAATCTGAATCAGAGTTCTATATGATCCAATCTCCACAAGGATGAATGTCAAGCTTTGATACCACCTGATGTAGGGAAGGGATGAAAAACTAGGGGCAAAGGCTCACCCAACTATCCAAACCACCCTGCAAGAGTTAACACAATAGAAGAAAACACAAAGAATAGCAACCAAAGGAGGAAGAAGAGTGAAATACTTTTATTGATTCATCAAAATATCTTCATACATGCCCAGCTGTAAGGCCTTTTGGGTTACAACCAAATATAAATACATTCACATTCAAAGATCCAACATCAAATTCACGCTTTTTAGTTCCACTCTCCAATCCTCTTCGAAAAAAACTTGCCTAAGTCTAAGCCTAAGCACTCTATATATACTTGCCAAAACATTTTACAGATCATTCTAGAACATTACATAAGAGGAAGGCCAACCCAACAACGATCTGGACACATCCCAAGAAAGATCTTAACATAAATGTTGCGATCTAAATAAATCCCGCAAGTCGGCTCACAGAAATCATGTCCAAATGCTGACACTCAGCATAAGTAGGAAAACTCGGCACATGAAGGGTCACTCAGCACATGAAGTGTCACTTGGCATACACTGGGTAACTCGACACATGAAGGAATACTCAGACAACACTAGATTGCTATAGTAACTTGGCACCAACTAAGTGCTATAGTAACTCAACTCCAACTAAGTGCTACAGTAACTCGACACCAACTAAGTGCTATAGTAACTCGACACTAACTGAGTGCTACAATAACTTGACACCAAATGAGTGCTACAGTAACTCAGCACCAACTAAGTGCTACAGTACCTCAACACCAACTGAGTGCTACAATAACTTGGCACCAACTAAGTGCTACAGTAACTCGGCACCAACTGAGTGCTACAATAACTTGGCACCAACTAAATGCTATAGTAACTCAACACCATCTTGCAAAATGAACAAAAATGAGTAGGATAACAAGGCAACCTAGGATGCTCCTACATCAATGTAATCCCACCATACACGAAAGTTGACCAGTAATTTTAGAAAGGGCAAGTATCTTTTCTTTTTGGTTCTCAATTTCGATATAATTATTTGTATGTACCAATATGAAATAGGAAAAATTTATTAGCATAGATGATTTGAACTTGAGTTTTTGAATGGTTAAGAGAAAAGTGGTGGTTTATGAAAGACTAATTATGAACTATGAAAGAGTAATTATGAATTATGAAAGAGAGGTTGTCTAAACAAAGACCATGTTGTAATGATGTATTGCAAATAATCTAATTATCAACTAGTATATATATGGCAGGTAGTTTGAACAATGTGCACCCTTCTACATTATCAATAAAGTGCCCAAGCATAGAGGTAAATTCCATTACAAATTGAAGTGAAGAAATGCATTTTGTTTTCACTCATAATAGCTAACCACACTAGGATTAACATATAAATTAAGTGTAAATAATATTCCCATAGTTAAATAGTGTTCACATAGGAAATGAATGGTTCCCCTCAAGACATAACTCCTAAATAAACTTTAAATATTTACGATGTAAAATTGCACTATGCTCTATCAACCTAACCGTCTCTTCTTCATATTTTTTGTTCAAACTTAATCTTCAAAATCACACCAAGGTGCAATTGCTAGTTATGCTAAAGGCATTCCCCATATGAGATTGATGAGCTGATGAGGTTCATCTAAGGGTTGAGAATGTTTAAAAACCCTTAACGACCATCTAATACATCTTGGTTGTTCATTCCCTAGTCGCTTCTTTACTTGTCAACACCAAAAAATCACTGACAAGTGTGGGTAGGATTTGTCAAAAACTTTCACAAGATTCGACGAAGTGGAGATCTAGGGTGCATATGGGTACCTTATAGACCATTTCAGCAAGGATGAACAAAATGAATGATAGGGCAAGTGCATTGAAAACCGATTGGTGGTTCCTCATCCAAGTTATAAAAGTCGTGACAGATTTGGATTGCTTTGTTCCTTCCTCACACCTGAAGCTACACTATCCACAAAAATGATGTGCCATTGCATTTCTTCTAATATTCCCTACATGATACCCTAATGCCTCAAAACTTCTGCCGATATGTCAACTCTAATTCTTCTGCCAAGTTTGGTGGTGAATAGCGAATTGCATATTTTGAAAGGTAGAGGAGAACAATTGATTGGGTTTGTTTACACACATGGAAAAAAGAGTCGCCTAAACACACTATTAGTTGTAAACCTATACATTGACTCCAAAAAAAATGTTGTGTCACCAAATCTAACATTCATGGGTAGATTTAAAGAATAGTTAAAAAGCACAAAACTTACTTCATGCTTACCATAAGCATGAATCAATCCGTGGCTCCAAAATTTCCACAACATATCATTTGCGGTAAAATATTTTCAATTTGCTTTGTAATTAATGTCCATAATCAACATTTCAAGCCCCCAAAATAAAATATTTATTTCTCATATTTTTAGTCTATAAAAATGACATAACATAATGAATTAGATGGTCGCTCATGCCTATAGAGAAAGATATACCCTTGATCAAACCAATAGGAAAGGTTTCCCTAAATGGGAGTTGGATGAAACAACCAAATCTATAATATTTGAAGTTTTAATTTAGTCCAACAATAGGAGAAATGATCCACTAATCATTTAGGCTAAATTTGGTCACCTATAGTTTCTAATTTGTATGTTGAAATTTGTTGATTTTTTTGATGGACTTATGTAGGTGAATGAAGAGCTTAAAACTATCCTTTCAGCTTTCCTACATTTAGGGAGCTCTTTGTAGAACTTGTAGAGGGTGAGGTGGTCTAAAAGTTTCATTATAAAAAGTTTGACCAATCAATCAGCAATCAAGAAAACTAAAAAATCAGAAAAAAATAACTCCAATTAATGATCATGGTGATTTGTTTTGGCATATTTGTGTGTAGGTACCAGAGTTATTTTGGACGTAATTGGGGGAAAAATAAAGGTTAACATGGTGGTAATGGTACATGGGCGACAACTGGCTTGTTTATCCTATTTCAAGTCTTGATGTTGCCCTTCTCTAAAATATTTTTTTATTATATATACCACTAAAGCCCACTTTTGATGACTGATCATATCTATAAGCTAACCTCTTTTAAAATGGTTTGTTCGTTATAAGTTCCCTAAATACATATTTAGACAAAGGAACTTAAAATGAATAAGAATTTTGATGTTGAAATTTTTATTATAATATACTTTATAAATCTCTCACTTGAAAAACAACTACATTGTATGCAATTATACTTGCAAAAAATTAAATTACATCTAGATACTATTCATCATCATTAGAGTTTTAAAAAATAAATTTAAAACAAGTGGATGATTTAAAAAAAAAATTAATTTCATTCTTAAAAAATTCTGACGAAAATATCCACTTTTACAAATTAAAAAAGACTATGATGATAAGAAATAAAAGACTATTAACTACATGAAAAAAAAAAAAAAAAAAAACACATATATATAGAATTATTAAAATAGCTATTCTTTTTCTTCTTGTAAACAATTCAATATACTTAGATTTGTCATTTTATTCATCCATTTTAAATGTAAATATGAATTAACTTTATTTATATGTAAAAAATCAATACTCAATTAGTAGTAATGAAGTTTGTTATTAATATTTTCATTGGATCATTAGTATCATAAATAAACAAGAGCTCTGGTAGAGCTAGAGTCCCTCCCTATTGTTTAACAAAAAAGATGCTAAGATAATGTATATAAGATAATGTACATGTTAACCTAAATTGTATACTTAAAGTTGTATACTTGTTTAAAAAATCATAGCTTCAAAGTTCAAATAATTCTAAATGTTAAGGACATTAATTATAACCTTAAAGAATACAAGAGAATTTCAAAAAATAGTTTTACAAATTATTGTAAGTATGATTTAAAAACATAAGAGTACTTAAGAATAAATAATGTCATAATTTCTTCACAAACTGATATTGAAAAAAAAAATTAACATATGAAGAAGGAAAATAATACAATTACATTTTAAAATTATTTATTTTTGATTGTTAAGTAATAAATAATTTGTAGTTTTTTAAAAGAAATTAAATATATCATTTGTGAATCAAATAAATTCAAACCTTAAAACTTTAAGAAAATAATGTCTCAACAATCTAAAATGAAATTGAAAATTAAATAAACAAAATAAAATGTAAAGTAAAATTAAACAAAAGTTAAATTAAAAATATTTGTTCAAGCTTTTTTTTTTCTTAGTTAAATATTAAATTTTCTTTAATATTTGTTTATAGCATAATTTGAATTTTTTTAATATCTTAATTTTTAAAGATTATTATTAGTTCTCCAATTCAAATAATAGTAAGAAAAATAATAAGGCAACCATGAATGAGAAGATTCTAATTACTTTGAAATTCTAAATTAGAAAACATCATTGACAAAACTTAAAACAACAATCATAAAAATAAAAATGCAATGAACAATATTTACTTTTTAGTAAACATATCAATTTAATTTTAATCAAGAAAGTTAAAAAAATCAAAAGAACTCCTTTCAATTGTAGCTAATAATTTCTTATTTAAGATAAAAAAATTGCTCGATTTTTTGAATCCATTGATATCTACCATAATAACTAAGAGGCCCATTTACCTAAATAAATTGAAGTAATACTGTGCAAGCACTATTATATGTGCCATTGATATTTGTCTATTTGTAGTTTCTTCCAAACTGATCCCATCATATATGATTGACGAGACATGTCATTTAAGGAAAATTATGAATTTGTTTGAAATAAATTTATCATCATGCATAAGTTGTTCTAGGAATCAGAGTGCTCTTAATGAATAAATCCTGAGGAGAAGATTGACCTTCAATGGCATAGAGGCATGCTCTTGCAACCGATTCCTCTTTTCAACAGCTTCCATGGGCATTACATACCCGCTCCTTATTTTAGCCCTCTTTCTTCTCTCTCAGAGAACTGGGTATTTAAAGAATTTGATCTCCTTGTGTGTATTTGAGAAAAATTTGAATTTGTGTTGTACAACTGTGTGTACAAAAATGATACAAACATATAACATCATTATATTATTGTAGACAAGAAATAAATAATTGATTGCCTATGACTCCACGTCATCTCATGGCTAAGATTTAGGTGCACTGCTTGGAAAGAAAGTGTGTCCATTAGTGCTCTGCCTTTGAAGGTCCGGCCTCCTCCAAATTTGTTCGTTAAGAGCACTCTGATTCCCTGTTATCACCGGTTAGAAAATCACGTGCTTCATTACATGAGACATTTTAACAACGGGTCAACACTAAAGGGATCTACCATAGATTGCCATTGCCATGGAGTGTGAATGACATGTTTGTTGCTTCGATGGACCTTCACTTCTTAGGGTTTTTTGTTGACAACCAATGGTGAACATTCAAACTACTGCAATTAGGATTAGGGAAAGTAGATTTTGTGTCCTCCCATCCGTGGGAAAATAAAGAAAAAGTTCTCCCAACATGATTATGGCTTGATAAAACTGATCAGTGAGAATTTTTGTCAATTTAATAAAGAGATTTGAAGGGTCTTAGGTTTTAAGGAGCCATGTTCTGTTACTTTCTCTGTCAATTTTGTGTTTATCATGACATACATCTCCAATTTGGAATCGTTTCTCTTGAGCTCATTGACAGTAGGTTTTAGTTTCAATGGTGCGGTTTGGTATTGACGAGTTGCAGGATCCAAAGGTTTTTAAAAGCTTCTTGAGGAGTTGCAGAATCTAGAGGTTTCTAAAAGTTTCTTGAGGAGTTGCAGAATTCAGAGGTTTCTAAAACTTTCCACCACTTTCTGTAGACTATAATACATATTATTGCTAATCTTTATAATTAAAAAATAAATTAAGCCCTGGAAAATTAAAACCAACCAATAAGAAAAGAGAAATTATGAATTGAAAATCAATTTAAAAATAAATGTTCCCTAGAACTTAGGAAATGAAATAATATTGATTATGAAAATTAATTAAAACGAGCCACTAGAAACATTAGTTCCTTGCAGGGACTAATAATAATAACTTTATACATAGATTAAAAAATAAAAATATAGAGACATATATAAACAAATATATTAATTTAAGTACATATAGAGAGGAGTGCAATGAAGATGGAGTGGATGAGCGAGGAGGGAGGAAATGACATAAATATATAGAGATAGATAAAATGAGATTACAAAAGATAAAGATAGAAAGAGATAGCTAGAGATGGAGGGAAATAAAGAAGTAGACATAGGTAAATACTTTTAGAGAGGTAGATAGATTTATATAAGTTACTAGAAAGAGAGATCTAGAGTTACTCACAATGACTAATGTCATTTTCCTCTATCTATCCCTCTCTTCTTTGTATATTTTTTCATAATTAATCTCAACATATCTTCGACGTACCTATTGCATACCAAGATTGGATTGCCACTATTATATTCAATTCACAATGGCAAGTTAACGACTAAGATAATTGTAAGCTTTGGTGTCTTACCAAAATTTTCGGTCATAATTGAATAATCAATTTAAAACACTAATACCCGTCTTTTTCGAATTATTTGTGAGATTGAATGATCGAACTGTACTAGCCTTGTAGACCTTTGCCACTCATTCTAACAAATGTCATATCCAAATTAATAGCTTGTAGTTTATTCTTGCATTTCGCTCGCTTCTCGAACTATTCATTGTAAATTAAGAACCCTCATAAATGATGCGACATGATGACATTAATTGAATATCTATCGTACGATCTTCCGAGATTGCAATATTCCTGTTTTAAACCGGAAATAAGCCAGTTTCCCCGGATCACATTCATTCCATAGTTATAACACGTTCTACGGAGATCCCAATATTTCAATGTAAACCAGCAGAAGGGGAATATACAGGATAAAGAGATCACTTTCCATGGCTGCTAGAGATGGTGTCGATTCATCCATATTGGTAATTTGTGTTGTACATTTGACAGAATTTGAGGGCGATTTATTTGTTTAAGAAGACTAAAAATTTTGATGGCAGGGTGGGAAAACTGCAATATCATATCGGGACGAAGGAGGTCAGCTGCAACCATTTTGTCCTCATACGGCCCCATGCGTTGTTCGTGGTTTAGCCAAGAGTAAACGACGCTTGAGTTTCAAAATAAGAAAGAAAGAGTCATTCAGAGTGGATTTGAAGAGGATGAAGCGTGTTCATGTGGGTTCTGGTAAGGAGTTGGATATTGTAGTTGAAATATGCTCAAAACTTGCCATCGAGAAAATTGGAGTGAAATTCGGACGTCGTGAGGTATTACAGCTCTTTCTTCTCTATACATTAGTCATAATTTTGACGGTCTAATGTGTCACTTTTGAGATTGACACTCAGTTTTATAGAATTTTGAAATATAGTTGAAGCGAAATGTACTTTTATCTGGCAGCTACTGTCTACGCTCTTGGAAGATCTGTGCAGCATAGATTTCTTCAAAGGTAGAGTCGCCGAGATGGCGTCTTCATATGAAATTTTATCGATCAGGGTAAATCATCATGCCGCAAGAGGAACTGAGTTGTATATACGTTTTCTGGATGCATTGGAAAAGGAGGCGAACGAAATTCCTACTTTATTAGGTCATTTGATAAGCCGAGTTTTTGTTTATAATTTATCGTGTGGTTAAACGTATGTAAATGCTTTCATAGAATTTTTTTCTTGACATTTGTGTGAACAAGGTGTAGAATTTTGCTTTCTGCGTGTTTGCAGGGGAAATCGTTGAGTTGGTACTGCAGTGTCGTGGTTTTGAGGAGGAAAGTAGCATTCAGTATGTGTTTCATGGAACTCCCCAGGAAAATTTGAGTTCCATATGTGAGAGAGGCATGGATCCTTCCTTAAGAATGCATCTAGGAGATTATTTTGGTATGAATGCGCAGACCAGCATTTCCTACACAATCAAAAAAGATCTTCTTAGGGCATGTAAATATACGCTGCCACGTAGGTTGAGTTTGTTGGTATTCTTGGTTTTACTGCCCGGCCCAACAAAATACGTTCCAGAATCACTTGCATATCCGTACAAGTTAATGAATGAAACCAGTTATGAGCTTCCGATAGCCATAGTTGAGCTCGATATAAAATATCCTTAGCAAGCTTGCAGGAAAACTTAAATATTGACAGCTTGAAGACTTTTGGCAAAGGAACCTTTCAAATTGTTATAAACATGGTCTCAGTACTTAACCAGACACACACATGTTCATATATTTCAGGGTGGTATAAGAACTTGTTATCGCGTTGTGTAGTTCAGGGAATTAGTAATGAGCGAGTCATTCATTTGCTGACCTTTAATGGATAATTATGTCTCTCTAATATAACTAGATGTGCTGATAGCTGATTGATGGAGAAATATATAAAATTATAGATCAATAGACGTGTATCATTGTATGAAATAATTGTGTAATGTTTTTATGTTCTTTTCATACCCTATTCAAAAATCTTAACATTCAAATGTGGTATTGAAACATATTAGAAAATCTATTTTTAATTTTATGTAAATTTAAAGGAAGATAACTATTTATTAGTCTCTGCCTTTAAGGCAGAGAACAAATGTTTTCGGTGGCTATTTTCCAATTTTTTTTATTCTTCCTACCATGTCATATTTTAAAGTTTGGAAATGTTTTATTTTTAAAATAATTTTCTAACTATTATTTCTTTTTTCTAATTGATTGGTTCGAATTTAGCTAAGGTTTTCATTGATTTTTCCATTCAAAAAATACCAAAAAAATCCCAGACTCTTCCGAAAACTTCACGTGGGAAGGGTTGGAAAAAATAGAAGGCAACGGTGATTGTAGCGTAGAGGTAACCTGCCTATGACAGCTATAAACAAGTGGATCATATGCTTAACAGTTGGATTTAGCGTTACCCATCAGATTGTTGATGGTAAAGCCCCTGAATCATGTGAATGGATATGATAGGTGGGTCACATGGATACGATAGGTGGACCAGGACGATCCCCATGGATCCCCTCGTCATTTGCCTTTTGCAATACTCTTGAGAAATGCTAGCTTGCAATACAAATCATCTACTCCCATCGTGACAAGATTGCATCAGGGGGACAGTTGGATGATTTACTCACCTCACCCTATCCAACTCCACAGTATTCATGGTGTTTTCTTTTGACACCAGGTATGAAGGATTTTTTGTTTGAGTGTGGTAGTTGTAGAGCGAGTGAGATACAGGTGTTTGTCAATGAAGTTTGATGTTTGTACATGATGCCCTCTTTAGCCATTGTTGCTCCTTACTTGGGCAACCCTCTTCTATTATCAGTTTTTGTTACTTGCATGTTGGCGGTAGTTGGTAGTATTAATTTCTGCCATTAATAGCAGACAACAAGCCCACGTCTTGACCAACTCAGTCGTCCATCCACCGTCCAGAGTAAATAGCAGACAGTCAGCCATCCCAACTACAGTATAGAAGCCGCCCATGTTTAATGTAATATAACATGTTTAAAATGTTCTATGTGTATTCTAGAGTATTCTCAGATCTCTATAAATATAGGTCTTATGTAATGCATTTGTGCAAGGCAGTAAGGCAATAAAATCAGTATTATTTCTGTGTATTTGTCTTTCTCTTTGCCTTCAAATTGGTATCAGAGCATGAAGAGCTGGGCCTAGGAGGAAAATAATTATGTGTTGATATGTATACCTGCTGTAGCAGTGAACGAAGCTTCTAATGTTTTCTTGATTGCAGATCATTATTAGCTTCTAAAGTTGGAGACTAGTCGATGCCAAAGATTGAGAGAAGAAAAGATCCCAGTTTAATGTTTGTAAAAGGTATGAGCTGATTTCTTGGAGTGAAGTCTAATGATTAAAAAAAAATTGTTAAAAGGGGAAAATAAACATTATAATGTTGTTTGTTTAAGCTATATGTCATTGGCTTAGACTTGTTTGGTGGATTTTCTTTGTAAAGCAAAGTTTAAAATTGTAAGGTGCAGTTGTAACTGTGTATTAATATGGCTTCAAGAAGTAGTATAGCTCAACCACAAATTCCAATATTTTTTGGTAAAAATTATGAATTTTGGGCTATAAAAATGAAGACACTATTTTGTTCTCAAGGCATATGGGATCTTATTGAAAAGGGTTTTATTGAACCACAAGATGAGTCTACATTAACACAAGATGAAAAGGATAAATTACAAGATAACAGAAAAAAGGATGCTAAAGTGTTGTTTCTAATTCAACAATCTTTAGATGAATCAATTTTTCCTAAGGTTTGTGCTGCTAAAAAGTCTAAAATTGCATGGGATATTTTAGAAACAGCATATCAAGGGACATCAAAAGTTAAGATTGCTAAATTGCAAACTTTAAGGCGTGATTTTGAAAATTTATGTATGAAGGATTCAGACTCAGTTGATCAATTTCTAAATCAAGTAATGAATGTGGTTAATCAAATTAGAGCATATGGTGATGATTTGACAGATCAAAAAGTTGTTGAAAAGATACTTCGTTGTTTGCCTAGAAAATTTGATGCCATTGTTGTTGCCATTGAAGAATCTAAAGATTTGACAATACTATCTATTGATGAATTGATGGGCTCACTTTTATCTCATGAATCAAGAATGAACAGAAATAACAATTCTTCTTTGGAGAATGCATTTAGATCGCAGGTATCTTTTGGTAGAGGAAGAGGAAAATCAAACTACAGAGGAAGAGGAAGAGGTAGAAGCATAGATGGATGTGGAAGTCCAAATCAAGAAGAGAGAACAAATCAATCCATTCAGAGTTCTAATAGAGGATGTGGCAGAAGTTCATTCCAACACCCATCATCAAGGTTTGATAAATCTCGAATTCAATGTCATTATTGTAAGAGATTTGGTCATATTGCAAGCGGATGTAGAAAGAAACAAGAGGATATTGAAAAGAATGGTGCGAATTACTCAGATGTATCTGATAACAATTCAGGAAGTTTATTTATAACTTGTAATGTTGCTCAAGAAAGCTCTAGTGATATATGGTTCCTAGATAGTGGATGTAGTAACCATATGACTGGAAATAAAGATTTGTTTGCTAGCTTGGATGATTCTATAAAATCTGAAGTAAAGTTAAGAAATGATAGTAAAGTCTCTGTAATGGGAAAAGGTGTTATAAATGTCTTGACAAAAAATGGAGGAAAAAGATATATTCCTGATGTGTATTTTGTGCCTGGATTAAAACACAATCTCATGAGTATTCGTCAACTAGTACAAAAGGGTTACAAAGTTTCTTTTGATAATGATGTTTGCACAATCTTGGATAGAAATCCTAGTGGTAGGTTAATTGCAAGGGTCAACATGACACAAAATTGAATATCCCCCCTCTAGATTCATTGCATTCAAGGAGGAAAAGAAGTTAGTTTCAAGATAGTATACTCAGATCAGTCGTGGCTATGGCATTTGAGTATGGTCATCTTCATTTTGCTGCTTTAAGCTTATTACAAAAGAAGAATATGGTGAAAGGATTGCCTCAAATATTGAAACCACCAAGTTCATGTGAAAGTTGTATTTTGGCAAAACAACATAGAGAAAGCTTCCCAGTAGGAGGTTCATATAGAGCAAGAGCACCATTGGAATTAGTTCACACTGATATATGTGGACCTATGCAAACTCCATCTTTAGGAGGAAGTATATATTTCCTAACATTTATTGATGATTTTAGTAGGAAGATTTGGATATACTTTCTCAACCAAAAAAGTGAAGCTTTTGAAAAGTTCAAGGAGTTCAAAAATTTGGTTGAAAAACAAAGTGGTCACTACATCAAGGTATTGCGATCTGATAGAGGTGGTGAATTCAGTTCTAATGATTTTCTAGAATTTTGCAGATTTCATGGAATTAAGAAGCAGTTTACCACAAGGTACACACCACAAAAAAATGGTGTAGCAGAAAGGAAGAATAGAACCATAATGGAAATGGCAAGGAGTATTTGAAGGCCAAAAATCTATCCAATGAGTTTTGGGCAGAAGCAGTAGCATGTGCTGTATACATTTTGAACAGGAGTTTTACAAAGAGTGTTAAGAACACAATTCCACAAGAAGCATGGAATGGTAAGAAACATACAGTATCCCATTTTAGAGTTTTTGGTTGTGTTGCTTATTCATTAGTTCCATCTGAATTGAGAAAGAAATTGGATGATAAAAGTGAAAAATGCATCTTTATTGGTTATAGTGAAGAATCAAAGGATTATAGATTGTATAATCCCGTTTCAAAGAAATTGATCATTAGCAGGGATGTTAAATTTGAAGAAGATGATTCATGGCATGAAAATGATAATAAACAAGTCACAAGAGGAGCACCAATATTACAAGGTGATGATGAATTAAAGGAACAAGGGACTCAATCAACACCCAACACTCCATCAAGGAACTTTGTGCAAGGTGCCTCACCTCCAAGTTCAAATGTAAGTGATAAATCTGATTCAACATTCTCAATACCAGGTTACAAAGGTAAGAAGACAAGAAGCTTAAAAGAAATATATGATAAAAAAGAAGAGAATGTAGATATTTACTCAAATTTTGCTTTATTTTCTTGTGATCCATTATATTTTGATGAAGCAATTAAAGAAGATAAATGGATCAAGGCAATGGATGAAGAAATTGACTCTATTGAAAGAAATAACACATGGGAATTAATGGATTTACCTAAAGGAAAAGAATGTATAGGAGTCAAATCGGTTTACAAAACTAAATTTGATGAAAAAGGTGAAATTGTTAATCACAAGGCAAGACTCGTTGCTAAAGGTTTTTCACAACAATATGGAGTTGATTATAATGAAACATTTGCTCCAGTTGCTAGACTTGACATAGTTCGAACTATTTTAGCAATAGTAGCACAAAATGATTGGAAAGTGTATCAAATGGATGTAAAATTAGCTTTTTTGAATGGTTTTCTTGATGAAGAGGTATATGTTAAACAACCACCTAGTTATGAGGTTAATGAGCATGAAAACAAGGTATACACACTAAACAAGGCACTTTATGGTTTGAAACAAGCTCCTAGGGCTCGGTATAAGAGGATTGATTCATACATGATAAGTAATCCCACGTTATATGTTAAGACTAATAAGGAAGGTCAAATTTTGATTGTATGCTTGTATGTTGATGACTTGATATTCACTGGAAATCTATTAGTAGACATGTTCAAGTCAGAAATGATGAAAGAATTTGAAATGACAGATTTGGGGTTGATGAGATATTTCTTAGGTATTGAAGTTATTCAATGTGACAAAGGTATCTTCATTTGTCAATCCAAGTATATAAAGGATGTTTTAAAGAGATTTAAAATGATCAATTGCAATCCAGTGTCAACTCCAGTTGCAACAGGAACAAAACTTAGCAAGGAAGAAAAGGGCTCAAATATTGATCCAACTATGTTTAAAAGACTTGTTGGAAGTTTAATGTATATGACAGCTACAAGGCTAGACATCATGTATAGTGTCAGTTTAATCTCAAGGTTCATGGAATCACCACAAAATTCTCATTGGCAAGTTGGAAAAAGGATATTGAGATATATTGCAGGAACAATGGGATATGGAATCCTATATTCCAAAGCTAACAATTTTGGTTTGATTGGTTATACTGACAGTGATTTTGCAGGTAGCATTAATGACAGGAAGAGCACTTCTGGATATATCTTTCACCTTGGATCAGGAGCTGTATCATGGGCATCAAAGAAGCAACCTATAGTGACGATCTCATCAGCTGAAGCAGAATATGTAGCTGCCACTTCCACAGCATGTCAAGCAGTATGGATGCGTCGAATTTTGTTCGATCTTCACTATCATCAGGAGGAACCAACACTAATTCTTTGTGATAACAAATCAACAATAGCATTATCTAAAAATCATGTATTTCATAAGAGGAGCAAACATATTGATACAAGGTACCACTTCATCAGAGAATTGGTCAATAATGGAGAAATCCACCTTGAGTTCTGCAAATCTAAAGATCAATTAGCAGATATATTCATGAAGCCATTGTCAAAGAATAACTTTGAATATTTGTGAGAGAAATTGGGTATTATAGATGCAAAATTTGTTAATGACAAAAATTAAGGGGGAGTGTTGGTGGTAGTTGACAGTATTAATTTCTGCCATTAATATTAGACAACCAACCCACGTCCAGCCCAACTCAACCGTCCATCCACCGTCTAGAGTAAATAGCAGACAGTCAGCCATCCCAGCTACAGTATAGAAGCCGCCCATGTTTAATATAATATAACATGTTTAAAATGTTCTATGTGTATTCTAGAGTATTCTCAGATCTCTATAAATAGAGGTCTTATGTAATGCATTTGTGCAAGGCAGTAAGGCAATAAAATCAGTATTATTTCTGTGTATTTGTCTTTCTCTTTGCCTTCATTGCATTGGTTTGTTCGGGAATAGGAGGCCTCCTTTTCTTCTATCCCGTTTCGTTAAAATCTTGGTAATATGTTTCTTTTTCTTTTTTCTTATGATATTGATGACTATTGTTGCTCATAGGCTTTGTAAAGAGTACCCACATCCTGATGAAAGCAAAGGCTACAATTGAGCAAGTAGTTGAGTGATGAAACCCATCAAGTCAAATTCTGATTCTAGAACAACCGTACTAAAATGAATATAAGTTTGGTCTCTCGCTCATTTGGAACAATTTAAACTACTATTTGGGACCATTTGATTCTCTTCCTCGAATGAAGAATTCGTATTTAGTCATAGTTCAATTGCTATTGACATTAAACTGGCATCCAGAGCCAACTTGAGAGATGAAGATTCAATCCTGAGACAGGAAAATGGGAAGCTCCGATTAGAGAATGCATAAAATTGAGATGGGATAAAGAGACCCAATGAGCGCAATCTGTGGAGGGCCTATGTAGGAGCAGCAATTCTATATAGAGGAATGTGCACTTAAAAAATTTTAGGCACGCAAATCCATCAAATTCTGGATTTTGATAGAGATATGCAAAGCTCTTTTCTCCACTGGTGAAAGCTATTCCATTTCACCCCTTTTTTTCGTGGGCGCCCATTTTCTGACTTCTTGTTTTGTGAGTGGAAACAATGCAAATGGTCTTTGGGTTTGCTAGTTTAGGGGAAATCCAATTTCTAGAAATCACTGAAAGATTCCACAACCTTCCATAACATACCATATTATAAATGCAAAACCTACTTAACATTACATTCTATGAGCCAATATGGTAACAATTAACTTTTTCATCAGTGACAATATACCAAATCTACCTTCACTAAGGTAGGGACTTTGGCTCCATCAGGAGCTCTTGTTTGATAAAAAATTAAGATTTAAATACATTGAAACACATTAGAAAATCTATTAATTGTAGGTACTTTTTTAATAGATATGTAAATTTAAAGGTAAGAAAGTTATTTTATTTAGAAAGATGTAAGTCTTTTTTTTTTTCCTTTCATTGGTCATTAGAGTACCTACATGTAATATAAATATATTGTAATTGACTAGTCTATTAATTTACATTTGAATCTAGGACTTTGAATTGTATGACATGTCTTCAAAACCTGCAATGCAAGGATAGACAAATTATGAGGTGATAAGAATTGCTCTAAATTTTCTAGAACAATTATTAGTTGAGTAGATTGTTTATCACAATAAATAAATTTTCCTTCAATAAATATTTTACTATTTTTTTAAAGTAGTACAACAATTGCAAATTTAGGATGATTGCTTGAACCTTCTCTTCAATATTAGTTTCTGCTAAGAGATTTATCTATAATTAAAGAGCACTTCCTATTTGTAACAACAAGCCTTATGCCATACTTCCTTAAGCTTGAGAACCCACCAAAGTGTATTAGAGGAGGATCATAGTGCACTAGTTAGTTTCCTATTAAATTAGGACTTCTTGCTTCATTAAGAAGACATACCTAGGCCAACTTCCAAAGTTACACTATTACTAACTTATGATGATATTGCAAACCTAATGATGACCTATGTTTTAAATGTGGTCCTAAAATTTACATGGACATCATCAAGGACATACAGGGATTATTTATGGAACATTTGATTTTTGTATTCCATTCTTTAATTTTTTTATTCTTAAATTTATTTTGGTATGTAAAACACACTATTCACATCATCTTTGTGGCTTCAAATGTATTCGCACAAAACAATCTCTCTACCATTGAGAAAGGTTTCAAGGTTAGTTGTTTTTCCACTCCAATTAATTGACAATGTAATGCATACTTCTTTTGGAAAGGGATTTTGAGCACTTAAATATTTGTAATAATTGTAAATAAAAATTTCATAAAGCACTAATTCAAAGTTAAATTTCTCAAACTTGTTATTTTACAACGACAAACATTCTTAATCAAAACTCATACCAAATTTATAATCTAACATCCAAGTTATATTCAATAGCTAAGATGGTAAGCTTAGATAGGTTAGTTATGCATAATAGTAGATCATAAAAATTGGTAACCTCCAAAAATAGGGATTCCAAAGGGTTAATCAATGTGTGCTATGTAATCGTGAGGAGGAGACTATCTCTCACCTCCTTATCTACTGCTTCTATTATGCTATGGTGTGGCATAATGTTCTTAATCAGATGGGGTTAGTTGGGTTTTTAATAGTGATGCTCAACAATTAATTTTAAATTGGAATTGCCCCTCCCGCCATCCCCTCATGAAAATAATATGGAAAACCATCCCACTCTATATTTTTTGGAACATATGGAAAGAATGGAACAACTACATATTTAGAGAGAAAATTCTCCCTCGGAGGTGGTTTCGTGAATAACTATGGATTGAATTAGGGAACACACTATGATTTGGAAGTAAAAATATCCTCCCCACCCCACATCACAACTGGAAAAGAGATGGGTGGAGGTGTGGAATATATACCACTATCTAGCATGTGTACCATGAGGGTAACCAAGTAGAAGATAGTGTGGCCGTGTACGAGCATGGTGTAATAAACATGTAGACTTCGAAAAGAGAGTACAATTTATCGACAACAATCTTATTGTTTGTTCAGAAAAGCATTTAATGTAATGATGGCCATTTTAAATGAGTGGATTGTGGGTGATGGAATTAATATGGAACCTTACAAGATGGGGTGTTTTATTACATGATGATTTTAAATTGGATCATCTTTTCAATTCATAGCATAATCATGCTTCTTTATGGGAAGAGAAAGTTTGCAACCCAAAACAAGATTTGGAGGGATTCTCTTCACTCCCAAAGGACGAGACTTTCCATGTTTCAATGGTCATTTTTATTGAAGGGCTATAGAAAGGAGATGAGGTGGCAAGTGGGAAATATTTTTTATTCCTTTTCTCATGTGATAAACCCAAGTGTGATCAAAATATCAAGGATCTTGATATTAATGAGATTAATTATCAAGAAAGAAAAGGTTTTTTTCCTAGCTCATTGTGCTTTTCACCTGGTTTTCTGGTTTCTTAGCTGAGGACATGACAAAAGTTGTGGAAGACTTGGTGATTGAGCTTGGAGATAACAAAGACATGGAGAGTGGTAATGCTCATATTGAGCCACCAAGAATTGAGGAGGTTATTAGAAAGGATAAATTTGTATGGACATACTTGTGTGAAGGGGGTTTGATCCCTTTAATGAAATGCATTGAGGGTCATGACAAGAGGGTCTCTAGGTAGTTCATTGACTCATGGAAGGACCGTTGGGTGATTGCAAATGGAATTTCATTCGAAGTTCATTGCATATGTCATCGATCTTGCCCTGGAAGGAAAGAAATTGAGAAAATAGGTGAGGGTTGCAGATGAAGTGAGCTTGAGAAAATGTTTTAGACCCAACGAGGCTCTTGTTTACATTCATGGTGGGTCTTCTTGGGAAAAATTGCTTGAACCCTGGGATATGGTATGCTATGCGATTATGAGGTACATTACTATGGAAGAAAAGTTTAAGGTGATATAATATTATCACTTTTCCATCCTCAATCACTCTAGGAATAGGGAGATAATTTATTTTCCTTGTTATTACATTCTATGGAAGATTGTTTCTAGAATGTGTGTAGTAAAAGAGAAGAGGGCAAGATATATACCATATATCACCAAGCCGTAATGTTCCACCTCTTTAAATTTCATAAAGGTCTCAACCCTTAGATATAAGGCTTGGTCCCATCCCCACTTAAAATAAGTGATGTTTCTCAAACCTCACCCCCTTTCAAAAAAACCTGGGACGATCAGGAGCCCACTTCTACTGTTAAAAAGATTAAAATGGAAAATATTGAGATTCTCAAGGTGGAAAGTACTAGAACTATGGCGAAGAAGGAAACCCATAGGTCTAGCAAGAGATTGAGAGACAAAAATCCCTCTACCACTCTTGGTAAAGAGAAGCTAATTAGTTTAGAATCTACTAAGAACTCCAGGAAAAAAGGAGGTCGTAGACCAAAAGGAAGACCACTAAAAGAAATTATGGAGAGGAAGAAGAGGAGGCAACAAATAGTGAAGGCAAAGATGACGAGACCATGGTCAGGGGTAAGGATAGTTCTATGCCTTCTTGTGTGTCAGATACATTTAAAACATAGACTAATACCCTTGAGTCTAGGAAGGGGGATGAAGCTGGAGATCAGAGGATGTTGATCTTCCCTATTAGGAACTTGAACATAGAAACTCAAAGCTAGGGGATTGAGAAAAAAATGGAGACTCAGGATCACAAGCCTATGGGAGGTGACAATCAGAAGGGGGGGAATCTTGTGTCTTAGGATACAAATGACAAACAACCTCCTATTATGCAAGATTTTTCCTGGGTTGGAGGAAACTATTACTAGTCTAATCAAGAAGAATGAGGAACTAGAGGACAAGTTCGATAGGGCAGATTTTTTTATGTCTCTTTCATGCATTCAACAACTACCACCCTTCATCCTCTGTAGGCTGGGAAGGAGGAGATCAATGATGCCAAAGACATGGCGACTATTCATTCTTTATGGCTTCCTGATGGATGATTGTTTGTGGCTCCTGATGGAGAACCCGAACAATCAGAAGATGGAGAGTTAGGTCATGGTCCCTTGTCTTTTCTTTTTTGGTATTCATCTCTACTATTTATTGCTTGGCCCATGGGGCTCATTTTGTTATAAATCACTACACTTTTTTAATTCCCAGAAACTTAAATTGGGCTAGATTTATATGTAGTTATGATAATCTGTTAAGTGTTAATTGTAATAGGTCTAGATATAAAAATATGTTAGTTTGGGCACTTTTGATATTAAGGAAGGGGGTTGGTTAATTTGTTGGTATTGTTTCCTGTTGACCTTCAACCTTGTTTTTCTATACTTGGGTCATCCCCCATTTTGGTTGCTTTTTAATATCAAAAACATTATTTTTATTTCCACCAATCAAATTTCAATTTTTTTCAAGACTATTATTATTTTCTTAATTTTAGTAATTGTATCATATTTAAGAAAATTTAAAAAATGCTATTTATTTTTATTTCTATTGGCTCAAACCCAAAATGGCAATGAGAAAAAAAAAATATTTAAAAATATTAATTAGTTAAAAAAATAGAAAATCCCATGATCTTCTACCATTATATCATTTAATGTAAATTTAATACAAATTTGGGAATAAATAAAGAGCCATAAATTTCTACAATTTGTGTTCTCTTTATTCCCATTTTTTGCATTTGATTCAAATTGGATAGAATGATTAAACAAGAGCTCTGGTTGAGCTTGAGTCCCTGCCTTGTGAAGGGCGGGGAATAATTAGAGGGGGTACTATGAGGATGTATTTTATGGTACATTGGGGAGGCAATTGGCGAAATATTTGGTGGTGTATTTATGGTACATTGCATCGCACAAGTTGTAAATAACATGCTTTGACAAGGGCCTATACAATTCTATATTTTAAAACTAGGTGTACAATTGATCAAACAAATAAATAACTTTAAGCGTGACTTTGGAAAATAAGCTTTCTAGTTCAAAGTGCAAAATAAGAAATACACATTGTATGAGCTAGTTGTTAAGTATATTGAGAAAGTGTTGCATTTATATAAGTAATGAAAATCCAAAAAGAAACTTCTTAGAATTTAAAAAATTTATATTGTCAATGTAAGATGTATAATATTTTATTAAAAAAACATTTTTTTTATTTTAAAAATAAGAATAAGAATTTAAGAAAAAATGAATACATGAGATATTGTGTCTACTATTTAATTTTAGTTAAAAAAAAATTATGCTATCATATTGTTTATTAACATAAATAATGCTAATGCATATTCTTATTTTTTTAATCTTATAATATGATTAAAATTTTAAAAAATAAAACACATAAATCACTATTATAAAATTAAATACTTTTACTACATTAATTTCATATGGTTTCTTATGATATTACAAGAACGATAAAAATAAAATCAATTGTTTTTTAAAATTAGTAAAAACACTGTTAATAATATTTCTTCAAACAAAAAGCATAGAGAAATGCTTGAAACAGTTGAATTAAGATTATGGTAATGACTGAAACCTAATTTTCTTCCCCTCTCCTCCCTTGTAACGGCCCTTTGAAATTATTCGTGCGGTTAAGGAAGGCATTAACCCGAGTTGGGTGGGGTCGTGACCGGGGTTAATGGGGGAGAGTCAGAGATAAGGACATTAAGGACGAAGATAAGAAGTGAGTTGGGGTGCTCGGAGAAGCTGGTTGAAATTGTTTAAACACGGCTAAAAGAAACAGTAAAAACTGAGCCTACAGCGTTCCAGAGTGTGTTCATACGGGCTCTGTTTACGAATCCCAAGGAGGCAAGAACAAGATTGGTTCAGTTTTGGAGATACTTTCAAACATGGCAAACTTCATCGACGAGATTCGAACCGCGGACGTCTGCTTTGGTGAGTTTAACGACTAGAACATTTCGGAAATTCATTTTTCCGATTTTTGTGCTAAGAAAATTAAATTTATCCCCAGCAAAATTACTATTACCCAATCACAAAATAGGAAATTGTGATTGAAAATTAATTGAAAAATAAAATCGTTTTGTAACTTTAGAAATGTAGTAGTTTTGATGATAAAAATTAATTGGTTAGGTGTCACGGGGAACATTAATTCCCTGCCTATATATAGGCAGGGACTAATAATTGACAAAAATATTTAATATATAGATGAGATGAGAGAATTAGACTAAATTGATAGGAGATGATTAAATCAAAAGACATTATCAATTAGTAACTATATGATTAATTTTTTAATTAAAGAGAGAAAGATACGATATTGAATGAATGCTAAAGTACAATAATATATAGAATCTTTAGAGGAACAAGTTCTTAATGCCTTAAATGTTTGGCTATAGGGTTCCTCCTCTTCTTTTGACTATTTATTTATAGTCCATCTAAAGTTTAAAATATTGAAATTTTATCTAGTACTTATTAGTTGTGCTTGACTATTTTAATATTTGTTCATATTTGTTTAATTCATGATCTAATTAGATTTTATGAGTGTACTTGTCTATAACTCTCCCCTTTTTATAAATATTAGAATATCTTTTATCAATAATATTAAAAATAAATATTCATTAAAAAAAGCTATACCCTATTTAAATATACCTAAAATTAACGCTAAGTTATAATACATTCTAATTTTCATAGAAAAAAGTTACAAGAAAACCAAAGAACATCGATAAGAAAAAGTGAAAGAAAAGAGTACATTGAATAAGGGAATAAAGTAATTTAAAAAATAATTAATACTAATTAGCCAATTGTTCTATTATATTCCATACGACTCTAGTAATGAAAAGTTGCATGGATCATTTTTGAGTTTCTTGAGATTGAGTTGCAAGTCTCAACATCAAGGGGGATTGTGTAGATAAATGATGATTAATTCCTAGTTCTAGAGTCGACACCATATTTATGTTTTCCACCACCATGCACTCTTCCATTGCATGTAGCAGCTCTAGGATTTGCTTGGCAATTTATTTTCAAATGTCAGTTGTATATAACTATTGGTGACTAATCATAATGTGGTAGAACATAACGTTTGGAGGTCATCGAATAGTGCATGAGTTGAAGGCATAATATACATGTCAAATTTCTAATCTTACCACTATGTTATAATCTATGTAAAATGGGCTATTAGCCTTATAAAGAATGCATATATTATTATTTTGAAATAACATACAATATGTAATTAGAATAAAATATCAATAAAAAAATGTCTGTGTGTATAAATCATTGTCTTTTTTGTTGCTTTTACATCCCTTAGTGTGTGCTATGATTTTCCTTATATTTTCTTATTTTCCTAATTCTACACAAACTAAATCAGTATGTATCTTTTAACAAAATATATTTTGGCCTAGGGAAAATTCATAAGTAGAATGAATTAAACATGAACTCTTTGGTTCATTGAGGGTTAAAAACCAAATTATATGAATACATTGGATGAAGAACGTAGGACTTGATTGTTTAGAATTTTTATTTATTTTTGAGGATTCAAATCCTATTTTTTAGATCACTGCATACTAAAGAAAGTTAAAATATTTCTAATGTCAAATTTACATTCATGATTAAATCAATAGATTTATTACTATCAATGAAAAAAGCAAATGAGGATATAACATCCATGTCTATTTTTAAAGTTAAAAATAGGTACATAAATATATAGAAGTTGTGAGGCCAAATCAATCAACATTATCACACATAACCAATTCATAATCTATTGCTAGATTTGACAATGATACTTCTTCAAACAATTGAGCATTGAAGATTTCATATAAAAGTTCAATAGTTTTAAATTTGGAAAATTTAACAACTTTCTAAAAAAAGGTATTTATAATTTGTTGAATTTTCAATAGGGTTTTACAACCTTTACATACAATAAATTCTATCTATCCTAGATTCAAAAAAAGAGAGCTCCAATTCAGGGATAGAAAAGTCTTTTATTTCTGTACAAGTTTTATTCAATATCATCTACTATTAACTTTAATAGGGATAGTTATCTCTTTCACATTTCATATAGGTGTCATCTCAACCACATTACGACGTATGCATATTTCTAAATATCTATCTGAGGTGAGCCTTAACTAAATATGTGGTATATAGAAATGAATGCATTCCTAAGGCTAGAAATTCAACACTATGCATTAAACATTTTCCTCATTTGTAGAACATGCATAACATTATCTTCCCTAAGAGATTTGATCATTGGAATGATACTACTAAAAAAAAAAGAGTTTATTGAATCCAACAACGAGTTCATTTCAAATTCAAATAAGTTGAAAGAAACCATTTTTATTTTGTATATTATTAATTGTAGATAATGAAAAATGGTCATCTGAATACTAAATATGGCTTTCTATTTATGTATTTTGTCTCAAAATATGTTTTAGAACACAATATGGTCTAAATAAATTAAATTTTTATCAATTAAACTTTGAAAAAATTAAAATTGAATGTTGAGTTTAGAATATTTGGATTTATGGGAATGGAAGTAATGTTCACTCACCACACTAAAGTTCTCTTGCTTCTCATCTAATAATACTAATTTATTGCTAGGAGACTTGTTTTATTGCAACATATACTTTGGTAGAATCCTAGCTATATTCTAAATAGAAAGTTTGTACAACTATGAAGTATGTTTCTCTCTACAAGCCATGCATACTTATCTATGGCATACCATAGTTAAAACTCTAGATGAGGAGCTTTAGGATGGATTTCATCTTTTTTATCATCCATGTTCAAATTTGTATATATTGTAGTAGATCGAGACTATTTTTGTTGATCTTCTACATAATCTATGTTCATAGAGTGATATTTCATGGATGGTAATACATGATCTAACTTGACATCTACAATATGTGATTGTCATTAAAAAATCGAGCATCCTATGGCCAACCTTGGATACTTTCAATGTTCATTTACCTATTTTAAAGCCTAATAGTTTATGGATAAAAAAGATAAATATAGGCTCAAAACTATTAGATAAGCTTCTGATTAAGCAATAAGATATGTGACTATAATCAAGCTATGCCATCATTTCTCTACTTTTAAAAGTTTGTATATATGAATATACACACACGAAAGGTTATCATTATAGAAGCTCAAGTTAAGTGCAACATCATAAATAATGTAAACATGAGAGAAAAGAAAACCTTTGATGTATTTATTTATTTTATTCTACACATCATCATACTTAAATATTGTTTACAATGAAAGACAAACTAAAAGACGAGTCTACATTGGTTGATCATAAGGTGATCAATATTTGAAAACATTAAATGTAATGTAAAAGGAATTAACATTTAACAATCATCAAATGAATTGTCATTAACAAAAATATATTGGATGGAAACTAGAAGCTAAGCATTATATCTTATATAATTATATGATAGCCATCATAACCCACAACAACTTTGTTTGTAGCATGCAAATAATTCAAAAGATATTACCATCATTCAACTCAAAGATAAAAGGTAGGAAATTGATGAAGTTGACAAATAATAGAAATTCGAAGGCTATGGTTGGACCACATAAATTTAGTAGATATACTATCATGTCGGTCTTGAAAGTGTTGAGAATGGTGTCAACAGGGTTGGAGATGTAATTGGAAACTTAAGGTGTATCAACAAATATGATGTATAAAGTGAATAAAAGTTTGTAGTTAATCTATTTCTTATACAAGATTGATATAATCTTGAATATTTTGTCTTCTATTATTCATTTAACAATGATACAACCGATATATAGATTACAATGCATGCTTAAACATTATGCTCACTTGTCGTAATTGACTAATTCATATGGCACCGGCTACGGTGCAACTTATTTGTACCGTCTGGTTGCCCCAACTCTGTCCCTACCCCAACTTATTTTCCACTACCTACAAAGTACCGCTTCAATTAATTGCACATTCTCTTCAAGTTCAGTAATAAAAGTCAGTCAAGTCACACAAATACGAATTGTCCATACGTACCACCACAATGTGATTTCCCTAGTCAATAGTTTTTGCAAGATTGATTTCCCCGTTAACATTTTCAAACATGATTTTGGTGCAATATTGAAAGTCACCATATCTACTTACTTTTATAGAAAGCAGGCCTGAATTATATTTATAGTCAAATATAATTAAGATTTTAAGATGGGGTTCTCTTATATTATAATTTTATAGGATTATTTGGATAAGTTATATATATATATATACAATTTTACAATAATATATGCAAAATAATCCATGTGAGTTTTGCCACCTAATTTTCCTAATTTTACAATAAATCAATCAATATAAAATCATTGTTATTTTAAAAAAAATTAATTTTGACTTTTAATTTAAAAAAAAAAGTTTTATAACAACTTTATTTATATTTTATGTAAATAAAAATATATTCATTCATCTTATTTCTTTTAACATTATCTTATTCATTTTGACATTTCATAATAATTAATGTAATACATTGTATTTGACGAAGTTGATTGCTTAACAACTATATTATAACGTGAATACTAGTATAGAAAATGTATTACATTTTTTTTGAAAATAAATGATTTAAGAAAATATTTTGATTTAAAAAAAAAATATTTTTAGTACAACTTAAACAAATTATTGATTGGCCCTTTTAAAGCTTGAACATTCTTATGATAAATGTATTACGCATTTTTTTTTGAAAATAAATGATATAAGAAAAGGTTTCGATTTTAAAAAAATTATAATTTTTTCAAAAAAACTTAAACAAATTATTCATTGGCCCTTTTAAAGCTCGAGCATTCTTGTGATAACTATAGTCTTGAAAGGAATTAGGAAATTCAAAAAGGTTGAACATTCCATTAACTTGTGATAACTGGAGTCTTCTAAAAAATTCAAAAAAGTAAGATGGAGATAGAAAAAAATCAGATCCATCAAAGATCATATCATAAAATTATTAAAAATACAATTATTGATTGGTCCATTATTAAAAATACAATTACCGATTGGTCCTTTAGTTTGATACATTTAAGGTGGAATTTCCACAAGAGATCTAGCTATAAATCTAATTAACCTCTTATCTAATTTTTATTAAAAAAAAATTATTATATACTATTTAAAAAAAATTGTATTCACCTCTTATCTATTTTTTTATTAAAAAAATATTATTTACTAATGAAAAAAAATTGTCTATTTTTAAATCTAATTCTCCTCTTATCTAATATTTATAATAAAAAAAATTATTTACTTGATCAATTGAATTTTTCCAGTTTCAAATTAAAAGACCTTAGAATATTCTTCTAAAAAAATTGAAAATGAAACAAAATATTTCAGAAAATTTACTTAAAAACTACACGGGTTTTTTCTCTTAATTAAATTATAAGACTTTAAAATATTTAATTCTTTGGAAATTAATGAATGAATTTCTAATCTCATATTTAATAAAAAAATTCATATGTTAGTATTTATAGTATAATTCGAGAGAATAGATTAAGGAGATAAATGTATAAAAAATATTTTAATTAATCAATCTATTTGCATTCATTTTACATTCCAATAAAGAGTACAATTATCTAGGTTCTAGCTTGCTACCAAGAATAGGCATGCAAGGTTCACAATAGTCATTACTAAGAATGAGAAAAAAGTCTATAGTTTGATCATATTATTCAAAACCATGCTCATATGTTACAAAAAAATGCTCATCTAACCATGTTATTCATATCATACACTTAAATGTTACTTCAACATTTATCTTATTACAATATTAAAGTTGAGTCAAATGTTACATCCTAACTTATCCAAAATGCTACATGAGAAGTTGAAAATAACATAAACGCATGACGATGAACAACTATAGTACAAAAACTATAACTCAAAGCATCATAATGCTTTCACCACGAGAACAAATCAAATCCGTTGCAAAAGCACAAAATCAAGAAAGTAATATTTGAATGATAAAATTCTACAATAAGTTCTGAAAATCCCTGATACTAAAGCTTTTTGCCTTGAATTATATTAAATCCTCTTTTGATTGGACCCAATTTTATCAGTTCAATCAATTTACAAAAAAAAAAAAAAAAACATTTATCATTATACTCCATACATATCATCAAGACTTGCAAATGCATTGAGTTAATAATAAGAATAATTTTCAAACTAAAGATACACAATTGATTGAAATTCATTTCATATTTTCCTTACCATCTCCACTTTGCATTGTGTTCATTTATGTTATTGTTTGATTAAGATCAATCAAAGATGCTTCCACATGTTTTTTAATGATTTGTTGATAAGCTAGATCTACAAAAGAAATAACATTTAACATATATCTTGAATAAAATTAAGATGCATTTGTAAATTAAATACTAAAAAGTATATTCATTTCATAATTCCATTACCATATCACACTTCCATTGCATCATTTTTTGTTGGTGTCCGATTGGATTCGATGGAAAAAGGTGACACGTGTTCTTGAATTTTTTGTTGATCATCTAATCCTACAATAACATGAACAATTTTTTTTTTTTTGGCGAAAAAGTGGTATACCACTTAGATATATATATTAATAAAACCTGGTTCAATGGTTCATGAAGGGAAGAACCAGTAAGAAACCCTTCTATCGTCGCCAAATACAAAGAAATTCTGAAAATAATACAACTAGTCCATCTCAATGTAACTAAGAACAAAAGCTCTCATGAAATTTGAGCTATTTACACCAAAATTTGATGTCAGACTGTTACCTATCACATTATCTAAGCCCTACATTGATACAAAGACCTCCCAAGAATATAAGCAAATTTACAAGTATCAAAATCACAAAATACCCCTAAGGGTCCCGAAACAAATTAAACTATATGTTGATACAATATATACAATCCACCCTGCAACTAGATGCTACCAATCCGCTGCAAAATTTGAGATCACTAAAAAATACAGAGAATGCATCAACAAACTATGCAACCGATTCCCAATCCATAAAAGAAGGATCATCATCATCATACAGATGCCAGCGGGCCATTGGGTTGTCAATTTGAAACACATTACTTGACCCCTGTTCATGAAAAGCCACCGGAAAGCCAGCTTGTTCTTGGGTATGTAAAGAATGTGAAACCTCATGCCCATGAAAGAGTAAGTTAGAAATGAAAACGAATTTCTCTCGAATCAAGTTTGCTTCTACAAATGACATAATATCTCTGTGATTCCATATAATAGCATCTAGTGGGCCCAAATCCCTATTCAAAACTATACTTTTTAGATTTAACAGAAAGCTAGAAAATCTTGGATCCCTTCTAAGAAACAAATTTGAGAAAACACCCCCAACTAGTGCTAAACCCAATGACAGATCATATTTCCTTAGTTCTTCTAAGATCACTGGTTTGTCAAAAGCATTAAATTGAATAACCCTATCCATAATCCAAACAACAGTTTCACAATCCGAGATGATATCCATGACATACGATAAGAATAGTGAAACCACATGCGATGGCATGATCATTCTCGGTAAGGCAGGGTAGAGAAAATCTGGACCCAAAATTCCCAAGACATCTTCACAGCATTTCAGACACCTCAATTCAAAAATCTCCTTCAAATTGAAAGTGGACAACCAACCAAAAATTGGGACTTCGCTAACATAGCATTTCCTTATCACCCTAAAGAACAAACCATTCCCTTCCATTGTTCTACGAAAAAGCAAGATCACTTTCGATTTCACTTTCAGTTAGTTTGGGAAAGAAGTGAAAAATTACAAATCTCATCATACTTAAATCGACCTCTTTGTACATGAGAAAATCCATTCTCATCAATTGGCTCTTACTCTAAACTGAAAATAAATCATACACGCCAATCTGAAAGCATAGAAAAGTTGTAAATATGATTGTAGATTTTAACATACAAAGTACCAAATGTGATTCACTATCCATTCATGATACACTAATGATTAGCAAATCACGTGTCCACTTGATGACAAAGTCCCATAACTTGAGATCCCTCAAATTCACAAAATTTTCATCGATTATGTAGTACCGATTTTATCCTTTTCGATAGCTTTGAAAAGATTGGGGAATAAAATGACATCAAATGAACTCATTACCATGTGTGGAGTTTCTAAGTCACATCCTAGGTTGGATAAAATATCCGCAACCTAATTACCTTCTCTCAGAGTATGTGAAAATATAACGGAGTTAAATCTATCTATAATATTCCATGCGTGAGATAAAAGATACCCAAATTTCTAGTTACCCACATGGCGCTGGATACAAGCATTAATCACCAAAGTTGAGTCACCCTCCAACTGAATCTGTGTATAATTCTTCTTTAAAGCCAATTCAACTCCAAATAAAAGAGCCATTGCTTCTGCACATTTATTAGTACCTGATGGAATTTTTCTTGCTAATAATTCGATGACCCTGCCTTCATGATCACGGACACATACCCCTATACCTAAAGAGCTTGGATTACCTCTTGAGCATCCATCAAAATTTAACTTCAAGAATCCTTTCTTCGGGGGAATCCAATGTACTTTTAGTCCATTTTCTTTTACCCTTGGCCCAGAGATAATGAAATTATAACTGGGAGAAATTAAGTTAAGCCATCTATTTGACATTAAGATATCCCAGGCTATTACCATTAAATGCTCATTAGTTTTCTTCACATAAGCCAAAATCACTTCAAAAATTGCACTCTCTAACCCTTTCAACAAACTTCTGAATATACGTTTATTCCTCTCCCACCATAAGGCCCAAATAACAAGAGCTGGGATACATTTCCATAAACCAGCATAAAAGGAATGATTATTTGAAGAAGGCCACCCATTGAATAAATCCCAAAGTGTGTTTGGTAAAGGAAACATGACATTTAACTTCTGCATCAAAAATGACCAACATTCTTGAGCCACTTTGCATTGGACAAATAAATGATCAACTGATTCAGATTCCTTTAGACATAACACACATTTAAAATTCTGAACTATATTTAACTTATGTAGTCAATCCCCTATCAGAATCCTCTTCCTAAGTGCCAACCATGCGAAACAACCAGCTTTTGGGAGAACAACTGAATTCCAACAAAACATAAATGCTCTAGATTTCTTCATATATGAAGTCTGACGTGAAACTGCCAAATAACCCATTTTGACCGAATATTTCCCCTCCTGACTAGGGGCCCAAATTAACTCATCATTATTCAAAGACACCAAGACCAATCTAGATTTACATTCATTAACAAAATCATTTTTAATCTCCTCAGATATGGGGAGATCCTCTGGATTCTTCCACGTTACTAAACTTGATGTAGTATCCACTTCTTTAAAATAATCATTAACATGAGCTCCCCATAACTGACAAAAGACATGTTTCCATTTCCTAAAGGGATACAATGTAGTTAATGGTGGGAGGCAATTCCCAGAGTCCTCCCAAAATAATGCTGAGGAAACCGTATTAACTTTCCACGAAAGATATTTTGAAATTAGATCCCGTGAATCAGCCATAAAGTTCCAAATTGTAGAACCCTTTGGAAGATTATCTAGTGTAAAAATCTCGGAAGGGAGTGATGTATCTAAATATTTCCACTACATAATTTTGTACCATTTAGCATCTGCTCTATCATACATAAACCAAACTAGCTTAGCACCAAAAGCTTTATTCCTTAATTGTAAATTTGGCAAATTTACACCCCCATAGCTTTTGTCAATTGTCAATTCATTAAGAGAAATTAATGGAATTTTCTTTCCTCCTGACATGTTATTAGACCACAAGAAACCTCTGATTATGCTCTCAATCTACTTAATAACATTTATAGGTGCTGATAAAATAGAGAAAAAGTAGTTTGGAATAGCGGCAAGCACAGACTTAATTAACAAAATGCGACCTAATAAAGATAACCACCTCACCTTCCAAGAGATAGTTTTTTTCTTGATCCTCCTAATAATATTGGTCTAATAAGAAGATTTATTACTTCCCATAAAAAAAGGAACCCCCAAATATGAGGATGGCAGTTGATCCTGTTCAAACTGTAAAATCTTACAAATTCTACTACAAACTTTAGGCCTTGTGTTAAAAAGGAAAATCTTGGATTTAGCATTGCTAATCTTTTGCCCAGAAAACTTAGTATATAAGTCCAATATTGCCTTAATGTATTTGGCTTCTTTAATACTTGATAATCCAAACAACAAGGTATCGTCTGCAAACAAAGAATGAGTAACAACTATCTCCTTGCTACCAAATTGAATGCCCTAACACTGATTAGACTGCTGGGATTTAATAATAGCTTTGCTAAGAGTTTTTGCCAATAAAATGAATAAGGCCGAAGCAAGTGGATCTCCCTGTTTGATACCTTGAGAGGATTGGAAGAAGCCTTCTGAGGAACCATTGATGAGAATCGAGAAATGTGCCCCTGATACACACGCTTTGATCCACTTACACCATTTTTTCCCAAAACCCATCTTTTCCAAAACTTTAAAAAGGAAAAACCAATTAACTCTGTCGTACGCTTTCATCATGTCCAGCTTTACCACAAAAGAGCGAATTTGCTTTTCTTTAATGAAATGCAAAGTTTCATGTGCCACAATTGAACCCTCCGGAGTCTCTCTACCAGGAACAAAACCCCCCTGTTCTGAAGAAATAATATTTGGAAAAATGCCTTTAAGTTTGAGGTAAATGGCTTTGGTGAATATCTTATATATGGTATTACATAAAGAAATAGGTCTAAAATCTGAGAATGATTGTGGATCACCTTTCTTAGGAATAATAGCCACATTTGTGGCATTAAACTCTTTTAGCATAATACCTTTCCTCCTAGATACCTCCAAAGCTAATAATAACTCCCAGCCAAGAACATCCCAACATTTCTGAAAGAATAAGGTTGTAAAATCATCAGGTCCTGGAGTTTTCTCAAGCGGGAAAGATTTCACCACTTCCCAGATTTCCCCCAAGGTAAATGGTTTCATGAGTTCTATATTATCCTCTTTTGAAATTAGATTTGGGATAGCATCAAGAAAAACAGATAGTTGATCATCACACAGTACATCTTCATTCCTTGAAGTAAGTAGATCTTTAAAGAAATTAACCCCAACTTGCTTAATTTTTGCTTCTTCTTTAATAATCTTACCAGACTTGTGATCTACAATAGAAAAGATGACATTATTTACTTTCCTCTGATTTGTAGCAGCATGAAAATATTTCGTGTTTCGATCTCCTTCAGAAAGCCAAAGTTTCCTAGATTTCTGCCTCCAATATTCTTCTTCTCTACTACATAACTCCACCCACTCAGCTTGTTTATCCTTTTGCAATGAGAATAATCTTGAGTTCAGTCCAAATTTGAGAATGTCTTCATTAATCTCTGACAATTGCTGAAAGACAAATTCCTTTTCTTCAAAAACATTTTTAAAAACTTGTTTATTCCAAACCCTGATCTTACTTTTAAGATGCTGCATCTTTTTGAAAAATTGAAACATGTGATTCCCCTTAACTACTGGGGCACCAGTTCACCATTGTTTGATTAATGGAAGAAAATGGGGATGCCTGAACCACATCCTCTCAAACTTAAAAGAGGATTTTTGCTTATTCGAAGACCTATGTGAATTCTTTTTTATATTTAAGGCAACTGGAAAGTGGTTAGAACCTGGAAAGGATAAAATTTCCGAAGAAAAACATAATGGAGTTAAATTCCAAGCTTTAGCAATCAAAAATCTATCAAGCTTCTCTGCAATTCGCAAGAAATCATCCCTTTTATTAAACCAAGAAAAAATACCATTTGAAGAACTAACTTCTGACAAATCATTCTCACAGATAAACTTATCAAATTCCTCCATCATTTTTGTAGAAGGGAAAATTCCCCCTTGTTTTTCCTTAATGTCTCTAATAAAATAAATTTACAAAGTAAAGACTAATAATTGATTTATTTATGTTTTTATAATATCATTACCATATTTAGTTTCTATTACATCTATTGTTGTTAATGTTTGGTTAAGATCAATAGAAAAGGGCAACACAAGTTGTTGAGCTTCTTGCTGATCATCCAAAGTGGCAACAAAATTCATATTTAACATGTTAGCTTAGATAAAGTGTTCAAGTGTAAAATTAATTTATGTAATTAATCTAAAAACTATTAAAATTACTAGCTAAATGTAATAGTTTGTTGAAAGGTATAGGTGGGGATAATACCGAGCATTGATTTTTGATCTCTACCAATTATATTTGATTTGTTTGTGTAAAAATATACAAAAGTGGTTAGAAATAAGAACCAAGGTTTTCTTTATAAAAGTAATAAAGGTATTTAACAGTTAAAAACTTACCATTCGTAAACTGCACTTCATCTATTATTGTATGGTTTAGATTAATGGAGAAAGGTAACTGACGTTGTAGAGTGCTTTCTTGATCAACGAAACCTATAATGACATGTATTTAATGGATGAAATAATAGTAAGGAGTAATTTTATGTAACTTACTAAAACAATTTCTTAAAAATGCACTCACCTTGTTGCCTAATAATATATCTTTCTTTTTTGATAGCTATGCCTGAGCGATTTGTGGCCTTTTTTTGCTTTTTCTTTTTGTCTCCTATTGAGGGGAACTGGAAATTTTCACACTTCTTAACTCTACTATTTAAGTTTCTAGATAGGGATTTGCGCTTTTGGTGAGTGAAATGTTTTTTTTTTTTTTCATTTTTCTTGGACTAAACCACGGTGGAACTCGTTTCATAGACATGTTATCTGAGCCAAGGATTGGTTCAAATTTGGAAGATGAAGCAAGATATGCATGAATATCTCTAAATTTATCAACAGATTGACTAAAAATGTCTTTGTCATGATCACTAGTTGGTAAATTTTGGAGCAATGAATTTATATAATCAACTAATTTTTGAAACTTATCATTGATAATGCTAGACGAATTTTGACCATCTACAATATTAATAACAATGTAAAGTCAAGAATATTAAGAAAAATCAAAAGTTTGTTAAGAATAATGGTTTTGAAATTTAGTAGTTGTCTCACCTTCACCAACATTAACAACCTCGAGAACATCTTGATTCTTTGAAAGTATACAACCATCTACAATTGAAATATGGAGTAATTAATATAGAGAATCATAAAATCATTTAATATTTAATTAAACAAACATATCATCATTACCAATGACATTAATTTCCGGACTAGAACTTTCTCTCACTTTCTCATCATCTACAACCAATGGATTACAAACTTTTGTAATTTAAAATGACTAATATAGTTGATTTAAAAAAAAAACATTATTAAAATATAGATAAGTTAATCTTAAATCTTAAAAGATACTTACCAACAACTTCATTATGTGTGTTCCTCTTTAGAATATATAAGAGCTTCAACACATGTTTGCACATGTGTTTCCTCTTTTTTCCTACTCACAATCACACATGCAAATTTGGTCCAAAATTCCTAATATAATACCATTTTTTTGGAGTATTTTGACTTCTAACTTTATATGTGTTTGGTAGGTGACCATCTAGATAGAAATCTGTATATGGTATTATTTTTTATCTCTCTAAAGCAGTTCTATAATATCTTTCATTTTTGAACTTGGTTAAAAATCCAAATAGCTGCAAATATCTTTTATTTATATAGAATGGCTCTACCTTATGGAGAAGTGTATAAATGAGCCAATCCATTCTTCTTGTGCATTTCCTAGAATGATCACTTAGATGTTGACTCTTGATGTGAGAGTGATATGATTCAATTGAGGCATTAGTTTCTTGATTTGCATGAGGGAAGCTTCAAAAGTTTTTTGCCCACATTTCTGTACAAATAAAAATTATATCTTAGCATATAGAATGAGCAATTTAAATTCTACAAATACATAAAAACTATAAAGAATAATTTTGTAACCTTACCAATGCAACTCTGATCATGACACCAATACTTCTGAAAGTAATCAATGAATTCCTTCTCTTCTTTGAATTCCTCCATGAACTTTATTATGAAATGAGTAATGACATCTTCATTGATGCAAGAGCAAATTTGGTTTGCTCAGTGCCTACTTTGGATTTCAAGAGAGGAAGCTCAGTAGTTGCTTTGAAAGGTGCTTGGACTGGTTCTCGGCATGGTCTTAGGACTCGGTATGGTCTTTGGTCACTTGGCATGGTCTTTGGTTACTCAACATGGTTTGGGGGAGCTCGGCTTTGCTTAGGAATTTTGTTCTGGTTGTAGGTCATGTATCTAATTTTCTACAACGAGTTAGAGGATAAAAATTTCAAGGATGGAAGAGGGCCTAGATTTCTAACTATGGTTTGAAGCTCGAGTTCTAATTCATCTGGAGCTAGGAGATATTACAATTTTACTAAGACATGGATTTTGGGAATTTAATTGTTGTAGGAGGCTGACTTTGGCATTTAATTTATGTATTTGTATTTAATTTGTATTCTGGGCCAACCTGTGGCTTAGATTGGTATAGATAGGGGTTGTGGGGAAGTCTTTAGGTATTATCATCTATGGAGGAGAAGTAGAGGAGCTTGGAAGAGCGAATTTTGAGAAGGGCTAGTAGCTGCAGCTTGGGAAATAAGGAGATTGCTTGGTGGGCTTGCGAGCTTAAGTTTGGATCTTCCTTGGAGGTTTCTACTAGAGTGTAATCTGGACTAGCTTGGGTTTGGGATTGGATCTTGAGGGATCTTGCAGAACTATTACTTGCTTTGTATTGGTCGTAACCGGGAAGGCCTTACAGCCCGACACATTGCATGTAATTAGTTATATTTTATTTATATATTATTATGATTTGGTATCAGATCTTGCATTATTACTCCTTGTTTTTTGTGTTTCCGCTACATGGTTGTATAGCTGGGGGCTAGGACATCTCCTTTGGGAATTCTCCTACCTTGCATTGCGTCATTCATTCTCACTCATTAAATACATTATCTCATCCAATCTATCAAATATTCTTGTTCCAACATCTTTATTTTTAACAAATCTGAATTATATCACACAATATGGAGTTATTATGTGATGTATGTGATTTTTCATATATTCTAATGAGATATTAACTTACTTGTACATGTTTTTCAGCGATGCCCTATGTACATGCCAAATGCATAACAACACTGGACAATTAAAGGATAATCTACAAGACAATACATTATCAAAGTTCATAATTAAAATTCTACTAAAATGATTCTAAAATTAAAACTAGTTAATTCAAAAATTGGGGAAAAATATATTTGCAAACTAAAAATAAAGAAATTACATTCTTATAACTATAGAGAAAAGTTGATAAAAATTTGATTGCTTCAATCTTAGAGCTAGCACCATCCGTCATGAATGCATTGACATTCCAATCTTCTCTACATTGTTTCCCTCTTTTGTAAATTTCAGTTAGCCATTCATTTATATCCTCAACTTTGTTTCTAAAGGATATAGCCCATGCAACAGGTACACTAGCTTCTTGCTCATCAAATACAAGCAAAGTATATAGTTGATATTGCATTTAACAAATTATTAATAAATTAGTTTTTTATTCAAATAATGTTGATGATTAAATTAAAATCCACAAATAAAATTAGCATTGTTCTACTTACACAATATTTATTTGTTGAAAATGTGGAGTCCATTGCAATAAGCGACTCATGTGAATGCTTCACCATCATCTCTCGCATCCATGGTGTTTGGATGCCTATAAAAAATGGAATATTTTTCGCATTTTTTGGTGTTTTATAGAAGAAGAAGTTATCTTTCTCCTTTAAATGCCACAAGCATACACTTTTTGCATCATCTTCATTTTTTTGAGAACATAGGGAACATATTCATTTCCATGCATTTAACACATCCTTTCTTAACAAACATGTGTCCCTCATATTCATCAACTTTTTGAGACCAAGATCTAAGTATTTTTTTTTCACATTTGTGTTGATCCCCACACCCATCGATAGTAAGGATTCAATGTATGATTTGCATTCACTTGACAACCTTGGTGCAAAACTACTCCTTGGATCACCAGAAGGGTCATCCTTGCCATGACAATATTCACCATTAACATCCTGATGGCTAAATTCATTATATGTAATTATTGCAATATCTGATCTACCATACATAACCCTAACATGAAAGTGTGTTTGACAACCCCTTTTTTGAATAAAATTGTGTTTTCTTTCCTTGCTTTTTGGTGAATTTCTTTTATCTAGCGGTCCAAAAGCACAATGATAACTGTTTATACATATTAAAAAATTATTAATTAATATAATAAGAAAAATAAATAAATAAGTGACATGCTTAATCAATTTATTAAATCTAGAAAAACCTTGAATACATCTTTGTGGCATGTTTAGTAGGCTCTACCAAATTAGTCTCTATAATTTTTTTTACGTATAAATGTTGTTTTAGTACTTTCCAATAAACCTTTTCCTTTGACAAAGTGAGGGAGTCTCTCAAGAGGGATAGCAACACACCAATCTATTTGTTGTTTACTTTCATCTCCAATAGGTATCCATTAAAGTTCATAACTTAAGAAATGACTTCCATCATTTGGGATGTCTTGCATGCCTAACTTAATAAGTGATTCCCACTTATTCTTTCTACCCATCCAAAAAATATGAATATTCTTAATGACCCTTTATATTACTTAAATAAAGTTTCTATAAAAGAATAATTTTCTTACTATAAGTATGGACTAAAAATAGAGACAAAAATAAAAAATCTTGAAGCCCCTATTTGGCTTCAAGTAAGGTAGTTGCAATCTAACATGATAAACCAAAAAAACAACTCTATAATTATTCAAGTGGTAGTGGCTCCTAGTATGGCTCTACTAGACAAGCTAATACATTTTTTAGGTATACTAGAATAAATAACTAATTATCATATTCTTCACAAAAGTTTAAACTTTTTTAAAATTAAAACATGAAATTTTTGAAATATGGAGAAGTAAATGTAGTTGAAGATTCAAGAATAAAATACTAAAACATCATGCAAACATTGGTACTCAAATACAATTTTTTCCCTACTTTATGGATGTAAAATCTTATGAAATAGAATATATTTAAAAATTATATATTATCATGTGTCAAAATCTAGATAATTGAAATAAAAAATTTAATTGCACTTTGTATATTTTTCATTTCATACTTATTACTATTATGCTTTAATTATTTAAACAAACATAAATTAGATTTTAAAAACTTATATAATAAAAAAATGATCTTATAATAGATAATTAAAAATTAATATAAATACAAGTGTATTTGATTGATTTCTCTACATTATTTGAAATAGTTTAATTTTATATACGTGGATAACATTAATCACAAAATTTAATTAGATAGTTTTTCAAATATTAGTCAATTCAAGCTTAGTGGTCCTAGAATATAGTATAAGAGATGTAAAAAATGATGCAATTTTAGAATTTTTTTAAATATTACAAACATGCATAAATTTATCAAAGTGAAAAAAATAAGGGGATAATTAGAAAGAATTTTCAAATTAAATTAAATGTATATTTTTCAATGAACATTTTAGATCACATTCTAATTATTTAAAATAAATAAAAGTTAATTTAATTAAGTTGTATACTGCATATAAAGTCTTCCATACTAGAAAATAGAAGTCAAAACAAATAGAAGTGTTTGACAAGTTTTGTTTATAATTTAGAATAGTTTGATTTTGTTTGTATGTTGGTAACATAATGACATAGCTTATGTTATGTAGTTTTTAAATTTTGTCAAGTCAAATTTGAAGAAAATAGTGAGAATTTCTATTTCAATTAGTTCAAATAGATATCATTTAACTTATAACCTATTGTAGGGAAATCATTGAACAATGTGAGATATAAAATTACAAATTATGTATTTAATAATTTTGTTTATTTTTCAGATTATTTTTATTTTGAATAGGTACACATTTTTCCATTGATATAGAAACTAAATTTTAAAAGATAATTTGAAACATGATTACTAATATTTTAATAATATTATTTTTTAATATTCATTTGTAAAATATAAATATTATTATTAGTTTTAACAATATTATAATGTATATTTACCAAATTGAATATTAATTTGATTTTTTTCTTTAATTTATAAAATATAATATTAAAGAGAACAAAAATATAACCATCTATTTATTTTTTGTGTGAGAATTTGTTAGTATATAATTAAATATTGATTGCAAAATGCCAAATCTAAATCCAACTCATTCTATAACAATAATTTTAAAAATTTATATCAAATAAAATACTATAATATTAAATAATAGAATTCAAACTTTAATAAACATAAAAAGAAATACCTGACAACTAAAGAGTTACAGCAATCTGTAGAGTTTGATACACACGAACAACAATATGTAGAGTTGATACACAATGATATTTATTAAAACAATTTAGAAATAATATAAAAATTTCACTAAAATGAAAAAACTATTAATATTAAAAATCTACACTTTAAGAAAATATAGAAATTTTCCTAAAATGAAAAAAAACTATTAATATTAAAAATATACTATTAAAAAAAAAAAGCATTATTACCAATATTACTACCAAATATTGTAATAGCTATTGGAGATATATTCTCCTAAACTTTTTGATGTAAGAGCATCATGTAAGAGCATCTTGCATGAGAAAATTTAAAAAAAAAAAAAAAGTGGAGGAGAGAGAAAGTGACGAAAAAAAAAGAAAAAGAAAAAAGAAACAAAAAAAGGAAAAGAGGAACTTTTTTTTTTTGAGGTGCATAGGTGGCGTAAATAGAAAAATAAAATAAAAATGGTTGTCATTCCATTTATCAAGGTATGTAGGTGGAATTCTAGAAGGTTGTGGATATTGTGTAGGTGGAATTCTAGAAGGTTGTGGATAAATCATGCATTGGGAGGTAAGTGCATATTTAAGCAAGGCATATGAACATTTCTAATCAAGTTTTGGAAGGTCAAGCTTCAAGGTGTGAGAGTTGGAAGGCATGAAGGCTTTAATGTGTGAAAGAGGAGGAGGAAGTGAGGAGTGAGTTTTCTTGAGTTTGTGGACAGAGCACCGAATGTGAGGCAATTTACAACAGGATTGTGTTGGAGTTGTGAGTGTGTAGATAGAGCACCGAATGTGAGGCAGTTTATAGCAGGATTGTGTTGGAGTTGTGAGTGTGTGGACAGAGCGCCGGATGTGAGGCAGTTTACACTTGGATCTTGGATAAAGTTGGAGAAGAGCTAGTGGCTACAGTTTAGAAACAAGGAGGTTGCTTGGTGGCACAAGTTGAGATCTTGGGGGTTTCTACCAGAGTGTGGATCTGGACTAGCTTGGGTTTTGATTGGATCTTGAGGGGAAGTTGTGGAGGTGAAGGCTCTTAGTTGGGAAGTTCTTCTTGGTGAAGCTCTTGGTGTGAAGACTCTTCTTGTGGAAATTCTTATTTGGGAGTTCTCCTATGTTGAAGAATTTGTAAAGTTTTTTTTAAGAAGTCATATCTATGATATCATCTTGTGGATGTTGTAAGGATTTTCAAGTATAATAAAATTGCTTGGGAAGCATTTTGTCATCTCTTTGTTTCCATATTATTGTGATCTTGGTTGTGAGTTGGTAAGGGTGGTGTGGCCCTTCATCACTTTCAAGCTGAACAAGATATTTAAAACATCAATTTTTAAACCCTAACTTTTGTTAACAATTTGTCTTGTGTATTCTCTCATTAAAGAACGTGAAATAAATCAAAATACTTATTTAAATAGCTTAAATTAGTTGTAATAAATTTACCTACGAGATGGGATATTCGTGAGCTGCCAGAATGTCATTTATTATTTCAAATGTCTGTGTTAAATTTGGAGAAGTGTCTTGCTCACTCACAAGTCCATCCAACGCAATGAAACTGTCACAGCTTGTGCAATATATGTCACCAATGTAACAGCAACCCAACAAACAAACAAACAAAACGAAACAAATATATTACTTCAAAACCCACCAACAGGGCAACAACAATCACTGAGCATGAAAAAAACTGAGTGGAAACGAGTGAAATTCTCGATTTATAGAATAAGCTTGAAGGAAATTTGGCGCCATTGACATTTATAGTGGTAGGTAGAGGATAAGGCGGGAGAATATGGCGTCATTCCTTGCATTCCTTCCGGGCGGACATGACATGTTGTGCCTGACATAGATCTAGCAATGCAGGCATGGTACCTACATGGAAGTGGAAAATAAGTTGGGCCGGTGGCAGAGTTGGGGCAGTCGGTCGGTGCAAATAAGTTGCACCATAGCCGATTGAACGATGCAAATAAGTTGCACCGTAGCTGGTGCCAATTCATATAGATTTAAGGTTACAAACATCCAATTAGACTCAAATTTAAATTGATTGATCCTTTCTAATTTAAAAATCCTCACAAATTTCCCATATATTAAACAGATCATACAGTCGTATTGATATAACTATTGCACCTTGCACCTTATTAGTACAGGCGCCAGTAATAACAATTTACTATTTGATTTGAGCGGTCTTGGATTCTCGGATCTGTGCTCACAAATGAAATGAAAAAATAAAAGAAATTCTGATCAAAATCCCCTCGTCGAACAAGATTCGGGGCGAGGGAGAATAACCCTTGAAACCTAGAGAGATCACAAGAAGACTGTGCGTGTGCAGGAGCGATACAGATCCCAGTCGACTGGTACTCCATGCAACAGTTTGTCTGAGGCATCCAAAATGCAGCGGAAGGCCAACGGATCTATCAATGTGTCCTGCTTCATGATGAAAGAGAATCTATACCCCACCGAAACGGACGAGTTATGATTGAACGCAACCTCCGGCACCTCCGTTATATTTCTCGCGAATCTGCTGCTGTTTCGCTCTCCCGACTCGTAACGGACCACTCTCCCCGGATTCGCACCCCACAGTCGATCGAAATTTATTCCCTTTCCGCCCAGAAATTCTTTGCAGCCATATGGTCGGACGTGCACAACAACCCCTCCTTCCGGAAGGAAAATCCCGTTCATGAGCCCCGTCCCATCGATTCCGAACAAAACATCTGTCACACCCATCATCTGCACCTGCTCTTCCACACTCATTCCTTCTAGATAAACCAACTCCACGCTCTTGAAATACCCGCTCTCTAATGCAATCCTCTGCAACTCTCTTATATTTATTATCACTCTGCTCGATTTCCTGTCCACCATTGTAAGTCGGGGTCGTCCTGGCAGATCCTTCCATGAAATCGCCGTCATGTTTCCCAATTCCTTGTCTGGATTAAGGCTCCAGGGCCCTAAAGCGTCTTTCGGCGCCACTCTTTCCAAAATGATATCTTTAGCCCTGGGCGGGTCTTTTACATTGAAATGAGATTTCACCGCACTGGAAAACTCTCGCCATTTCTTCAACGGAGCGTGGAAGTTGTAGTGATCGAGATCTGCGCCAGACAAACCCACCACGAGATAAGAAAAACAAACCGGATGCCTATCCGATTGCTTCAGCAGATTCGCCAGTGATCTAACTGGTTGTGCGCTGAACATTCTCATCAACGGATCCAGCATTTTCATATCAAAGAAGGGGGAATCCTCCTGCGCTTGCTGTCTCTTGTGGCTAACAATACTGTCTCCGTACGCGTAGATGCGAATGTTGTGGCCCGCGTGTTGGAAAAGAGCATCGAAGATTTCCCACAAGAGAGAAACCCCGTTGAACATTGCGTGCCCGTACTGCGGCCAATTGATGAAGGATAAGAGAATTGAGGGCTCGTAGACTCTTTCGTGGCATGACAGATGCGGCTCAAAATCCGCAAATGTCTTTGCGGAGGGAACCACCATGAGCTCTATTTTGGGAGTGGATTTCTGGCCATGGTTAAATTTGGTTCGGAGAAATATGTCTTCGGATCTGGGTAAGGCGCTGCAGTTAATAGTCGAGGGGAGAAAGATCTTGCGTTCTGCGAGAACTGCGTCTTTCAAGACGGCGTATTTGGGGCGAACTTTGGCCGAATCTCCGGCTTTACAGTAGTCGGAAAGAGGAACCGCCTTTAGGTTTTCCGTAGTTTGATTTAATGGCGCCTGGTTTCCGTCTTGATAAAGTTTGTGTAGGCTTGGATTCGCCATGTCTAAGAAGCGCATCTGACGCTGTGCGTCGTCATCGTGGGGATGGACATTGTTTGGCCGGTGGAAAACCCATTTTTGCCGAAACTCATGAAATTGAGCCCCACCTGCATACAAAGACATTGCGAAGACAAGGAAGGAGAATTGAATCGCAAGAGTAAGCAGGATGCAGGTGGATAGACCTCCACTGGAAGACATTTGTCGATGGCTCTTTTTCAGGGACACCACTTCTGCTTCGCTTCCCTTTCCCATCTTTTTGCAACGCAGGTCAGAGAGGATATTCTCAACCTTGATTATAACGGATTCATTTAATGATGTAAATTATCAATGTTTAATTTAGTTGATGAAGATGACCTTGCATTAAATGCATTTATTTAATCGAGTGGCTCACAACACACGTTTCATTAATTTCATTTTCATGGATAAGGAAGATCTAATAATAATAATTGAGCATGAGCATTTAGTTATAGACTTCTCAAAATTTTGATTGGAAGGTTTACTTTTATTTTTTAATATTCTAAAGTTTCAAAAAAAGAAGGAGAGATTAATAATATTGTAAACAGATCAGACATTAAATTATAAATATAATAATTAATAATAACTATTATCTCATATATTCAATTCTTTACCTTATTTTATATTCCATTTAATTCTGGATAATATATTTCATTTTAAATAAACAAGAGTCTTCAGCATAATATTAAATTTTATCTCAGAGATCTTATGTTCAAGTCTACTCAAACTTAGTACATAATTATAATTACTCCCAATAAATAATAATAAATCATCTAGACTTCAGCCTATTACCAATATATATATATATATATATATATATACTATTTAAAATAGTTTTATATTTTATATTCTATATATTTTTTTGATTTCTCTGTATGACATGATATATATTTTTGACTTGCCTTTTAATTTCATACTTACCATTATTTTTTCTCAAGTTTTCGAACTTCATCTTACTCTAAATTGCCAGCTTGATTTGAGGGACAAGATTTATAGTTTGTCAGCTCTACAGTTGAATCAATGGAAAGCCTCATCATCAAACACATACGAAACCTATTGTAAAAAATCTATACAGTCATTTTTCTTTAACAATTATTATTAAGCTTCGTCATTTTTAAAAGCAAAACCTTTCAAAACGTATAATTATTTGCATTAAATGAAAGTGCAACTTTGCATTCAGCACCAACCATAAAACTTAAAAGTACTTGAGCAAAATTATTAACGAAAACTAAAAACTAAAAATATTGAAAATTGTTAAGAATCATACAGATACGCTTAAGAGGGAGTGCTCTCCTATTATATATGCATTTCATTTGGAAATAGCCTCATTAAATTCCTTCTAAAGTTGCATTACATTTACAGGCTGCATTGCTGCTACTTTCATCTAGGCTGTATTGTGACAAAAGAAAAGAGAGAATTTGTAAGCTCCAGAGGATTAAAATATTGCCTTTTTTCCTAATGGATCATTTGAATTTCTATTTAAAAAATGCAGCCCTTTAAATACTATCTGTTCTCTGGTGGATGATGTTAATTATTGTTAGTTGGACAACTGTTATTTCTGACCCGAAAATAACAGTAGTATTTATGGGTAGCTTGGACAACTGTTCGTCCTTATCTATGAATAGCAGTAGTATTTATGGGTGGTTTGGACAACTGTTTGTCCACTTGCCAAGAATTAGTAAATGGTTATTATTTACTAATTTTAGAGATTCCCTTTTGGACTCCTTGCAACCAATTCTATTATTGGCTGTCAAGTTGTCTTAATCTCAGCCATTGGTTTGATTTAATCTCGGTCCTTGGTTTACCAACAAGAGTGGTATAAAAAGGGGTCATTGGGTCATTTGGATTAAGAAGTTTCGGAGAAACGTTTGCTAAAATGTCCCTTTTCTGAATTTGTATGATATTTCCAACCTTTAATCAGATCTTTAAGATCAAACAACTGATATCACAAAGATCTACCAAATTTCTTAAGAAACCCCAAATCGGGTATGTCGAAAATAGTGCCAAAAAGCTTCACAGCTTCACCTGTTATTAATAAATCTGAAAGTAGACATTTTTACAAAAATTTGAGTAGCATAACAGCCTATAAAATGTCATTTCTAGATCTATATAGCCTTTACAAAATAGCTCACAAATGTAGGACAAAAACTATGCTCATCGGGCTCCCGAAATTAACACAAAAATGCCCGGAAACACCACAAAAACACTAATAAACTATCTTAGAAGTTTAATCACGTCCCAATACATATATTCAGCTCTATTTTAACAGCTTAAAGTCTGAAATACAGCAGCAACCAAAAATGATATGAAATGCTCAACTGAAAACACCAAACTCATGCAAAAAACCACACCCAAAAACTCACAAATCTACACTATTCAGCACAAAGGCAAACTCTGTATGAGCATGCACATAGAATGGCTTCAAACTCCCATCCTTAGCCTTCTTGAAAACCTGCAAACTTCCGTTCTTGGGTCTCCCTGGAAACCTGCAAACTCCTGTTCTTGGGTCTCCTTCTCCACAGGTTTGGCAGCCTCTGAAGAATAACAAAGAATGAGCAAAAATCAAGTTCTGGAATGAGCCCAAAATGCCTCCAAACCCCTTAAAAGAGGGCATAACTGTAACTCACGTCCAAGAGAGGTTAATGAAACTTATTTTAATAATAATTTTCATTTATTAGTCCAACGGTTTCCAAAGATTAACCCCCTTTTTCGAAACTTCACTTTCTTGGGCCTGCCTGCCTTAGCAAAGATTTTCTTTTTTAATTATTTGAAAAGGGGACATGACATTTGCAGTGTTAGCAAACAGTCTTGCAGTGTTAGCAAGGGCGCAATGTTAGCGTGGGGATAGCAGTGAGGAATATTAACGGGAGAAATTAGGAGGTTGTCGGAGTTTTTCCAGTGAGAGGCAAGGAATTTTGTATCTCTTGATTTGCTGAAGTTTAATATAATTCTTCATCTGTAGAACTGGTTTTCCCTTAGAGGTTTTTTCAGTGACAATTTGTTCAAAAATATTGTGTTCATTGTGTTGTTCATTTCTTTCTGTATTATAAGTGAAATTGCAGTTGTGTTATTTTTCAATATTAGCTGGGAATTTGTTTTCAACAGTTTAATAATCATTTATGATAGGAGATTAATAATCAGTGACTGCAATAGTTTGATTTTTCACATGGTATCAAAGCATTGTTAAGGGTAAAAGAGTTTTGCCCTAGGAAAGAAATTTTGATCTCTTTAGATTTATTATTGCTTTAAACCTTTGAGATGGCTTCAGCTAGTTTGAGAGATCAGGATAGATTGGATGGTGCCTCAAATTTTGGTGTTTGGAAGGCCAATTTTTTTTTATTGTTGGAAGAGAATGGTATCAAGGATTATGCTACCAGTGGTTTACCTGTACCAACGGATGCAACACAACTTGCAACATATAGGAAGAACGATGCCAAAGTGAGGAGGATTATCCTTGATGGTGTCAAGGATCATATTGTTCCACATATCTTGGAGCTAGATACAACAAAGAAGATGTGGGACGTCATTCTAAATCTGTACCAGAATGCTACCACCAACAGGAAGTTGATTCTCAGAGAGAAGCTAAAGAATAACCAGATGAATTAGGGAGAAGACGTCACAAGTTACCTCACCAGGCTCAGAATTGTCAAGGATGAGTTAGCAGCTATTGGAGATAGCCCTAGTGATGATGAGCTAGTGAGAATAGCCCTAAATGGGTTTACTAAACAATGCAGTGTCTTTGTTCAAGTTGTCAGTGGACGAGATAATTTATGGAGTTGGGATTGGCTATGGAATGATTTCACTCAGGAGGAGTTTAGACTAAGTCTTGTCAATGGGGCCAACAAGAGTCAGAAAAATGAGGTGGAACAAGAGAACGTTGCCCTAGCGGGTAAAGGGAAAGCAAATAAGGGATCTAGCAAAGGATCAAATTCACAGAGTGAAAAGAAGAAGAAGGACCTTTCTAAGGTCAAGTGCTTTGGATGTCACGAGTTTGGCCACTATGTCAGTGATTGCCCAAAGAGGAAGAAGGGTAAGAAGCAGGTGGCAGCTTCAGCAAGTGCAGAAGAACTCTCCAGTAGAATGGAAGATGAGTTTGCACTCATAGCTTGTATGGTTAGCTCAACCTCACAGTGTGTTTGCTATATAGATAGTGGGGCGTCATTTCACATGACAGGAGTTAGAGAGTACTTCTCCAGTTACAAGGAGGAGGACACCAACATCCAGATTTCTATGGGAAACTTGTCTAAACTCAACCCTGTTGGTAAAGGGACTGTTCAGTTTCAGAGGGAGAATGGAAAGATAATTCCACTTCATGATGTGTTATATGTGCCAGGCTTAGGTATGAATTTGATTTTTGTATCCGTTCTTCAGGATAGGGGGTATAATGTACTCTTTAGAGGGACACATGTGTTGATCAAGCACAAGGATTGGAAATCACCCATAACTATTGGAGTTAGGAGTGGTCGCCTTTATAGATTGCAGTTTGATACTCCTAAGGCACTTATGAGCAACAGTAATCCTAGAGATCTTGGAGAGCTATGGCATAGGAGGATGGGCCATATTCATCATGGAGCACTTAGATTGCTTCGTGAGACCGTGACAGGTGTTCCAGAGGTAAGCACAGAGCATGACGATGTATGTAAGGGATGTGTGTTGGGGAAGTTTGCGAAAGCATCTTTTTCAAGGAGTGACACCAGATCTAAGGGTGTTCTTGATCTAGTAAATTCAGATGTTTGTGGACCAATGTCGACGAAATCTCTCAGAGGATATGAGTACTATGTTACTTTTATTGATGATTTCTCTAGAAAGACCTGGATATACTTCTTGAAGACTAAGGATGAGGTTTTCAGTCGATTCCAAGAGTTCAAGGCTCTTGTGGAGAACTCGACAGGAAAGAAGATAAAGGTTCTTCGGTCAGACAATGGAGGCGAGTACAAAGGAAATGTCTTCTAGGAGTTCTGCACCAGAGAAGGAATCAAGAGAGAATGGACTGTTCCTTACAATCCACAACAGAATGGAGTTGCTGAGAGGAAGAACCGTTCTATATCGGAGGCAGCAAGAGCTATGCTACATGACCAGGACATGCCCTGCTACTTATGGGCAGAGGCGTGTAATACAACAGTCTACATTCAGAATAGAGTTCCACACAAGGTGCTAGGGAAGATGACACCAGAGGAGGCTTTTACAGGGAAGAAGCCAAATGTTAGTCACTTCAGGATATTTGAGAGTTGGGCATATTGCCATATTCCTGGAGATACACGTACAAAGTTAGATCAGACTGCAGAGAGGGGGTACTTTGTTGGGTACAGTGAGACCTCAAAGGCATACAGGATTTTCATTCCAGGGACTAAAAGAATTATTGTCAGACGGGATGTCAAGTTCATGGAGGACAAGACATTCAAGAGATCCAGAGATTTGCCAGCAGATGATCAGAGTGAGCAGCCAACAGAAGCTCCAAGACCAAGTCAAGGGCAGAAAAGCTCAAGTACAGTTACCAGTACGAGTGTAGACTAAGTTAGTGAAGATTCACAAAGTATGGAGCAACAGGTGCAACAGAAAATGCATCTAGAAGACTTAGAGGTTGACATTTCATCCTCTATAGTTGGCAGCAGGAACCATCTGGTTCTAGATACATAAAGGGATACTCAGGAGTTTGTAGGAGCTCCTAGGAAGAGTACTAGACAACGAAGACAACCAGCCACGTTCAATTACTATGTGGCATTAGTTAGTTAGTTGGTAGATAGTAAGCCTTCTAGCTATCAGGAAGCTGCAGAACATCAGGTATGGCGAGATGCTATGGTTGAGGAATATTCTTTAATAATGCAGAATGATGTGTGGGAGGTAGTACCTAGACCAACAGATAGGGCTGTAGTTGGATCACACTAGATCTATAAGATAAAGCACGGTGCAGATGGTAGCATCAAGAAATACTAGGCTAGGTTCGTGGCAAAGGGGTTCTCTCAGAAGGAGGGAATAGACTATGAGGAGACATTTGCTCCAGTTGCTAGGTATACTTCTATACGAGCTGTAATCTTACTTGCAGCACAGATGGGATGGCAAATCCATCAAATGGATGTCAAGACAGCATTCCTCAATGGTGAGTTGAAGGAGGAGGTATACATAGAACAACTAGAAGGCTTTGTAACAAACAGCAAAGAGACCCACGTGTGTAGATTGAAGAAAGTATTGTATGGACTCAAGCAGGCTCCTAGAGCGTGGTATGAGCGCATTGATACATATTTGCAGAAAATGGGCTTTATGAAGAGTGAAACAGATGCTAACCTCTACTACTTGATGGTTAGGGGTGAGATTCTCATTCTTGTTCTTTATGTGGACGACCTATTTCTTATAGGTTCACTAGGGCTCATAGTGGATTGCAAGAGGAACCTTGCAGAAGAGTTCGAGATAAAAGATTTAGGACTTATGCACTACTTTCGAGGTATGGAAGTGTGGCAGACAGATGGGGAGATTTTCCTTGGTCAAGGGAAATATTGCATTGAAATCTTGAAGAAATTTGGGATGGAGGATTGCAAAGCCATGTCTACACCCATGCTCACGAATTGGAGGAAGGTAGATACATCTAAGGAGAAAGATGTAGATCCCACTTTATATAGACAGTTGATTGGTTCGCTTATGCATTTGGTTAACACTAGGCCAAATATAGCATTTGCAGTAAACTCTCTTAGTCAGTTCATGGTTGAACCAAAGAGAATGCATTGGATAGCGGCTAAGCATGTGCTACGTTACTTGCATGGTACAGTCAAGTATGAGATCAGATATGTTCGAGGTGAAGGTATCAGGTTGATAGGCTATACTGATGTAGATTGGGCAGGAAGTACAACGGACAAAAGGGGCACTTTAGGGTGTTGTTTCAGCTTGGGATCAAGAGTTGTATCTTGGTTCAGCAAGAAGCAGAAGTTTGTGGCTCTAAGTTCAGCAGAAGCAGAATACATAGCAGCTAGCATGGCGACATGTGAAGCTATATGGCTTCGAAAGCTGTTAGTAGCCTTGTTTGGTCAGAAGGTTGAGACTACTGTGATACATTGTGACAATCAGAGTTGCATCAAGTTGTCTGAGAATCTAGTGTTTCATGATAGGTCTAAACATATAGATATCAGATATCACTTCATCAGAGATTGTGTACAAAGGGGAGTTGTTCGACTACAATACATACCTACAGATGAGCAGGCAGCAGACATTCTGACGAAAGCTTTGGGAAAGGCCAAATTTATCTTCTTCAGAGATAAGATGGGTGTCTTGTAGAACAACTTCCTCGCTAAGAGGGAGTGTTAATTATTGTTAGTTGGACAGCTGTTATTTCTAACCCGAAAATAGCAGTAGTATTTATGGGTAGCTTGGACAGCTGTTCGTCCTTATCTATGAATAGCAGTAGTATTTATGGGTGGTTTGGACAGCTGTTTGTCCACTTGCCAAGAATTAGTAAATGGTTATTATTTACTAATTTTAGAGATTCCCTTTTGGACACCTTGTAACCAATTCTATTATTGGCTGTCGAGTTGTCTTAATCTCAGTCGTTGGTTTGATTTAATCTCGGTCGTTGGTTTACCAACAAGAGTAGTATAAAAAGGGGTCATTGGGCCATTTGGATTAAGAAGTTTCGGAGAAACGTTTGCAGTGTTAGCAAATAGTCTTGCAGTGTTAGTAAGGGCGCAGTGTTAGCGTGGGGATAGCAGTGAGGAATATCAGCGGGAGAAATTAGGAGGTTGTCAGAGTTCTGCCAGTGAGAGGCAAGGAATTTTGTATTTCTTGATTTGCTGAAGTTTAATATAATTCCTCATCTGTAGAACTGGTTTTCTCTTACGAATTTTTCCAGGGACAATTTGTCCGAAAATATTGTGTTCATTGTGTTGTTCATTTTTTTCCGTATTATTAGTGAAATTGCAGTTGTGTTATTTTTCAATATTAGCTGAGAATTTGTTTTCAGCAATTTAATAATCATTTATGATAGGAGATTAATAATCAGTGACTGCAATAGTTTGATTTTTCACAGATGACTTGAATTCCTATTTAAAAAAATAGAGCTGAGAATGTATCTCCATTACAGACATGCAGTTTGTGGAGATGACAGAATAGTCTAACAAAAGCGGTTCCTAAAACAGCTTAAAACAAAAGATGGCGCCCATGGCTGTGCAAGAGGGACCTCAAATCCTCCATCCTTTCACCTTTTTAATACCATATTTAATTCTTCATGATGAATGTCGTTCTAAAATAGTATTATATTTTGTATTTGATTTATCTGTATGACATGAAATGTATTTTCGACTTACCTTCATAATCTCATACTTAACATTATCTTCCACTCAAAAATATTATTTTGAACTCCAAGTCTGGAGCTCCAAATTGCCAGTTTGATTTGAGGGACGAGATTTATATATAGTCAGCTCTTTATTTCGATCAACGGGAAGCTTCCAAACGTAAAAACAAGGAAACATATAGAGAGGCGAAGCAACTTTTGGCTCTTCTTAAAGAGAGTAATTTTGTCCATAATGAGCACGTTTTCCATAAAATTATCTTGTAGCGGCGAAGACACGGAATCTCGCTCTCCATCCCATGCAAAATGTTTCTTTAGCTGTCCTCACTTTCGTATATTATTGAGAGATGGGGTCCGCTCAATAATCGTTTCTCACGAGTCCGCGGCTTATTCCGATTGTCGTTTTCGGGGGGTGTCGTTACGGTTATCGTTCGTGTTTAATGTGGTCCAAAATATTATAACACTCCGTACACGAACACAAAAAGGCCCGTGGCTATACAGCCACGAAAATGCACTTCCTTTACATTACTTTTTCTAACTTTTTAAAAAATTAACTAGGTCCTCTCCTTTGAATGGAAGTGCATTTTCGTGGCTGTATAGACGTTGCCTACATAAAGTATCGTCCAAGCGAGAGGGCTAATACAGTCAAAAGATTTTTACGCCTTATTACATGAACCAAGATAGTACTTGACCGTGGTTGTGATGACATTTGTTGATTTGATATTCATATTTAGTAATTTAATATCTATATTTATTGACTTAATGTTTAATTTTTTCTAACAAAAAGTTGTTAGAACAATGATGACTACTTATAATTCAATGAAATGCATGCTTAATTGTAAAAAATAACCAATGAAGTGATGCCACATCCGCTGTGCAACTAGGGATACCCTTCTATACAACCATTTGTCTCACTTTTTATTTGGGCTAATTTGAACACTGTGACAAAAGAACGACTTGCCAAGTTAGGATGCAATATGAGTGAGTGTATTCTCTAAAAAATTAATCAACTATTTTCATTTAATAAAAAAATATCTTTCTTTTTTCAAATAAATTTGAGTTATAAAAAATTACAAATCTATTTTTTGAACATAATATATTATATAGATTATTTAAGTAATTTTGATATTTTGATAAAAATTTAATTACTTTTTATTTATTAAAAAGAAAATTTGCAAATAATGGGCTATTTTTAAGGGATTCATTCATAATAATTGTCTTTGACTAAATACAAATTTGGTTTTACAAAAGTGAATTTATTATAACTATTACATTTCACTTATTTCTTTATGTTTAAAGAAATGTCTTTTTTTAATAATATATTAGTTTTATTATTTGTAATTATCATAATTCCAATAGATAGATAAATTTTAATTATTTTTGTTTCTTAAAATGTATTTTTACAATCAATTAGCTATTTGCCAAAGATTTGATTTACAATATTTAAATCTCTAAACATCTAAAATTGTCTTTAACTAAATACATAATGAATTTATTTAATTAAATCATTTGTTTCTATTATTTAATTAGATATTTTTATTTATCTAATTAATTTATATTTTCTTTCTTATGCTAAAATAAATATTTTAGATTTATATAATTAATTTAGTAGTTTCTTTCTCTTTATTTATTTATTCAATTACCTGATTTTTACTTTATACTATTCCTTTTTTCTATTAAATGAATGAATGAATGAATGAATGAATAAATAAATAAATATTGATTGATTGAACCAACCGGTTTCACTCACTTGATCTACTCTAGATTCATAAGCATATGACAAATGTTGCTTGTCTTTTTGTTTAACCATTTCCTTTATTAATCAAATGATTACTTCTATTTTTAATTAAATAATTCATTTATCTTTTTCCTCTAGTGTCTCCCACTATACTATGAAAAATTTCTAGTCTTGATTGAGTAAAATTTGATCACCGCAACCCATAAATACAAGTCCATGATTTTTTTTTTAATAACATGACATAAATTGTGGAAATCTAACCTATTTGAACCCACACTATGTCTAAATCCAATGCATCATGTGTTATTTAGCCGATAGGCTATTTGTGGGAAATTGAATTTTTGACAAAAAAATTGCAAGAGTTCGGCCGAAAAATTGAAAATCCTTCCTATTAATTATTTACCAGCTAGTTTTTATCTCCCTCCACTTTTAACTCTTGTTTGATATTTATTAGTTGTTATCTCCACTTTTAACTATTGTTTTCTTTTTCTATTTATTAGTTGTGATCTCCACATTAGCTCATGTTGTGATCTATTCAGTTAACTTTTGATTTTTAAAATTGATTTAGATTTTAGTTTTTAAATTATTTAATTTTTTTTTAATATTAGTTTAATTTTTATTTAAATATAATTTTTTAGTTTCTATAATTTATTTTCTCAATAGAATATTTATTAGACATTTTAAAAAATTTATCTTATTCATTTTTCATAATAGAGGTTTTGATAGGTTTTTTAAAATGATTTTTTTTTCATATTTGATAAATTTAATTTAAATAAATAATATTTATTAATCTATTTAAAAGATTTTAGTAAATATTATGTTATTTAAATTAAAAATTATTAATAATCTAATTTGTTCACATAAGATTATATTTAAATATCCTCTTTTAACTATTGTTTTTCTTTTCTTATTTATTTAAAAAATAATTACTTGCCATATCCACATTAGATTATTGTCGTAATCTCTATTTATTAAACTTTTGATTTTTTAAATTGGATTTAGGTATTAACTTTTAAATTACTTTAAATTATTTTTTTATATTAGTTTAGTTTTTTCTTCAAATATTATTTTTTCAATTTCTATAATCTATTTAGTCAATAGAATATTTGTTAGAGATGTCGCTATTTTTCATATATATATTTTTATATTTCTCTTATTAATTTTTCGTAATAAATTTTTTGATGAGTATTGAACAGGTTTCTTAAGCAATATTCAAATTTCCTAAATATTGTAAATTTTATATCTATGTTTTAATCTTCAACTTATTTATTTATTTAATTTTCATTTTATAAAAACTTATATTTACATTATTTAATGTTCATTCTACATTTTGCTCTTAAATCTCATTTCCTATCAGCACACTCGTTGCATGCACAAAAGCATGCAACTACTAGTGTCACCAAAATTTAACATATTCTACCTTTCACTTAATCTCACCGCTCAATTTCAAATTAATATATTTAGTTTATTTTAAGTTTTGTATTTATAAAGAATAGCTCTATTGATATATTATTGATTTTAATATACAAATGAATTTAAAAAATAATAATAAATATTTTCTAGATGTTAAAATCTGTGGTGCAGGTTCATTTTTTTTAAGAAGAAAATTATTTTAAGGAAATTTAAATAGTCCAACATGAGATTCACTTTGTTATTTATCAACCTAACAATAAGATGTTTCATTATAGCTGCCTAGTATTTGCTACCTCCCTTTGCCTCAATGTGGAAATTGTAAGTGGAGACTAGAAAGTGAGAATCGTGAGAGAATATTACACGTCTACATGAACAATCCAAATCACTTAAGGTGGTCTAAATAGTATTAAAAATATATTTCATTTCTAAGGACTTTCTATATTGATGATGAATTATACTTTGTTTCAATATCTTTACACACTTTGAATAGTTAATGAATTGTTGTCACTTCCCTTCTGATTGGAACACAAATTATGAATCATTTGTTTATTTTATTAATAAGACAATACTAATATTGATAGTATAATGGTATGTGAAAAGGTCTTCTAATCAAAGTTTGGAATATTAGGACTCATAAAATTAGTCTTTTTAGTCATCAACTTGTTAGTGGGATATATTGGATAACTTTACTTAATTACTTCTTTTTGATTAAGAAAGCAAGGAAGGGCCCTAAACTTATAAAGCAACAATAAACCAAAAGTTAACAATGCCCTGGGTCATTAATGTCAAGTAATGAGCTAGCACAAAACTGACTATTGCAACTTAATGTTGAGGGGTATGTGTAGGATCATGGTCAACCAAACTATGGCCTTAAGTGGCAGTGAAAAACCAACAAATCAGGGTTATGTCAACTTGACACATAATTTTAAAGTGGTTCTAGACTTTATATCAAAAAGTTGTAAGAAAGTAATCTGTAGGAAATTGAATGTAGTTTCTAAACTACTGGGCCTAATCTAGAGATAAAATTATTTGATTGGTGAAAATTTTGGATTTTAATGCAATACTACAAAAATTTCAGGGCGAAAATTAAAAGTAGATGTATGTTTGACCACCTTAATAAAAATCAAATGATAATATTTTTTAATATAATTATAGATATAAAAAGTAGACTCATGTCCGGATGTGATACATGTTTTTGGATATTTTTATTTCAAATAAATAATTAAACATGAATTTTCTACTATAACTTTTCCAGAATAAAAAAACTCCTGTGTCTGACCACCTTAACTAAATGAAAACTTTACCCATTTTTTTTTCTTATACTAGGCGAAGCATAGAATGTGACACAACTTTTGGATTTGAAAAATGTTATACCATTTGAAAGTTATAGCTATTTTTCAATCAACTGTACGTCAATAAACACTTTACAAACCTCTTAATTAAAAATTGACTAATAAATACTTATCAAACTCAAAATTTGACAACAATTATATTGATGGAATCTTGAGAGTCTTAAAAAAAAAGCACTTTTCATTTCACTGAATTTCGATGAAAATAATATTGTCAAATGGCTACTCGAAGTCTAATGTCAGTGAAACCTTTCCCAAACACATTTTTTAAGTTGACCAAACAGGTTTGGTAAATACCAAGCCTAATTGGGTATCAGATCCTAAATTGGATACCCAATATGAAATCGGGTACTTGAAAAGGGCCGCCTTGGAAATTTTAATTTTGGAGGGAAACCAAAATTTGGGCAGTGTGGGCATTATTATTATTATTATTATATATGATTATGGTTATTATTATTAACTATTATTATTATATATGATTATGATTATGATTATTATATATAGTAATATTATATTATTATTATATATAGTAATTATTATGATTATTATTAAATATAATATAGTATTATTAAATATAATATAGTAATAAATATGATTATTATTATAACTAAATATAATATAGTAATATATATGATTATTATTATTAAATATATATATTAATATTATATGATTATTAATAATATTAAATATAGTAATATATATGATTATTATTATTAAATATAATATTGTAATATATATATATATATGATGATTATTGTTATATAATCTAGTAATATAGTATTATTATATTAAAATATATAGTATATTATTATTATTAAATATAATATTGTCACGAAATGCATCAAAAGGGATCATAGGTTAACCTCTGACCCCTTTCGACAAATTCGAACTAACCAAATGGGTCGCTAGGGGTCTTAGGACCCCTAGGGACATATGTTGTCATGAAATGCATCGTTTGACGCATTCGAACTAACCAAATGGGTCCCTAGGGGTCTGAGGGCCCCTAGGTACATATGTTGTCAAGAAATGCATTGAAAGGGGACATAGGCTAACCTATGACCCCTTTCAACACATTCAAACCAACCAAATCGGTCCCTAGGGGTCCTAGGGCCCCTAGTGACATATGTTGTCACAAAATACATTAAAAGGGGTCATAGGTTAACCTATGACCCCTTTCGATGCATTCAAACCAACCAAATGTGTCCCTAGGGGTCTTAGGGCCCCTAGGGACATATGTTGTCATGAAATACATCAAAAGGGGACATATGTTAACCTCTAACCCCTATTGATGCATTCAAACCAACCAAATGGGTCTCTAGGCACATATGTTGTCAAGAAGTGTGTCGAAAGGGGTCATAGATTAACTTATGACCCCTTTTGATGTATTAGAACCAATCAAATGGGTCCCTTGGGGTCCTAGGGCCCCTAGTGACATATGTTGTCACAAAATGTATCAAAAGGGGTCATAGGCTAACCTATGACCCCTTTCAATGCATTCGAACCAACCAAATTGATCCCTAAGGATTCTAGGGCCCCTAGGGACATATGCTATCACAAAATGCATCGAAAGGGGTTATAGGCTAACCTTAGACCCCTTTCAACACATTCAAACTAACCAAATGGGTCCCTTGGGGTCCTAGGGCTCCTAGGGACATACGTTGTCACAAAATGCATCGAAAGGGGTCATAGGTTAACCTTTGACCCCTATCGATGCATTGGAACCAACCAAATGGGTCCCTATGGGTCCTAGGGCCCATAAGCACATATGTTGTCATGAAATGTGTCGAAAGGGGTCATAGGTTAACCTTTGACCCCTTTCGACACATTCAAACTAACCAAATGTGTCCCTAGGGGTCCTAGGGACCCTAGGCACATATGTTGTCATGAAATGTGTCGAAAGGGGTCATAGGTTAACCTATGAACCCTTTTGACACATTATAATTAACCCAATGGGTGCTTAGGGGTCCTAGGGCCCTTGGGGACATATGTTGTCATGAAATGCATCGAAAAGGGTCATAGGCTAACCTCTGACCCTTATCAATGCATTCAAACCAACTAAATGGGTCCCTAGGGGTCCTCGGGCCCCTACGCACATATGTTGTCATGAAATATGTAGAAAGGGGTCATAGGCTAACCCTTGACCCCTTTCGACAGATTTGAACAAACCAAATGGGTTACTAGGGGTCCTAGGGCCCTAGCGACATATGTTGTCACGAAATGAGTCGAAAGGGGTAATAGGCTAACCTTTGACCCCTTTTGACACATTTGAACTAACCAAATTGGTCCCTAGGTGTCCTAGGGTCCCTAGGGACATATGTTGTCATGAAATGCTTATAATAATAATCATATGTATATTATTATAGGTCATTATAATAATAATATTAATAATAATAACAATAATAATATATATTACTATATTATATTTAATAATAATAGTAAAAATTATAATAATATATATTAATCATATATAATAGTAATAATCATATACAATATAATAATCATATATAATATCCTATTAAATATAATAATAATAATCATATAAATTAATATATTTGATTTATTTAGGTCATAATAATAATAACAATAAAAATGCCCCCACGGGTTAGGTGAGTTGGTTTGAGGTTTGTGGGTGATCCCCATGGTCTCGGGTTCGACTCTCCTGCTCGTCATTACCCTACCACGGATAGTTGGGGGAAGTGCTGGTTATCCCGTGGCTGAAGGGATTAGTCTCGCTCCAAGCTCGCCCTGTAAAGGGAACCCACTGGGCTTGGATCGCAGGGATACCCTCCGAGAACAAAAAAAAGAAAAACAAAAAAAAAATATTACTATATTATATTTAATAATAATAGTAAAAATATAATAATATAATATAATATAATAATCATATATAATATCCTTTTAAATATAATAATAATAATCATATATATTAATATATTATATTTATAGGTCATAATAATAATAATGTTAATAATAATAATAATATCAATAATAATATAAATTATGATAGTAGAAATAATAATAATAATAATAATAATAATAATAATAATCATAACAATAATAATAACATTTCTACTTGAATTTGTTCACATTGCCCACACTTTCCAAATTTTGATTTGCCTCCAAAATTTGGGCGTCCATTTTGGGTACCTGATCCCATATCGGGTATCTAATCTTGGATCAGATACCCGAAATACTAGCATACTTTTTCCAAAATATTCTCTATCATTGCAAACCCGACAATCATGCTTTTTGGGGGCCATTTTCATGGATTTGGAGAAAAAATTATTTCTTGGGGCCCATACAATCAAAAAAGATTCTATAATGTATGATTAGGTATCTGATATTATTTTTTGAATGGGGAGTAGTAGTCGTCGAAAGGCTAAATGCAAAGGAAGGTCGAATGAAGACATTGTAGCATATAGGGAAAGGGATAAGGTAAATCATCAAAGGAAGAGACAAGGTATGTTAAATGTGAGTCAAGTCGACGATGTATTGATTGAAGGTGAAATCATAGAGTCAGATAATGAATATGTACAATTGGGGAATGAAAATGTACCAATTGATAATGATAATGCCAGGATTGAAAACTTAGAGAATGAGAATTTGGAGAATGAAAATTTCCAGTTCATAAAGAAAATTGCATGATTGACCTTGTTGAAAATGACAATGCACAGGAACGTTACAAATCTCCTAATTATAATGGACATGAAGGTTCTAGAACACCAAAATGGATAATTGAAATTGATGAAATGATTATTACCAATTTGGCAAGGAAAAAATCACAAAGAACCATTCAGTTATGGGGTTCAAGACTATATTAGATATTTTTTGACAACATGATAGTGGTGGAGCAATGTCAACTTTTTATGCACTTATTAAAGATGCAAAAGATGAGACCTATGCTTTCCAAATTAAAGATTCGTGTCAATAAAAAATTAGAAATAAATGCCATTATTGTGAATAATCTTTTTAGTTCTGTCAATAGCATTGGGGAAAATAGTAGGGAGAAGGAAAAGAGAGCTTCTCAAAGGGTTATTACAACCTCTTTGGTAAGTTATCATTTGAAAAAGGGTAGATATATGAGACAAACTTGTATTGACTTGAACCTAAATCATACTACTTTGGGAAGAGCACTTAGTAGATGAGAGAGGATTGATGATCCTCTTCAAAATGAAACATGGGCTTTTGGTGGGAGACTTCCACATTTTGATAAGAAGCTATTTGATGATGTGAAGGAAGAAATTATATAGTTTTGGCACTCTAGCTCAAGAGTATCACCTAAGGCTAAAGATGTGTTAAAGTTGAGAATTGACATTAGAGACCACACACCACATCCTATACATTATTTGAAGGTAAGTCAAACTATTTTGTTCAAAGAATTTAGAGAGAGTCATCCAAGATTACATATATTACAAAGGGCTTTTGAATTTGAAGCCATTTTATTGTGTGCCACTTAAAATTTGAAATACATGTTGCAAATATCATGTTGAGTTTTCTATGCACCATGAACTATTATGCTCGATCCATTCTACTTTGCATAGTAGACAAATGTTGAAGAATTGTGATGCTAGGGGGCTTCCAAAATCATCAAGAGACTTGCTAAATCAATTTTTATGTCATAGAGTTGATGGTTATTTCTTTTATAGAAATGCTTGCTTAAATTCAAAGTGTTCAGAATGTGGTGGCTTATCCAAGTTTGGCACATGTTTCCATAAGGGGTGTGAACAAGATCTTGGGAAGGCAACAGTAAAAAAAAAGTATATGAAATGGTGAAATACACATTGAATAGTAGGGGTGAGGGCTCTAGATGTGAATTGGTTGCAAAGGAAATCAATGTGGCTAGTTTTATTTCAGATTTCAAGACAAATCTTTTCTACAAGTATGCAAGACATAGTCATAGGTCTTAGTGGTTGGATCAAAAATTTATAATGTATAAAGAGACTTTTCCCATTGACACTATTATATCAATTGTTGACTTTGCTGAGAACTACACATTGCAACCTCAAAATGAGATACAATCTCAGTATTACAACTCCATTCAGATTGCTATTTTTGTCAACATAACATATAGACATGCTCCTAATAGTACTGAAGATAATCAGAAGATTATTAAAGAGTACCATTTTTATACGAGTGATGATAGATCTCACTCTCATGAGTTTGTGCAACATTGTTTCAAGAATTATTTTTATTTCTTATAGGAGCATGACGTTGCTATGGATAGACATATCATTTGGTCAGATAACTGCATAGGTCAATTTAAGAATTCTTATTGGTTGAGTAGGATGCATGTAGAGAGGGGGGTGCATCATATTTGGAGTTTTTTTGAGCCCATTCATGGGAAAGGGGAACATGATGGAGCAGAAGCATGTGTGAAGAGAGCTCTAGTTAAGGAGCAATTGAAGATTTTAGGAGCAAAGCTTCTTGATGCTCATAGTATTGTTGATTGGTGTAGTTCAACATTATCACAAGGGGGGACTCTTGATTTAGTAGTACGAAGGTTCTTTTGATTGGTTGAGGAAGGGTTCATAGGTGATAGGTCAGATTATGCTATAGTGAGAGACTCATAAAAAAATGCATTTGTTCTAGAGCTCTGATTCTAGTACATGGACCATTTGGACACAACAATTAGCTTGCTTTTTTCCTAGTTGTTTTAGCGTGATTGGGATCACTGTGAGTCGAGTGAGTGGGTGGACACATGGTCTCCACATAATCTTACTCCATTGTCTATCATACTCTCTATCATAAATGATAACATGGAAGGTTCACTTGAGCATAACCATCTATTAGATCTTCTTTAGCTAGGATATGTCTTTGCATTGGTTGCACCATAGGGGAATGATGAGGAATTAGATTATTGGTTAGCATGTTGTGTAAGAGGTAAACAAAAGCTTACACAACTGATCATAGATGATGATGGATTCACATATCCTATTGGTTTAGTGGTTGTTGCTAGAACATGGCTGCGTACATACATGCTTAGAAGGAATGCAATTCCTACATTCAAAGACTATTAGAAGAAAAAAAAAATTCTCATATATTCGCATCTTATTATAGCAACAAATGTGAAATTGTTGAAGCATCAAGGAAGATAAAAAGTAAAAGAAATTTTTACTATTACTATTGCTGATCATGAAGCCCTATTGGAGACCCTAAAATAGAGAGAGGACCATACTGGAACACTCGACTAGGTATTTTTACTTCTTATATTATTATGTTCATAATGATTCAGTGAACTGATGATTATCTTGTTTAATACAATAAGTTAATAATATTTTTTATGATATTGGTATGTAGGTACATCATGAAGAGTAGCCATGCATGAAGATGAAAAACTAAATAAGGAGCAGAATGAAGAAAAATCTATTTCTTTTTTGACACTATGATTTTTGACACTACTTTTTTTGACACTGTGATTTTTGACACTACTATTTTTGACACTAAATTTTTTGATAATTGTGTATTGATGTAATAATGATGAAACAATTGATATATTGTAAATGTAAACTTGTTGATTTAATGTAAGAAATAAATATGATTTTACTTAATGCAATTTATGTCAAGAGACCTAAAAAATGATTTTTTTAATACATAAACAACAAACTTGCATTGTGCCCAATGCCAAAAACTTGTGAGAGGTAAAAATTAATGTTTTTACATAATACTAACCCTAGTGACACCCTTGTTTCAGCCCTGGAGAGCCTCCATCATTTGTGGCCACCCCATACCGAGGAGTCCCCAAGGTGCTCTAAGTGCATTTTGAGCTTGATCTTCCAAGGGTCATAACTTGTAGCTCGTGAGGGCTATCAAAGAAGCATCAAATGCTATAGGACAGTCATGCTAAGGAATAAAATAACCTATCCCATTTTTGAGATATCACATTCCATTTGGATTTGGCACAACAATCTCACTCGATGCCAAAACTCGTAGTGTGCCTTCACAGGTGCATCACAGTGTAACTTTAAAACCATTGATCTTGGAATAAAATCATGAGTTCCATTAGCTCTGGATGGGTGGGTTAACTCTAGTTACACACTTGTTCTAGTTGCAGAGAGCCTCCATCGTTTGCGGCCACCCTGTATTGAGGAGTCCACAAGGTGCTCTAAGTGCATTTTGAGATCAATATTCTGAGGGTCATAACTTAGAGCTCATGAGGGATATCGATGAAATGTTGAATGATATAAGAGGATCATACTGAGGAATAAAATAACCTATCTCATTTTTGAGAGATCACATTCTGTTTGAATTCGGCACAATGATCTTGCTCGGTGCCAAAACTTGTAGTGTACCTCAGTTCACAAGTGCATAGTAGCATAATTTTGAAACCGCTGATCTTGGAATTGAATTGTCAGTGCCATTAGCTTTGGATGGGTGGGTGAACCCTTCTAACACCCTTATTCTTCATACAGAGAGCCTCCATTGTTCATAGCCACGTCATACTGAGGAGTCCCCATGGTGCTCTAAGTGCATTTCAAGGTTGATCTTCTGAGGGTCGTAACTCAGAGCTCATGAGGGCTATCGATGAAACATTAAATGCTACAAGATAGTCATGCCAGGGAATAAAATAAACTATCTTATTTATGAGAGATCACATTCCATTTGGATTCAACACAGTGATCTCGCTCGATGCCAAAACTTGTAATGTGCCTTAGTTCACAGGTGCATCTCACGTAACTTTGAAATTGCTAATCTTGGAATCAAATTGTCAGTACCATTGGCTCTAGATGGGTGGGTGAACCCTAATGACACCCTTCTTCTAGTTGTAGAGAGCCTCCATCGTTCATGACCACCTCATATTGAGGAGTCCCCAAGGTGCTCTAAGTGCATTTTGAGGTCGATCTTCCAAGGGTCATAACTTGGAGCTCATTAGAGCTATCAATGAAATGTAAAATTCTACAGGATGATCATGCTAAGAAATAAAATAACCTATCTCATTTTTGAGAGATCACATTCCATTTGGATTCGGCACAACAATCTCACTTGATGCCAAAACTCACAATGTGCCTCAGTTCACAGGTGCATCGCAATGTAACTTTGAAACCCTTGATCTTGGAATCAAAATGTCAGCACCATTAGCTCTAGATGGGCAAGTGAATCATAGTGACACCCTTGTTCTAGCTGAAGAGAGCCTCCATTGTTTGCGGCCACCCCATATCAAGGAGTCCCCAAGGTGCTCTAAGTGCATTTTGAGGTCGATCTCCTGAGGGTCATAACTTGGAGCTCATGAGGCTATCGATGAAATGTCAAATGCTAAAAGATAGTCATGTCGAGGAATAAAATAACCTATCTTATTTTTGAGATATCACATTCCATTTGGATTTGGCACAACAATCTCGCTCGATGCCAAAACTCGCAGTGTGCCTCAGTTCATAGGTGCATCACAACATAACTTTGAAACTATTGATCTTGACATTGAATGGTTAGCACCAGTAGCTTCGGATATGTGGATGAACCCTAGTGACACCCTTGTTCCCACCGCAGAGAGCCTCTATCATTTGTAGCCACCCCGTACCAAGGAGTCCCCAAGGTGCTCTAAGTGTGTTTCAAGGTCGATCTTTGGAGGGTCATAACTCGAAGCTCGTGAGGGCTATTGATGAAACATCAAATGCTAAATGATGGTCATGCTGAGAAATAAAATAACCTATCTCATTTTTGAGAGATCACATTTCGTTTGGATTCAATATAGCGATCTTGCTCGATTCCAAAACTTGTAGTGTGCCTCAGTTAACAGGTGCATCGCAGTGTAACTTTGAAACCACTGATCTTGGAATCAAATTATCAGTTCCATTAGCTCTAGATGGTAGGTGAACCCTAGTGACACCCTTGTTCTAGCAATGGAGAGCATCCATCATTTGTGGCCACCTCGTATCAAAGAGTCCCCAAAGTGCTCTAAGTGTGTTTCAAGGTTGATCTTCCAAGGGTTGTAACTCGGAGCTCCTGAGGGATATTGATGAAATGCTACATGCTATAGGAAAGTCATGCCAAGGCCTAAACTAACCTATCTCATTTTTGAGAGCTCACATTCCATTTGGATTTGGCACAATGATCTCGCTCAATGCCAAAACTCGTAGTGTGCCTCAGTTCATAGGTGCATCACAACGTAACTTTGAAACCACTGATTTTGGAATCAAATCATCAGTGCCATTAGCTTTGGATGGGTGGATGAACCTTAGTGATACCCTTGTTCCAATTGCGAAAAGCATCCATCATTTGCGGCCACCCCATACCAAAGAGTTCCCAAGGTGCTCTAAGTGCGTTTTGAGGTCAATCTTTCGAGGGTCGTAACTCAGCGCTCATGAGGGCTATTGATGAAATATTGAATACTATAAGATGGTCATGTCAAAGCCTAAAATAACCTATCTCATTTTTTAGAGGTAACATTCAGTTTGGATTCAGCACATCGATCTCGCTCAATGCCAAAACTCACAGTGTGCCTTAGTTCATAGGTGCATCAGAGCGTAACTTTGAAACCACTGATCTTGGAATCAAATTGTCAGCTCTATTTTCTTTGGATGGGTGGGTGAACCTTAGTGACACCCTTGTTCCAGCTATGAAAGCCTCCATCATTTACAACCACCCAATATTGAAGAGTCTCCAAGGTGCTCTAAGTGCATTTTGAGGTTGATCTTTCTAGGGTCTTAACTCGGAGCTTGTGAGGGATATCGATGAAACTTTGAATGCTATAGGATAGTCATGCCGAGGCCTAAAATAACCTATCTCATTTTTGAGAGATCACATTCTATTTGGATTCAGAAAAATGATCTCGCTCGATGCCAAAACTAGTGGTGTGCCTTAGTTTATAGGTGCATCATAGCGTAACTTTGAAATTGCTGATCTTGGAATTGAACCGTCAGTGCCATTAGCTTTGGATGGGCAAGTGAACCCTAGTGACACCCTTGTTTTAGTTGCGAAAGCCTCCATCATTCATGGTCATGTTGTACCGAAGAGTCTTCAAGGTGCTCTAAGTGCATTTCAAGGTCAATCTTCCGAGGGTCATAACTCAGAGCTCATGAGGGATATCAATGAAACATCGAATGCTATAGGACTGTCATGCTAAGGAGTACAATAACCTATCTCATTTCCAAGGTGCTCTAAATATGTTTGGGCGGGTGAACCATAGTGACATCTTAAGGGATTGTAGAGATTATTTCAAATTAAACATAAATGATAGCATTTCAAATCAAACATTGCATCAAAATTTGATAATAAACATTGTTAAAATGTTATTGATCAGAATGAGTTATATTCCATAAATATGAACAATACACATGATCCACAATAAATTGAATAATACTATACTAAATTAATATGTATATCATTGTGCACATAAATGAAAAATAAATAAATCAAAATACATGTATCCATAGACAAATTACACAAAAATATATCAAAGTTCATGTATCCATAGACAAATTATGCAAATATATATCAAAATACAAAGATCCATATACAAAATGTGGCTGATCATACCATCAGAATGTGTATAATATCAATATTTCTGTATACAATGTGGCATATCCCATCTCGAAATGTCTCATGACGCATCCTATGAAAACTATGCTATCCTATACGATTGGTGGATGATCAAAATGTAGGCTCTTTATTGCACTAGGTGGATCAGATGCCTCCTACATAAATGAAAAAGGAAAACCCAAAGCTAGGCTACTAAATTTATATGATTCTACGTATCTAACATTGAAATACTCAAATGCATAATGATCATTTTTTTAATGAAGATTTATAGTATTAAAATTTCATCATAAATACCTCTCTCATTGACCTCTTGTGCCAGTCAGGATTCCTCTCATATGTTCTCGGCAATGCTTGAACCTCGTTGATTGTGGCCTGTGCATGTTCAAGTATGTTTGTCAGATGAATCTAAAAATTAAACTATAACATTATAATTGATAACATGCTAAATTTATAATATATAATTAAGAATTCAAACTACAACTTATTTGTGTTGACTCCTCCTCTGGATATAATGGTTGCGTCACCAAAGATACAAAACTCTAGTGTCCAACATTGTGTGCACTAGGTGTTTCCTATGAGATACAAACTAGTAGTTGTTAATATCACAGAAATCAATTTTGAATTTATTTATGAAAATAAGGAAAATTAAAAATAAATGATACTTATACATGCAATGGAGCTCTCACTATGAATGGAAATTCTAGAGCGTCAGTGACATGGAATCGGCCTAGACTCATCACCAGTAGCCACGCCCTATACAATAAAGAATGTAATTAAATTTCATTACGACAAACATTTTACAAGAATGCATTGATATTTAGTCACTTTGAAACCACCTAATTACCTTTCCCTTGTCAATGGGTTGTGCCTCATCCCTCGCACTTTTCCCCCCATTGACAAGAGATACTTGCAAGAGAAAAGAAAGATTAGAAACCATATATGCTCTAATATCGAATAGAAAAAAATAGTAAGAACACAACATAATATACTGTAGATGTATTAAGGCCAAATGAAATAGCCAAGAGCGTGACATTATCAAGCTGTCTGAGCTCCTCCTGAATCATCAACTAAACATGAATGAATATCACATACATGTATAAGTCAGTATGGGTTAAAAATTAAAATTACTCTATTATAAAGATTAACTTTAAATAACATATGTCGTAACAAAAAAATGTATACACGTACTAACACAGAAGGATTCCATGCCTCTGCACGCCCCTCCTCTCTCACGTCAGGGTGTGTAGCCTCTATATGCACATCTGGTGTGTTCTCCTCAAATAAAAATTGATACTCAGAAAGATCACCTATGGGACATAGACAAATATTCTTGCACATTATGTAAGTATGTAGCATACAAACATGTGACGAGCTTGCTGATGATGAACTCACGCCAACATCATCAACATAGGGAGGCAACATTGACCTAGCCTAGGATATCAATAGGCTACTCAATCTATGGATTGCTCTAATAGTTTGAGAGCTAGCCTCTGAAATGATATTAGGATGTTGCACTAGAGGAAGGGGGGAGACATTAGTAGGAGGGACAAAAGTGCCATCTTTCTTCTCCTAGGAAAAGGGTCTATCCTGAGGAGCTCCTCCTCCTACACCCATGTTGGGCCTCATGCTCCAATAGTTCACCTTGAGGCTCAACACAAATTGGGTATACAATTTTCTAATGAAATAAAATAGCACCCCTAAATTGCTATGTGGAGGGATGTCAAAAATCGTCCACCAACGATCCCAGAAGTTTGCACACATAGCCTCATTTGTGCACCATTTAATTGATAGTTTGGGCTTTATGCGTTCTACTTGTTTACCAATTTTTGGGTCCACAAAAAGGTTAACTATATCATCTTTAGTTATATTTAGGGCCGCAACCTCATCATAGTCCAACCCATCATCAAACATGGCATGCATTTGGTCATGCTAGTGAAGAACAACATTTTGTTCATTGGTAAGTGTTTGAATACTATTCACTATGGTGTTTAACATGGATAACATGGGAGCCAATGCGGGTATAGTATTATATGTGGTTCACAAAACCCTCAGTTTGATGAGATTTTTAAATATCAAGTCTTCAATTCGAGGAGGGTGTTGAGGGGGTAGGGGATCATTTGGTGGACAATTTTGAGGGAGTATTGGATTGTTTGGTGGAGGGTTATGAGGAACTTTATTTGCTACCTTAGTATTATCATTTGGGTCAACCATACCTGTTTATTTGCAAAGCATAATTTCTATTAAAAAAATCCTAAATTTTAATAATTTCTATTAAAAAAGCCCTAATTTTTAACAAATTCAATTTAAAATAACTAATTTATAATAATATTCATTCAAAACATTAAAAAAATAAAAAAAACCTTACCTTATCTAATACCCATTCTAATATCCGATACTCGAATTGCCTCCACGCTCAAAACACAAATGTCAAATTGTCAAACGCAAATGTGAAAAGACTCTCTATTTTTTTATTATAAAAAATTTTGTGTTACAGGTTTTGGGTATCCGATTTGATATTAGATACCTGATATTATTGGGCATCCGATATGAAATCGGATACCCAAAAAGACTTGGGTGATAAATTTTTAGCCTTGGTATCAGGATGGGTGGAAAAAAGTCAAAGAAGATTTTGAAACGCTTTTAGACATTTTCAAACTCCACTTTTTTCACATTGCCACTTTTTGACACACCATGATCCTACACGTACCCTAAGCCTTCAAACAAAATGATCAGAAGCAACCATGTTCACAAAGTAACTACCAACATCTAAATGAGAAACTACCATGTCCATATTACTTCTAAAAACTAACTATATTGAACTAGAAACTCAACTAGCAAAATAGAATGCGGGTGAGAGAGTCTAAAATTATAAAGCAATAAAAACTAGTCTTAAACATCACATTTAAGTAATAACTAAAAGTAACCAAGTATCTTCTTAGAGAACCAGTAAACAAAAAACTAGTAGCCTAAGAACCAGTAAACCAAAAACCACTATCCTGTGAGACATAATACATAATAGGACCTAGACTGTTAAGCCTTCTTAATAGCATCTAATTCATCAATTTTTGAGTTCCCAAGTTTAGTCCGTAAGGTCCCCTAAACCATGTTTCTCACCTTGTTTGTCATTCTTGACCATGCCTACTTTCTTGAGCTTTCTCTTTCTAGAGATAAAAACCAAAGACTACTATAATCATCATTTCACTATTAATTTTACAAATAGTGGACACTATGAGACATAATTCTACGTTGGTGATAACCTCAATGAACATATGATTTAGTGCATCAATTTTTCTTTGAAGATTATAAATGTGGTTCATTAAACTATTTTCCACATCTTTCAACCTAGTTATTAGTTTGAGGCCTATGATGCATTTCAAAGGTTCCATGCCTTTGATTTAGTATATGCATGTGTATCATGGTGTAAAGTTGTAATCTTGACTCATTTGGCAACATTTCGTTTGGAGCATTTGAGAAATCTGCAATTTTGCCTTAGTGTCAAATAGTGTTCGGAGGGCTAATTTGCATTTGAATATCTTGCACCCGGTAAATTTTAGGACCTAACACTTTGAGGATGTTTAGAATTCATATCAAGAAACCTATGTTTCAGATTTCAAGTTCTTTCAACATGTTTTGATAGGGTTTTGAGTTTCCTAATGTTGGTTGCTAGATGTCCTATTGTTGCACTTTGTTTAGAAATTCGGGAAGCCTTGTTTGACAGTGAATATTTTATGACTCGATGAGTATTTTGAAGAAATTATCATGTCATTGCATTTTAGTCATAAATAAAATCCACCATGTGAAATTTGAAGCCCTAATCAATCTATTCAGTAAGTTTTCAAAGCCAATTCCATTTGTAAAAAACTTATAATTGCCTAGTTGTCAATTGTGACAATTACCCAGTAGCCACTTTGTCTAATTATAACTTTGAGCCAGTTGACCAAAATGAGCTCTTCCTTTGCATTGCATTCTAGGGGTCACAGGCATTTTATGTTCCATATTTGAGCTCTTGACAAATCTATTTGACTCTTTTTCAAATGTGATTTCGTTTGCAATTTCTAGAGTTTCACTATTGATCAAATGCACATAATGATTGCTAGCCCTATTTGAGACGTTATAACTTTGAATCAATAAGAGATGGGCCTAAACCAATCATACCACTAGATTCTACATCAAAAATAATCCAAGCATGGCAGTTTGTAATTTTTTACCAATGCATTTGAGCACTCTTTTAAGGTCATTCCATTTGCAAGAATATCTGTTTTACGAGTTGTCCAATTTTGCAAATTTTGGAAGCCAACTTCGCAAGTTTGCCAAATACGCCCAGTTATTCACCACGAGCTCTAAATTTTCCTACATAATCTTCATATCAAAGTGAACCTATGCCCAAGGTCTTAAGTTCTCAAGTGATCATTCGACTAGTTTTTTTTAAGTCAGATCCAAAATGCATTTTTATGTTTCTGTCGTATTTGAATGCAGATTAACTTCAAAAGGGTGACTTCAACAATTAATAAATTTTGATCCAGAGGTCGTCATGAAATGAAATTTTACAGGATGAAAGATCTTGAATCAATGAACATGTTTGCCAAGTTTCAGAGCTCAGTTGTTTGGTTTTGTTAGTTTTTAAAGCCGCTTTTGAGGTCTCTCAACACAAAGTGGACAATTTTCTGAGAAGGTAAAAAATGAATTTTAAATGATCAAGAATTGGTCACGATCGGTTGAAATAAATGCGGGGAGGTTGCCAAGTGAATATCAAGTATCAGCTGAATGAGTTCAAAATTTTTTTAGCCGGGCCACCCCGGGGTCGACTGGGCTCATCAAAATATTCTTCCATATTGATATCTTAAAATAATAGTATTGATGTTTGCATCAATAAGTATGGCATTGATGTTTCGTTTGAGATTGAAATTACAATTAGGATCATCAACTTAAGAGAAGCTCGTTTCAAATGTTTTGTTTCACATCATGATCTATGAGGGAAACTTATTTTGAAGACATGGTTCGCCCAAGGTTTGGCCTTTCACACCATAAGTCATTTGTGGCGAATGCCATATATTTGAGGAAGATTACTTTATTTATTGGGTAACACATACTGATTGATATGCATTCAAATCAAATCAGGGGGGAATTTGTTTCACATAATTTGTGATTTGTGTTTAAATTAAATGACACATGCAGATGTTTTTGAAAAAAGAGGGTCCATGTTTCTCGGTTGTCGATGACCATCTATGAAGGATGCTATTGCCGATTGGAGGCTTGCTTGTTAAGGGATCACTTACAAGAGATTTGAAAAAAAAAAAACAAAAAAAACAAGGGAGTCTCCATTATTCTGTACAAATGATGCCATTTCAAAATTGTAATTGGTTTCCTTGTACTTGCAGGTGAATTGTGTGGGATGACGCGGGTTGAATCCTAAACTAGGAGATATTGCACATCATTCTTATCGTGACTGCAAATGAATTTAATAGCATCAATTGTTGAATTCATCCCAGTTGACTTAGAAAACAAAGGAAAACAAATGGATTATTTCAAATTTTCCATGGCACAGGTTTGTGAAGCCGCTCAGATTGGCTGATGTCCATGTTGCCTTTACCAAGTTTTGAAGTTTAAGGTAGTTCCCTGTTTTGCAAGGACCTGGAACTCGATTGGAATATGAGAATCTGAAATGAGCAACAAAGATACGTCATATCATTTGAAGGTATTTTCCAATAGTTTGAGATGGTTGTTTTCCTTCGTGCAAGGCCTCCTTTGAACTTAATCGTGGGGAGATTTCATTATTTTAGAGGAGGGCCTGTGCAATGGTTGAATATGCCGCCACTTTTCTATTGAGAGGACACCATTCACTAAGGTTGCATAAGACCACTTTTACTGGAGTCGCTGTTTGTAGCAATTGCATATGAGAATCAGATGTTTATTTTACTTTTTCGACAGAGGAGTCTTCATAGATTTGCAAGAGAAGCAAAGTCACTTTAGGAATTTTGTCCCACTGCCGATGCAGCCATAAATTTATCACAGAGATCAAGCTTGACTCCCTAGTTTGTGGTGTTATTATGAAGGTCATATTCGCTACTTTGCAAAGTTGATGGTGGCGCAATAAGTGAAATTTGTTGGTTTGACATAAGCTATAATTTTGGCCATGTTATTTGCTTTGTTCGGCTTCTATTTATATAACCTATAAATATATGGTACTTATATTTTGTGGAACATGGACAGAAGTCTCATTGTCGTGATTATTTGTTAATCCGTCTTCTTACTTTTATCAATCAAAATATGTTGGAATTGTGCTTTCTCATAATTGCGCTACTGTTCTAAAAACGATAAATATATAGAACATTGTAAGAACTGACAAATTTGATAACGCAACTCAAACTCTAATGTCATAATTGTTTGTAAATCTTCATAAACCAGATAAGGTATCTCCTTTTTAAAACATCAAGTGTCAATAGTGTTTGATTTGATATCAGTAATACGCACCTGGAATGGCTCGAGGTAAAAAAATCTCAAAAGAAGTTGATAATGCAACTTGAAATCTAATGTTTTTCATTGTAAGAGCTGACAAAATTTAACTACATGGCTTTTAAATCAAAACATAGGGGCTCTAGAGTCTCTTCTCATTATAATTGTTGTCCACAATTGCAGTCTTTTATCCTCATTACAATAGCCTTATGTTACTTATGTCAACATCATATAGATGAAGAATAAAATTCCCCTGTTCCACGAGGTTAAATGCCTATACAAACATCAAAATACTATAAGATATGATAATTTATTATTTTAAAATTTAAATATCAATTAAAAAAATTAAATTATAAATTACAATTCAATTATTAAAACTATAAAATTATCATGTCACCCATTGCTTTGATGTTCTGGAGTACATTTCCCTGGTTTGCACCTCCTCAAGTAATTTAAAAAAAATAAAATTAACAAAAAAAATCAATTTGTTCACATTTATTCTATCACTTCAAAAAATATTTTGATTGAATAATATTTATATAAAATTAAATTATATTTGACAATATTGTAGAATCTAAACAAATAGCTACAACAAACCAAAAAATCTATTTAATTCAAAAATAACTATCAAACATTCATTTCTTAACAAACTATGCATTGAATATAATCAATATGTTGTTGATTTGTTTATCATTGTTTTTAAATTTTATATCAATTAAAATTGTCCAAAAAATAAATACACCAATTTGAAAGGATTTAATTAAATATAATTAATAAAATAATAATCATATTAATAATTATTTTATCCATTTACTATGTGAAACTCTTTAAACAAAAACTCTTCAAAAAATAAGTATATTAACTTTATATAATTTTATTTTTTATTTTTTTATCAACTACATTTTAATTTTTTTTATTTATTTCATACTTTGACTACCATTGTGAAATACATCTCAACCTAATAATTCTTACATTTTCCCAATCAATAAATCTCTTGTAGAATTATTTATATTAAACTTGAAATCGGACAATTTTTAAAATTGGATATATTTAATCACAAAAAGCTTCGACATTTTAATTCCTAACTTTTCCACTCACCATTGATTGCCCACTACTCATGTATACAAATATTATTCAACATCTCCACTAAACTGTACTCACCATATTCAGCGAGAACACTAATTGTAGTGTCCACTCACCATACTCTAAATAATCCTATAAATTGGATGTACTCGAGATATAATCTTGATTAGAATATTATAATTTGACTTACTATAGAAAATATGTATTTTGAGAAACACATGACAAATAGCTTAATTATAATTCATTTGATCTATTAATTAGTCATTGGTTCAATAGTGCTATAAAAGGTTGAATATAGGTCACTAAGAATTAATACTTGGGGTTACATTTGACACTTTGAAAAACTTCTATTCAGTTGTGTCAATTTTCATCTATCCACATCTAAAGGATTAGAGGTGACATATTAAGAATAATGGTTGTTTGTGTAGTACAAAAAGCTACAAATGTATCCTAAATGCCCATCAAGAAGCAAAACATGGGGTTTTTTTTAGGTACTTATGCACTTGCACCCCTACTACAAACTTTAAAAAAAAGAGATCGAAAGCTTAAAATATTGTTCTTAAATATGCATATGTCATTAACATAAATCTTGTCAAATTCAATATTGTGACATGCATGTAGAATTTCCCTCCACTTAGTGGAGTCAAATCTTATTGACCAAATCATATAAGCCCAAGAGATGATGGTGATCCTACTTTTAGGGGTCTTGATCACACAAAATCTAGATTTGAAGAAATAATATCATCCTAGCACAAAGTTGGGTTATCTAACTGCCCAAATTTTATAAATATCTAGGTAAAATAGGAACCTCATGAGAAATGTTATTTTTATTTAATTAAGATGATATGTAACTGACCTTGTTTGTAATGTGTTATTGTACAAAGACATGGATAATTGTTTTTATTTACACCATTTTGTTCCATTGATGTCACCTGGTTGGAAATTTAAGTATTGATTTAACACTAGGAGGTTTTATGTAAAAAAACATGTTTTACTTCATGTTGATAAAGTTTAGGGTCATCTATCTGTGATGGATTACTTGAAATGTGAAGAAAGTCCAAGGTGATCAAACTACTAAAATAAGTCACTCCATATTTATGTGGCGTACCCGTTGCACAATAAGGTGCGATTGCTAATACTACATATTTCCATTTGATGTGTCCTCAACTTCTTGTTCAATATGTTTTTCATATAAGTAGGTGAAAAAATATGAATTAGAGTTATATGAGACATTTTCAAATTAAATTCTTGTGTAAAATGGTCAAACACTAAAATGGAATCAATTACAAATAATAATTTTATTATGTTTTAGGAATGTTAATTATTAGCATTATTATTATGTGGTTATGTTAGGGTAGATTTTTGAGGTAATTTAGGAATTGGTATTAAAATTTCTAAAGTGGATTTTTAAATGATTTTTATAAATTGATTATCTAAATATATTAACTATAAACATTTTAAGTTGGATTTACACTAATATCAAATTTTTTATTTTATTTAATATTGATATAATATGTAAATTTATTATTAAAATTTTAGTTTTTGAAATTAAATAATTTGTGATAAATTTTGTAGAGTGGGAAATCTAAAGCATAGAAAATGTAAGAATAATATTTAAAAAATAAATTATTGATTAAAATTTAACTTTGACAATGAGAAATATAAATGGTTTCCGTTTGTAGCCTAAGTTTTCAGTGTTGAATCTCAAAGGGTAAAAATCAAGTATCCATATCTGGCTTTTTGATCACATGATCATGGACCTCTGATAGACTATGAAATTGTTCTATTCCAACATAATACATTTCTTCATTTATTTCATTTATGACCTATGGCAATTGAAAGAGTTCACTCAAAAAGTATCAAAGAAAGATAATACTCATTACATTGATGATACAATCAAAATATAATGCTAGTATAGTGAAATTTTCTAAGCTTGGGAACAAAGTTGTTGATTCCATAGAGATATGAGAGAACCATTCAACACTCATATATAACTCGTCATGCTCTTTCATTATTTTGCATTTATTGGTTCCTTTGTGCATCATTATTTATACCCAATATTTTGTAATTTAACAATAAGTCATTTGTAAGCATTTAATCTTGATTCACATACCCTTTTCAAAAAAGGCTTCTATAATTTCAATGTGCAGGCTTATGAATCATAGGAACATTTTTCAAGCTTGTTCAATCTATACTAATTGGACTATAACTAAGCCAAATTCAAAAACTTATAAAATAAAATAAAAAGAAGACAAGTAGTGTAGTTATTTGTTACAAGTCATTTTAATTAGGGCATTTTGGCACCACATGTTGTTACAAGATAGGGTTGTTATTGAACCAAAAGATTGCCCTGTCAATGTCTGATACAAGCACTTTCTTATAGAACATAAGAGGCAACTAAGCCACATCATGAATCTGAAAGTAACATTTACCAATCCCCCCCTCAACATTACATAAGGAAATTTGAACCTATGACCAAGCTCTAATACCATTTGTTTTAAGCTAGAGTTATCATTGCACCAAAAGATCAACCTATCAATGGCCGATACAACCACTAGACTTATACAACATTTGTTAACCATTCTTTTTTTGTTGCAAAGATTTCACTCTCTCTCATTACAAACAACTCCACAGCTAATTTCTCCATGCAACCTTTATACACCTACAAATCTAATTTTGGATAATCCCTAAATGAGCTTATTTATGTTTCTCAATACATAATGACCTAGGTTTTTTCTTGCACTAGTTTTTAGATTAAATGCAATAGTTGTGGGTGTATTAACAACTTTTACACCCACTTTTTAAGTACTCCACTTTAAATTATTTCCTTTCTTCAATTCATCAAAATTACCATTGTTTATGAATTATAACATTCCACCTTCTAGATGTTTGGAGAAAATAGAGAGATTTATAGATACGAATACTACATTTTTTTAATGTCTTCCCATGCATTTGAATGTTTTTCTTTTTAGGATCTTAAAAAAAATGAACATTATTCGATAGTACTATTTAGAAGACTACTTTCTACAATTGTACATTTTTTTTTACATACACTTTTAGTTTTATTATGTAAAGCTTTAATAATTTTTTCAAATCGAACACCTATCGGTGTACCCCTTGCACCTCCGTCTGGTGCAAGTGCTAGTTTTAAAAATATGTGAGCATATAATGATCAAATGTCTTAAGCATTCAACTTACAGACAATGGTGGCAACTTATGTGGGTCCCAGTGGTGATATTTGACAACAACAAAGGAGAAATTTTGAAACATGGAAATCATGCGAATCCAATGGTAGACTAGATGGATGAATTAGGAGGTGTCATGTGGCACGAAATTGTGATAGACTATATGGATAATTAGGAGGTGTCATGTGGCATGACATTGTGATAGACTAGATGGATGAATTAGGAGGTGTCACACAAAAATTATGTGAATCCATGGTAGGTAGACTAGATGGATGAATTAGGAGGTATCATGTGGCACAACATTGTGATAGACTAGATGGATGAGTTAGGAGGTGTCACATAGCATGACGTTGTGATAGACTAGATGGATGAATTAGGAGGTTTCACATGGAAATTATGCGAATCCATTGGTAGACTAGATGGATGAATTAGGTGTCACATGGCACGACATTGTGATAGACTAGATGGATGACTTAGGAGGTGTCACATGGCATGACATTGTGATTTGTGATGAGATGGTGGGTTTTGTAATTCTTAATCCTAGAGCTTAAAAATAAATATAACTAGTACTTGCACCTAAAGGAGGTGAAAGGCACAAGGGATACACCTAAAGCATAAATAAAGATTTACATAACAAAAAAAAAATGTCCATCTGCAAACTTGTATATGTACATAGTAGTATTCATTTTGAAAGAGCTAAAATTATTGTAGTGTTCTATTATGCTTTTTGTATGTCCTAAGAAAATGTAACATTCAAATGTATGGGAAGACATAAATAATTATTGTATTTGTAACTATAAATCCTCTCTTCTTTCATCTTCTTGATCATTAGTTGTGAACCTATAGAAAATAAATCATATAATTGATAAGAAACAAAAAGAATCATGAATTGAAGAAAATGGATAATTTAGTTTGCAGTACTTTGAAAGTGGGTGTATTAGTAACTTCACATACATAGAATTATTGTAAGATCAATTGTAAGCAAGCCTTTTTTTTTCCCTATCTAATAATGTTGTATGGTTTATTTTTCCTTTTTGAGTAGTGATCCAAAGAGAAGACATTCTCTATATGGAGGCCTTTTAGGGATTTGACTCTTAATATTGTTGTAAAGGTGGGGACTTGTCTTTGAGTTTTACCGATTTCAATTGTGGTCTTGCCTTTCAATTTCACCTATATCATTGTGTCTTTATACAGTGTTAGATTTTTTTATTTGTGTATAGTTCATTTTTATTACATATAGAGTTCACTTTTATAGTTCCTGACTTCACAATGGGGCAATAAAAAAAATCAAACATTCATTTGTTGTCATTGAAGATTAAAGAATATAAGAATTCAAAGATTTTATTACAACAACTAAAGAATAAGAATTCAGTGACATTTACAACATTGTTTATATTTAGAAGAGATTCAAAAAATCAAAAATTCAAATAATCTATTTAAGTAAAAAGAAAATAAGTCAAGTCAAATAATTTTTAATAAAACTAAGAAAATAAAGAGGATTAATTTGAAAATAAACAATTTTAGTCAAACAATACTAATCCCTAAAATTAGAATAACAAAAATGCAAAACAACACCATACAATCCATAACTCTGTATGTTTTTTTGGATATTCATAGATATCAATAAATTTTAACATTTGGTAATGCTAATTCTTAATTGGAATATAAATATTACTATGCATGTAGAAAAGACCTTAATAGTTAATATTATGAATGGTTGGAATTTATTTTAGCAATATATTAAATTAATAACTATTATGTATTATTTTTTAGAATAGTTAAAAAGGTCAAATGTTTTCTAATGTAGAACTATATATTTTTTCCAATTAAAAAAGATGAGCCTGAATTAAAATAAGGAAAAAGATAGAATAAATAATATGGAATTTTCTCTAAAATAAAATATTAGTGCATTTTATAAAAGAAAGGTGGCACAATATGTAAATATTATTACTAGCTAAAATATTTCTCACTAAACTTATTCAAAGCAAAAATAAGTTGAAATTTTGAATTGAACTACTATTCAAAACATGTAATTAATTGGGCTATTCCCATGCATTACAATGACTAGCTTGGTAGTTTTTTTTTTGTATGTTGGAAGTAGATGATCCATGTCACAATTTAAACTAGGACTAAAACCATATTAATAATAAAAAATAATACTAATGTAAACACTCTTTTGCATTTGCAAGACTAAACATGTCAAAGCCTTTGAAGATATTTATAATACTCAATATGATCATTATGAATATCAAAGTTAATAAATAGTAGGCACATAAAATAAGCAAATATCCAACATTAATATAATAATAGATCATTCTTGAATTCTTGTGTTTCCATAAATCCTTTCAAACATAAAAGAAAAAAATAAAAGAATTTAATAATTAGTATATATTATTAATTTATAAATAAACTTAAATTACAACTAAGTTTTAAAACCATATTTTATAACTCTAAGTATTAATCTCGTAAACAATGTGTAATCTTTAAAATAATTGATGAACATATGAAATCTTGTCTTGAGTTCAAGAATATGTAATCTTGAAAATAATATATAATTTTAGACAACTTTGAAAATCATATTTAGAACTCTAAGCATTAATCTTGTAAGGAATACACAATCTTAATCTTGAAAATATTTCTATTATATATAAATTGTTCATTATTTTGTATAATTTTCATATGTGCTTTGCCTTAAGTATCATATTTTATGTTTTTCTTATAATTATAATCTAAATAGACTGACTTAAGTATTCATTGTAAATATTTCACTTGTATTTATATTAAATCTAAATAGTATTATCATCATTAAACTTATATATGAACATAAATAAAAATTTCTAATAAAAATGATAAAATATGCTTAGAATTTTGAAAAAGCTATAGAAAACAGATTAGCTTGCTCACATCTATTCAATAATATTTTGAAAATGCTTAAAGAAGAAGAAAAAAATAGATTAATGACATCTAAGATAAGAAAATCACCATTTGTAGCGATAAAAATGTATTGGCTATCATACTATTGCATGTGGATTGACTCTAAATTATAGACTCAATTAATGTTTAAATTAGATATTCATTCTAGTTCTGTCTATGAAGTCTTTCTAATTTTTTTTTAATGTGAACTATAATGCCTTTGATTCCTAGAAAGGAATATTATTCTTGTATTATTTGGGTGAGATCAGCTCTTTTAATATGGAAAAATATGCTAATCAATTAAGAGAATCTTGAAGGTGTATGGAATTTTAAAAAATTATAATAAGAAAGGTTTTATTATAATTATATTCTAATTTTGCCTCCTTGTCTACTAATTCCTATTACATTAATTAGATTATTTCAATTCTCATGATATCAAAGCAATGTATTACTTTCACTTTGATTATTTAAAGAATTGCTTTGTATATGCATATGATAAGGTATTACATCTTAGAAAGGAGTCTTCAAGATAACTCTATAAAAAAGAATGAATATCTTTGATGTGCATTCTACATTTAACTACTTTTGAAAAAGAATAAATATTCTTTGATGTGGAATCTATATTTAACTATTTTTTACTTTGGAGAAGATCTATATCGAAGTTTATTATTATATATCAAGTCAAATGCTTTAGTGAAGCTCATGGTTTTGATACTACTTAGTGTATAAATCTATAATTTCCTTCATTTTTATTTGTCTACTTAGCTCATTATATTATATGCAATCAATAAGATCTAAAAATAGAATTGGATGCTCGAATTATAATTGGAAATTTGGAGGTATCTATGATAAACTTGGATTATCTATAACAAAAATATTACAATAATAATATGTTGCCCTAATCCAAGAATCACAAATCAATAGATAGTGTTAATGATTATTTAGCAATCAATAAGTAAGAAATTCAATTCAAATGTAGCTAAAAACAAAGTCTTGGAATGATTTTGAACAAAAAAATAGTTTTCTAAGATATAAAACCATAAATCAAATTCCAAAATGTAAACAACGAAAATAGGTCACAAATATCTTCCATTTATGTGACATAGAGCTTTAATTTTTATCTGAAAATGATATGAAAACCACTTGTTTATGAACCTCATTTAAAAGTTGAAACAACAAAAACTATCATAAATTATCTTTATAGTTATCTATTATATCTGTATAGATTGTACAACTTTTTCATATTATCATATGGACAAATACAAAACAAAAACATATAAGGGCATAAATTGACAACAATTTGAGCTGCAAACTCTTCCCACTTTCTAAATCGCTTCTCTTATAGAAGAAACCTTTTTAAATGCAAGTTTTGGTAAAAAAAAATTGTTTCACAAACCTCCCAATATTCAAAATTCATTTTCCTTCAATCATATCAACCAATAGAGCCACTCTAATTTTCTACCACAAAACCTCTATGGATTCAAAATTACTTCCTCTCGCCCAAATTTTCAATCAAAAATCTTAGTGAATTCATAAATTTTCTTCGCAAACTGCTTGGAATTCACAAAACCCTTGGGATTCACAAATTTTTGTTAATAAATCCCTTAGAGCTCACAAATTTGCATTTACAAATCACTTGAAATTCAAAAAATTTCTTCACAAACACCTTGGAATTCACAAATTTTCTTCACAAACCCCCTAGAATTCACAAAACCTTTCGGATTCACAAATTTTTGTTTACAAATCCCTCAAAGCTCACAAATTTTCATTTACAAATCCCCTGAAATTCACAAATTTTATTTTACAAACCCTTGGCATATCCACCAACAAATCAACCACTATAATCTAGATAACATGACAAACCAGACCCCTCACCATGAACTTGATCCCTTCTAGTAATCCAATGTGGCTGAGGTAGCCGAGAAGTAGGGCTTTCAAAAAAAGACCTCAAAATAGTTGAAGGATTCATACTTGAAATTCTACCTTAGTGCTTAGATCTTGCTCGGGGCTCTTGCATACTACACTCTGCATCATAGTCTGATCTGTCATCTTGACTTTCAAGCTTGAAGAAACTTCCTATGACCTTGAATGGTGCATGCCAACAAAATGATAGCTCCATTATAGGTCAAGAGCTAATCTGCAGGGCATGGTGATGTATCATTTTGTCGGCTTCTCTAGATCTTTGCACACAAAAACCAAAGAATGCCCTGTCAAATGTGATTGCTGTACCTTTTCATTTCCTCTTAGATCCTCAACCATTGAGCTCTCATTCACCTCTATAACCCTAATGAATTGAGAAGATTCATAATTAATTGTGACCAAAGACTCATCATTTTCATGATCTACAATGATGAAAACTTTTGGCTTGGGAAAAGATTCAACATTTCCAAACAGAACTCATCCTTCAATGGGAATTAGATCCACTATGTAGACAAGACAAGTAATGTGAGAACACACCCACATGTTGATGCACTCAGGATAAAAAGCATGTGTGCATTTTGAAAGAAGACAGAGTATTTCCTCATCTTGGAAATCAAGTATACATACAACACACTCTGATCCTTTAGCTAGAGCTCTCGATAATGGCTTTATCCATTCCATGGGTTACTTCTCTGATCAAACCCTCGACATTGTTTCAACCTCTGTGTAGTGCTTGCCCCTGGTTCACATTTTGTTATTGTTGCTGAACTCTTTTAGAACTAGTTTTATGCTGTTGGTTATTAGCATTCTTTTGAGATTATCAGATATTGTGCTATGGATTCAGGTTATTATGTGATGAGATTACTGAGACTTTACATTTCATGTATGTATGATGATTATTTTTAGTGTTCGCAATTATTGATGATGATTATTACATTACTTTTAGTTATTAATGATGATTAGTAAGATGGTTTATTATCATATGTGCTTTCTTATGGATACTTACCCCATACTTGCATGTGTATGGTGTGCGTGTTTGCCTTGCATGTTTGCTTTTGTATGACGTGTCTGATGTGGTTAAGGAAGGGAGTCGTAGTCACCTGCTAGTCAGGATCTACACGATGCACCACTTCCTGCCATTGCCTATTTAGTTTAGTATATATTGTGTTTGTACATGCATGATTTTTATGCAGGTTGCAGGTATCGGGTATCGACTTCTCTGAATTGCCAAGATGAGCGTACCCTATCACATTATCTCAATGATAAGAGAGGGGAGATAAATTTTCAAGTCCAAATCCCAACCCTTTGAGCCATTTGTCCTAATTGAAAAATTAGGACAAGTATCTGAGTTGAATACCCACCGAATGTGTCAGATGACATATTTCGTGATTTTTAACCCTTTAGATTTATTTTGTATGATTTGTTCTATGATGGGTTTTCATATTTTATCTTGGAGGTCTATGGTGAATTTTCCATTAATTAAGTCTTAATAAATAGATTTAATTAATAAATTATTTATTTGAGAAAATTAATAAAATATCATGATCTTTGATATTTTGATTGTAATTAATTAAATGTGAATTATTGGGGAAAATGAATTAAATAAAAGAAAACTAGAAATTAAAATTAATAATAATTATAAAATAATAATAAAGTAATAAATAAAATAATAATAATAAAAGTTATAAAAATTAAAATGAAAGTTATAAAATTTAAATAGAGATTATTTAAAAAGTAAATTGGAGTTATAAGCTTGCATGGGAATTAACATGTGTCAACAACACAGGGGTTAGTGCATCAATTAAGCACAAGGTGTCTACAATTCTATGACTTATTAAAAAGAATTGGAAAAGACCCATGCTTAGTTGGTGACACCTTTCAGCAGTTTCAAGAAGCATTCCAAAGGTTTCTTGAGAGCTCTTGATATTCAGACATTCATAGAAGCTTAAATGAAAAGCTTAAATGAAAAGCTTAATGGAAGCTACAAGCTTAATGGAAGCCTCGAGCTACAAGCTAAAAAAAAATAGAAACTTCAAAGCTTACATGCATGGGAGAAGATTTATATGCTCATATATTTTCTACTTGCTTCTATGCTCCTTCTAGCTCTTCTAATCATTTGGAGGATTCGATCGGCTTGGATTCTTAGAAGAATTGTGAATGATGGAGAAGGAAGGGATTTTCTATGGACTTCTGAGGCATGGCAAATTAGCATCAGTGTCTAGGTGCACTCGTGATATTCTCATATTCCCTTTGCACTCTTTCTCTTCCTGTCTTCATCATATCTATTTTATGTGTCTGAATACTCTCTGTATTTGAAATTGGATTCTAGATATTTTATTTGGATGAGAAGAAAACAATAGAAAAATCTTAGATCCAATTAAGGAGAAATAATTAGATCTTAATCGAGTTTGGGTTTGAATTTATATTGTGAAATTAGATAGACGAGATTTGAAATAAAAATAAAAATTCTAAGTTAAAAATTCGTATAATTAGATGTAATCTTTCTATCAAATTATATTTTTAGATGTGTATGGACAAACCTATTAGATGGATGAATGGGTAAATTTAGAGAATAATTACATTTTAAGAGGAAATTCTTAATTCATCACAGATTGTCCTGTCGCTGCCCCTTGGATAGACCCGAACTCAGTCATTCATAACTTTTTATAGTGATCAAATTTATTCGATCGCTCCAGTTAGAATTGGCGCAACTTGGCCCTCTCCAACATATTTAAATTTTAGCCCGATCCAACGGTTCATTAGGGAGATATGGCCGTTGAGACTGTTTTATTCAAGGACACATATTTCTCCATTTCTCATAACCAAGAGTTCTTTATGCTTAATTTCACAAAAATAATATATATCAAAGCATGAAATGAATTAAAGATATTATTGAAATCTTCCCTTATTAGAATCTTATTAATATGTATTAGTTTTATATGGTTTATTATCTAATCTAATTAAATCAAATTTAATTAAGATTAATTAATAGTAGAAGAAGTGTAATTAATTACTAGTCAATCTAAGTAAATGGATGAGAGAAAATTAAAAGAAAAGAGATACTAATGATTTAGTTGTTATTCATTGATTGGTTTGAATATCAATCATTATAATTGAATATTGAAATTATTAGTGAGTTATTATTTATTAATAATTGTTAAGTTTAACAAATTATTAATGAAAGATAGTATATATAAGTTTATATAATTATTAATTGATTCAATTAAGTTCAATCTAATTGAGATTAGTTAATAATTGAAGTATAGTATTAAGAATTTAGTTGAGATCAAATTAAGGGGGGGAAAAATACAATGGAAATGAATTCATGTTATCATGAATGAAATTGTGATTAATGAAGTTGGTGATCATTATACTTAGAATCATCAAAGATTATTTTGGACAAATGATTACCTATTGATTATTGGTAAATCTTATCCGGGGAACGATTCTTAAGGAAGTTATATTTAATTTACTAGTGACATCATTGTTAGCAAAAATAATAAAGAATCTGTTATCGTAGATTTATTTTAACTTGTTATTAGTTATTAAACTATTACTAATCCTAATGTTAATGAAATGGAATATAGTTGATTGATAATTAGTTGAATCAAATGGGGTTTAACTGAATGATTATCAATAATAAGGGTTTGTCAAGGAAAAGTTAGTTTTCATTGATAGAATGGCGAATGTGGTCATTATATATTTATTAATAAGATTTCCAACATAGCTTGTTATTAACAAGTTATTGAACTATTAATATGAATATTTGGATTGTAGATGACTTTTTACGTACAAACTATTGTTAGTTATTAGTCAACTAGATTTGTAATTATTAATTGAATTAATTAGAGTTAATTAAATTTAATTAATAATCAAGTTATGTAATAGTGTTTTAATTGATATGCTAATATCGATTCCTCTAGCAAAGTTGTGAAGTATTTACATCGAAGTTGATAAGTCGTACTCTCATGACTTGAATAACGACCTTAGATGTTTTAATGGTGAGACGTAGTAATACTGAATTGAAAACTATTAAATGAAAAAATTCATGGAATCATGTACCTATGTTAATTGGTAAATTAAATTGATCATCTTAATTAAGTTATAATCTTCTTAATCGAAGATTGATAATTGGTTCTTTTATGAATGAATAATGATCCTTTGATTATGTTGAAATGTAGAAGTAACATTAAGGAAGAGTTGATCAATTAGTACTATGGATTTTAGCAAGTAAAGAAATTTTTTTAATGAGTATATATTTATCCTTAAGTTATTCTTAGAATGTAATTCTTAATAATGGAAGGGTAATGCTATCGGGGAACAATTGGGTTGACTTGTAGGTCAAATGATGAAACTTAAAACACTTGAAGTATACTTGCAAATAGAAAATTGGAAACCCCTACACATTATTCAACTATGTGAATTTAGTAAACCAAAATATGTGTTTACATCGTGTATTCTATATGCTTCTTTTTTTGGGTTTTGGGTTGACTAGTGTTGACCAGTCCTAGGTTGTTACTAGAGGCTCGGGGGTTATGAGATGTGATGGCATGTTGATCTTATTTGGTCTTGATCTTTATAAGCCCAACCATGGTTATGTGATCGTATGCTCTATGAAATGTTTGTATTTGTTCTTCAGCCTTCATGTGTGAAGCTAAGATGTATATATATCTGAGATGCTTGAGCTAATCATTTTTGAGTCATCGATCAGTTATCCTTGGATTAGTTTCTAGTCACCATGATGGGACTGAAATGTGGATTTATTTTTTGATGATGTCATGTTTGACTCAACCATTTTGGAGTCTTTGATCAGTATGATTTTGAGATATTCTTGGTTGCTTGTTGAGAACCAATGGATATTATGATTTATCTTGAGACATATTGTTGTTATTGAGAACCAATTGATACTTATGATTATCAGTGATGCCTTCAGTTGCCAATAGAGAACTGTTGTGGTCATGATTTTCTATGGATGCTTTTTCAGATTCTCATGGAGATTTGATGATTCTTATCTTAGAGATTTGATGATTCTTATTATGGATAATTGATGCTTTTATGCATATTTGATGATTTTATTATGGATTATCTTTTATGATTTTGAGATTTATGATTTCATAAGCTTAGGGTAGGTAATCTACTTGTAGTGTCGAGAAGTGGCTTGCAATGGGGGCCGGGGCCCTAAGTGGCTGCCAGGGTAACTCATTGTAAGTTTGGTTAATAAGTGATAACATTTACACACTAAATGGAGATTAAATGAACCTAAAAAGATAATTGTTTTGATGTTCTCGCCCATGCCTTGAATGCTTGTACAGGCTAGGATGGGAGTAGTGAGAACGCATGGTTGCGACCGTGCATTCCATAGTATGCCTTGTCAGTATGAGAGGATACTAGTGGCCGTATGAGATCAGTATGGACCCATGGAGTTTAGCTAACTGCTAGGGTAACTTGTACGTGATAAATGTGATGACACTTTTCCACTTGTAGAGTAGGTTTCCTACATGTCTTTGTGTGCCTCTGGGAATTAGATGTTGATTTTGTGTGTGTTGGAACCTTTGAGTTAGTATACTTTTAGGATTCCTAGACTTATAGAGATTTGTGCTTCGTGAATTGATATCCTGTTTGGGACTTGAGATTATCTCCTCAGCACGGTGGGAGTGGACCACTTAGGTTCCACGCGATCGGGTGGTAGTGTATTTTCACTCTTATCATTTGAGATCCGTCCGAGACACCGTGGCTGGAGTATCCTTGGTTGGTAATTATTCTTCATTATGTTCTTGGAGCATTATGATAGATAATATACCTTATGATGGATGTATTTACTTGTATGTTTCTTATATTGATGATTTGCTTTACTTTGCATATGTTAGTTGATGATTTATTATGCTTTACTTTGCATGTTAGTAGGATGTTTTAGGAGTGACATTCCTACTATGTTAATATCGATGATCTCTTTGGTGCTTTGGAATGTTACGCACGGAGGGATGACTAGGACCCACGATGGTCTAATGATGCTATTTACGGTTGGGAGGAACCGTGCACTTAGTTATTTATGTTTGTGATATATGGTTATCTTTTGTGATGGATGTTTATATCTTTTGTGATGATGTATCATGTATGATATGTGGTTTCATTTATGTTATTACATCATGGATTAATATTAGATGATGATGATGTACTTTATTTACTTGGATGTTTATTCTTTTAAGCTTTTCATACCCTGTGATATGTACAGTGGATGATTGAGCTAAACTAAAATATAATTACAAAAGGACACTTGTATATTGCTTAAGTACATTGGATGTATCATTTTTATTTCATAAGGATGGGATGTTAGATGAATAGTTAATTTAGATGTGATACAACGTTAAGGGATCTTTAAAGAATGTAGCCTGTTATGTATATATGTTATGCTTATTTTCATTTGAATTGTTGCTATTGCTTCCGCAAATGTTATGAATGGTTTTATCTTTCATGTTTAAAAAAAAAATATTTTTTTGGCAAAATTAGTAAAATTCTTTGGATCCCTTGGTGGGGCATTACACTCTGCCAAACCACACTCAGCTCGACCTTCTTGCACCATCCCTGAGAAGTGATGGATGTAGATTGAGAAGTTTTTTGACAACTATTTTCCCAGTGTGAGTCAATTTTTGATTGGAGGCAACTCTAGAGGGAAAGCCTATCAACTAATTATTAAAATGATTACATTTATGAATATGTGCATCATTAGCACATAAAATATAATCAATTAAGCTAAGATCAACAATATAAATGACTAATTACATAAATAAAGCACAGTTAATTATATTGATATCATAATTAAAATATTAAAATAATTACTAAGCTATAATAATTAAGTGATATAAATAAATACTTATAATTATTCAAGAAAATATTAATAAATAGTACTCTCCATGATAAATCAAATAATATAATATATAAATATCAACAATTACAAATAAACAATTGCAATACAATATTAAAACATTAAATTTGCAATCAAATAATAAGCTGACCGCATGGGACACAACCTATGGGAAAAGGTATGCGAGTGCATATAAAAGACTTGAGTATGGGAAGTACGGAGGGGGAAGTAGTGAGTTATTAGGAAAGTGACTTGAAAATAAGCAAGTAAAAATGATAAGAATTTTTTTGAATGACATTAAACAAGTAATAAAAAATATCAAACAAATAATCAACATATAAATACTAGCAATATTTACATGGCTGAAAATATATAGCAACAAAATTTACATGGTTAGAAATATAAGAATATCTCCATCCTATTTTTCACTCACATGGGAGAAAAAAACCTATATGGAAATATTAAAATGCAGAAAGAATAAGCCTTTCAAAATGTATAAGACATAGAAACCAAAAAAATAAAGGAGTAATCAAATGACTGACATTAGAAATATGATTTAATAAATAACATCTAAAAATAAAGGAGTAACAAATAAGGGATGGATGAAGTGTGGATAAGAATATAAAGAAGAGGAACTTCAAGTTAAAGTAGCAACAACAAAATAAAGGAAATGAATTTTAATAAAGAATGTATTAAAACTAAAGGAGATAATTAGATATAATTAAATAAGAGATTTAAATGGGATGATCTGAATATAAATAAATATTAAAATATAATCAAATAGAGAACTTGCACATTGATTGAAATAGTTCTTTTATAAGAAGAAGTTCTAAACATATTTATACGTTATGTAAAATATTCTAAATGAATTTGGAAATTAAAAAATTAAGAGTAAATACCAAATGGGGAAATTACAGTGGTATTAGGGCATGATCTTGACATTCTGTCCGGTAAATATGATCATAAGCATTGAATATAGGTGATAATTTAGCACAAAGAATATGAGTTCATGACTAAAGTATTTTATTGTCAAGAAGGGAGAGACAGAGTAAATCCACATGAGTTAGGTAGATTCCAAGATAGGTAAGGACATGGGTTCCAATGGCTTGAGGATAAATTCCAATATAGGTGAGGACTTCAAATGCCTTGAGGAAAGAGTCAAAGATGGGTAAGAACATGATGCCAAAATCCTTTAGGAAAAAAGTCCAAGAAAGGTATGAACATACAGTCCAAATATTTTGGGGGAGCCTACTCATAAATGAGTATCTAGCACCGTGTGACAATGAAATTTCTATCCTCTAAGATGTCATGGAAGAAGCTGACTAAGAAAAAATGATCCTCAAAAAGGCCAATAAATAAATCAACTACACCAATAAGACATTGAAACTATATATCACAATCACTCATAACATTCATACATAAGTACATATTTCAAATTATTGATTATTTTAAATTCAAAATTGAACAAGTCATGGATGGATTTTTGATCTAGTCAATGAAATGAAAAATTTTAATTGCTTGAGGACAAGCAATTTTGGGAGGGTAGGACTGTAATATCCTAATCCTAGAGCTTGAAAATAAATATAATTATTAAAATGAATACATTTATGAATATGTACATCATTAGCATATAAAATATAATCAATTACTATGAGATCAATAATATAAATGACTGATTTACATAAATAAAGCATAGTACATTATATTGATATCATAATTAAAATATTAAAATAATTACTAAGCTATAATAATTAAGTGATAAACAATTACTTATAATTATTCAAGAAACTATTAATAAATAGTACTCTCCCATGATAAGTCAAAGAATATAATATATTAATATTAACAATTATAAATAACAATTGCAATATAATATTAAAATATTAAATTTGTAATCAAATAATAAGTTGACCACATGGGACACAACCTGTGGGAAAAGGTATGTAAGTGCATATAAAAGACTTGAGTACGAGAAGTCCAAAGCGAGAAAGAGTGAATTATCAGGAAAGTGACCGAAAAATAAGGAAGTAAAAATGATAAGAGAATTTTTGAATGACATTAAAAAAGTAATTAAAAAATATCAAACAAATAATCAACATATAAATAGCAGCAATATTTACATGGCTGAAAATATATAGCAACAAAATTTACATGGTTGGAAATATAAGAATATCTCCATCCCATTTTCCAATCACATGGGAAAAAAAACCTATATGGAAATATTAAAATGTAGAAAGAGTAAGCCTTTAAAAATGTATAAGACATAGAAACCAAAAAGATAAAGGAGTAACTGAATGACTGACAATAGAAATATGATTTAATGAATAACATCTAAAAATAAAGGAGCAACAAATAAGGGATGGAGGAAGTATAGATAAGAAAATAAAGAAGATGAACTTTAAGTTAAATGCACAACAATAAAATAAAGGAAAGGACTCTTAATAAAGATTGTATTAAAACTAAAGGAGATAATTAGATATAATTAAATAAGAGATTTAAACCAGGATGATGTGAATCTAAAGAAATATTAAAATATAATCAAATAGAGAACTTGCACATTGATGGAAATAGTTCTTTTATAAGAAGAAGTTCTAAACATATTTATACATAATGTAAAATACTCTAAATGAATTTAGAAATTAAAAAAATTAAGAATAAATACCAAATGAGGATATTACAGGTTCACAAAAAATCATCGTGGCTTGACCAGGAAGATGACAAGTTGCATTAAGGTGGGAGGTTGAGAAAGTATAAAGGCGACACATGGTGCAAAATTGTAGCATCTTTGTTAATGTGTGGTCAAGATCGATGGTTAGAAGTTAATGATCGTGGCTTTGCAATAAATTGACATATAGTGCATGTTATGTAGAGTGTTCACAAGAAAAGGTAAGTGAGACCACAATTTTCAATTCCTTTAAGGTAACTCTACCTTATCAACTCTTTGAGAGGCCAAAATGACTCCTTTTAACAACCTACCAAACAATCACAAACTTGTACACAATCTTCCAACCTTCAAGAAAACTTTCCCTCTTAGTGATTCTAGGACTTAACCATGGAAAATGAGCACAAACTAGGAAATGGTATTCAATCTATTCCTTGGACCAAACCAACACTTAGAATATTCCAAAAGGCACTCAAATATTAGACTTTCACCAAAGTTTGGTTTCCCCAACTTTTAGTATGCAAATTTTCTCTTAAGATTTCTAATTCTTCTTGTAGCCCTTTTATTGGTTTTAGGACAATAACTTAATATTTGCCCAAAGAACTTGGCTTAAAAACTAGGGTTTTAGTTACCCTTTTGGAAGTTATGTCAATCCCCCAAATACCAACTTTCCAACCTACTTTGGAACACCCTTGAACCTACAAAAGCCTCATAGGCCTAATTGGCCAAATTAAGCATGAAACACTTGGAATGAACAAACATGGGCACCTATGACTGGTTTTACTGGTTTAGAAGGTCTTATCTAACTTATTTCACCATGAAATGATCACTCAACAAGTTTTATGGCCCCATTTCAAGCCTTTTCCTCAAATTCCTCAATTTCTTGACTGAATACATGCAAATATTCAGCCTAGGGCACACTCATAGGACCCTTAGATCCTCTAAGAAAAATCCACGACTTAGGAATCTTAAAGTACATACCCTAACCTTGAAAATTCTAAAGAGTCATGAAAAACCAACTATAAATACAAGTTAGGGCCACATCTTCATTGAAACCCTCTAATTCAAGGTTTGTTGACCCACTCATAGCAAAACTATAATAACATTATTCAAAATTAACCTATCAAGATGAAAGAAAATGAAATGGAACTAGGACTCAGAGACCTATCAATTCATGCAATTAGATTCAACCTCCCAATTTGTACAACTAATAAATGCTAAGAAAATCTGTATTCCTTATGCAAAACTACTTGAACATACACCACATCACACCTTAACTTCCTTGAGGGTGTTAGGATCTGAATACACCATTCCAATCAATATTTGGATGGTTAGAACAATTACAAGATAAGTTGTAACTTTTTAGCAAAAATTGTTGCAAAAAGAAAAATTTCAACTATTGCCTCCTAAGACTTAACTACTTGGACACTTGCAAGTCTTAGGATCCTAATAGGATGTAATGACTGATAAAACACACCAAGAGTCATCTTATTAGCTAAAATAAGAAAAATGCACTTATGTTTATATAGACACCTTAAGTTCCTTGACCATACAAAAGGATCATCCTTATTACAAACAATCATAAACCATCAAATTAAGTGAGGTGGATCATCACCCCATGTCTTCCATCATGAGCCTCCTTTTATCTTATCAGATGACCTATCAAGTCACCTAAGTGCCCTGCACTAGCATGGGTTCTTGGTGCAAGGTCCCAAGGTCCTAATTAAGGTGGTCAAGCACCAATGTTTGATAAAGTAGGAGGTTAATAAGTGTGCAAGATGACACAAGACACTTAGGAAATATCAAGCATCCCTAGAATGCATTTTAGACAAATTTCTTGTATGTTGTAATAAGGCATATAAGCAAGTTAAAGGTTGGTCAACACTTTGAGTTGACCAAAAATCTTTATTTTCACATTTTTAGTATTCTTGCACAATTTTTTAAGGTTTGGTAGGCATTTGAAGTCATTTTTTTTGAAATATTGAAAATTTGCAAAAATTGCTAAAAAAAGTTGTCATGCAACTTTTCTTGCAAAAATTGGAATATCAACAGTCAAATGGTTGATTGGATCAAACATGTAAGGATGAATGTTAAGGTCAAGAGGCTTGACCTAAAAATTTAATATCTTCAACCTAGGAAAGGGTTAGATATGTTGTACAAAATTTGAATAAAATAAACAATTGTTTGGTGGGAAACCATGTACAGACAATGAGTACACACTTAAGATCTACTTATAGAGTGACAGTAAGTACATATTATGATTGTGGAAAGTTGTGTTTTGGGTTACTTGTGAATGTAATAATTTTTTTTGGTTGTGTAGAATAAGTATGTATTGTTCTTGGCTTTATTTGTGCTTGCCAGTTAACCTAGTTTGTAGTTAGGGTTTTACTTGAAATGACTTCCCCCTCCTAATTCCCATGGTGGAAAACCCTAGTTATTTTTGTGTAGAAGGGTATTAGGATGGAGATTATTGCTGTTTTTTTTTACCACAACCCACTGGCATAGAGTTTTCTGACAACATTTGATGCTAAGAATTTGATATGCTTGGTGCACTGACAGTCATGAATAATGTTACTGAAGGTAGAAGATAGATCATGGATGCTTGAGATTTGGTAGATGGTAGTGTGGAAGGATATTCTAAACATTGGTGGAAGCATTTTTGATGTGGGTTTCCTTTTTGAAGGTCTTCTAATACAAACAATATTATTAAGTCTAGTTCGCCTTAAACTAGGGCTTGAGAGTTAAGGGGTCAGGAAATTCAGCTTAGAACCCATCTTGTGGAATTAGTTAGGTCTTCATATGCTATGAGAGATTTTATAACTTGCTAGGTGTGTCCTTTGGAAGTTTTGAAAGTTTAGTGTTTATTATGGTTGGACAAGGCTACTAGGAAAGATCCCCTATTAGGCATCCTAGAACAACTTACAAGTTTGACTTAAAAAGAAGCCCAAAACCTATCAAAGGGTTATGAAACTTTGTGAAATGGTGGAAAAGAGTATGAAGATGTGTCTTAGTGTCTGAGATCTTGGAGGTGCAAGGGAGTGAGGTGTGGGGAAGTTTGGGTTGCCTTTTCGAAGGCTTGGGGCTACTTGAAAGATAGGAATGGTATTGTGAGGTGAAGTTGGTGTGTTGAGGAAATCAATCACCGCCACCCTAGTCTTGTGTTTGTCCTAAGGATGGATATTAGGATATCCTATTGGATTACACCCATTACTTGGATCAGTTCCATATGTAACCACTCAAGTATAGATATTAAATAAGGAAGTATATGGAATGTGACCAAGTTTCAAAAGATGGGACAATCAAGTAGGGCCCATACATGGAAGTGTTAAAAAATGGAGGTAAAATCTAGTGGGCTCTTAGAGGAAGTAAAAGATAATTTTATTTTTTAGTTTCTTCTAGCCAAGGGAAAGAATCCTACATATTTTTACATGACATATACATACATCTTAAATAACTTGCACTTTTTATATAGTTCTAAACTTTATAATAAAATGAAATATTTCCAATGTTTAGAGGGGCATGTTTTACTATTGAATGGAGCCCAAATATGCAAGTATCATGTACCTCTGGAAAGGTCTCATAATGAAATTTTTGATATTAGGGAGAAAATATGTGCAAGTATCATTTTATGTTAGATATTATCAATTTTGTAAAGAAGAGGCACTCTCAAATTGACTTTCTTATTTCTTCCATGGAAGATCAAATTCAGTTATTGGGCAAATGATGATCTGGGTTGTCTCTAAACTTAGAGAGGATCATGCTAGAATTAATATTTTTCTTTTCAAACCATATGGTGGGTTTTATAAGAGAGGTTTTAGTACCAATTTGAAGGTTCTTCTAGAAATGGTTTTCACATCATTTGGAGAGATATTTTCTAAGTTTGTTGTGCCAAATGATGGGATTTGATTTGGTTTTTAGTTGGAGAGAGATGAGAGAGGGTTTACAACAACAATAGATGAAAAATGAAGGTGACATTTGGAATTCAAAGATCAAATCTAACCCCCTTCTTTTTCCTATATCTTCTCTTTCTTCTTAGTGTACTAGTGATGCAGGAGCATCTTGGGTGTAAGAGCAATCTTGCATCACCCAAAAATATTTTTTTTTCAACCTTTTCTATTTTAATAAGGACTAGTAGACAGGGGGGTTACTATTTCTGGGAACTTGCTATTTTTAGTAAGTTTGTCATGCAAGCTCAGAATGTTCTCATTTTCTACATGAAGGTTCATTTTATAATTATAAGCCTACCATAAAAATCTCATTTCTCTAGCTTAAGTATTAGAGAAGTTATTGTGGCTTTTTGATGGAAAATTTTGAAGAAAAATCTTTTAACTCAGTTTTGAAGGCCTTAGAGGCCCTAAACAAGGTCCAAAAATTTGATGAAAGGGTTCTTGTGCTATTTAAAGCCTATAAATAAGGAGATGACATTTTCAAAAAGTGGTTATAATAGCCAATTAGAGCAACGGTTCGAGAGTTATGACCTTCCAAAGTTGGGCTACCTAAATTTTTTAAAATAATTGTCAAAGATGTATATGGCTGACTCTATATGTATTGTTAGGGTCTATCAGCCCTAGGTATTAAGTTTGAATGTCTAGAACCTTCTCGATTGGCATAAAATTACCTATTTAAGAAAGACTCAAACATTGTCTAGAAAAATTCTGGGTGGTAGTTCACAGCTTAGTCTTGCAGATTATTATAATGAAGGTGCCCATGTGGGTTAGCATATTGTACTTGTGAATTCTATAATTCCACATTTTTTTTGATAATAAGAAGTCCATATTTTGTTCTCACATTTTCTTTTGTTTCTTTGTTTTTGTTATGTGTTTATGGTATTAAGAGGAGCATCCTTCATCAACTAGTTTGGTTCCAACCTATTGAACAAGTTTCCATTACTGTGATTCCACCATTCTTCACCATTTTTCTTATTTCTTGAACAACACATTGTAGATTTCTTTGAGTAGATATATAGATTTGTGTTGATTCCTTTGTAGTGATTGAGTTTATTGAGTAATTTATACATTGTAATTAAGGCATAGAAAAGTTTTTAATGAAAAGGGTTTCAAATTTCTCTCTCTCCATTATTGTAAACCAGTTGGGTTTTGGGATGAATGAAACAAATTTTCTTTTCTTTTCAGTGTCTTGTTGTGAGTTACATATTCATCTTTCATGCTTCAATCCAAGGATTGACTAAGTTGCTTGATAGAGATTATGGGTTTGTTGGTATTAAATATGGATTTGATAAGTTGGCCAAGTTTGAATTACTGTTGTGAGGTGTTGCAAGGTAGCATTTCATAGATATGGGTTATTTCATAAGTCTCTATTACATTTCTACATTTCTTGTGACTTTTTCCCATGGATTAGGCACTGATCTCATTGGGAAGGTTACATGTTATTGTTGTTCATATTTGGTTCTAGCTGAATCTTCAAATATTAAAATCACCATTTCCCTTTCATGTTTAACCTATTGTAAATTATTTTCTAGCTTCATCCTCCACATTTGAGATGTAGATATGAAAGTTCCTAGCCTAAATCTTCTTATCCTTGATGTGTTATAGTTGAATAGTGGATCTACCCACTCAGTCGATTCCAATAGAGAGGGAGTGTGTGAAAATTCATGGAATCAAGGAGTTCCCTTTAGGTCTTACAAGGCCTCAAGTGTAGAAGGTTTGTAAGAAATCTTAGTGTTGCTCCACTACCATTTTTTTGTTTCCTCATTACTAAATTTGGCTACTTCATAGGGTTTCAACTAGGGTATCGTGGTTTCTAGTTTGTACTATAAACCTTGTGTAATTTTAGGAGATAACAAAATGACAAATCTATTGGGGAAAGCTTGAGAAAAATACTAGTAGATGTAGGGTTTTGGTGTCTATTCCATTCTCTTGCTCCACATTTTGTTTCTTATCTTTATGCCTTGTTCATGACAATAGTGAGTTTGTAGATTTGCAATTAATTTTGTTCCTAAGTCCATATATGATTTTCCTATTTTTTTATACTTATTGCAAATTCTTGTTGTCAAAATATAGAGTCAATAATCATGATGTTTCAATCTTTCCAAGTATATTGAATTCCAAAAATGTCAAGAAAGATGTGGTTCTTTACGTGCTATAATATTGAACTATCTTGTAATGTTCTTCAAGTTGATTCAAATATCATTTCACCAAGTGTGAATGGTGACTCTAATTGCAAATCTCTACACCAATGTATTTTATGAATGATTTTATAATCAATTAGTAGCAAGCAGAAGACATATTGGAATTTGGTTGTGTTCATTTGCAAAAGGTTGAATAATTTCATTAACTTCTATGTGTACACTAAGAAAGTGCACTACTCTAAACCCTTCTATCCAAAGTATTCCATGAGTTGGAAAGCTTGAATGGTGACTTAGAGCTCCTTGGTCATGGAGTGCAAAGGTGTGTGCATAAGCATGAAACGAGCTCTCAGTTGAGCCTTATAGATGCAACTCTTGCTAGTAAACCATGAAATGGGAGATTTATTTAGACAAGAGAAAGAGTGCTAGTTTCAAAGAAACTCTTGCATATGCAATGCATGAATGAACTATTTTACAATGGAAAATAATAATGTAACTAAGCTAAGCATATGAAAGTGTTACAAACTATGCTAATTAAGCTAAGTGATCTATGCTATTGCAAAAGAAACTAAGCTACTTGCAAATGAACTATGCTAACATGAATATATAAAGAATGAGACAAGAAGCAAGAAGTTCTCCATAAATTCTCCAAGAACCTGCAAGTAAACCTGCAACATAACATTAGCTAAAAAATGGGGTCCTTAGAGAAGGAGAGAACTCTCTCTTTTAAAGGGTACAAACAGTTGAGGTCAAGATCAAGAAATGAGGGATCAAGGGTGGGGATTGACTTTTGAGATGATCCATGTGAAAGATCATATCAACCAATGAGAGAGAATTGACTTTTCATGTGAGACAAAGTCTTTAAAAAAAAAAACTGCAAATAGGAAAAAGACTTTATGTGTGCACATTGAGTGAGTTAGAAGAATGAGATCTTTTATTTAATTAAAAGGGGACATGTTATTTTAATCAAATATGGACTTAGGATATTATAGTCAAACTATAGGTTAAAATCAAATAAATTGATTTTTAGCAATCTGGCCTAGGTGAATGATTAAATAATTTAGCCAAAATGTTGAGAAGGGGGTCAATAGTCTAGATGACCTTTTTTAGGTGATTACACTATGATTGTATGATGTGCCAATGGAAGGGTTCTAATCATTGTTGAGAATTAGATATTATTTTTTCTCTAGTATGAAAATGATTTGTAACCATCATACATTGAGGTAATTTCAACTTTCATGAACCTTTTCTTTTGATGAAAGTTTGTAGTGCAAAAGGGTTACCTCTATTAGTGATTTCAGCACTAGTAAATGAGTGTAGGACTAAAATGGATTCAGATCTTAGATTTGAAAATGATTTACCAAATTATGAAAGTGTACATAAGGAAATTGTTATGTTGAAATCAAAACTTCATGAATAGATCGTCACTTTCATAGGAATGAGAGTTGGAAGTTTTGAACATTAAAATTAGATTCAATTGTATACAATTTTTGAATTGGCACTTATAGAAATTTCCACTTGTTTGAGACCCAAAGAATCCTCAAGGCCTATTATTTTTCTAAATTCTTTGTACATGATTTAGTTAATTGATCAGGAAAATTAAGGTTAGAAATGGCTAAACATATTGAAAATTCTATGAAAATGATTTAGAGGTATCTACTTGAAAATGGATACTATTTTGGATCTCAAGATAGTGATAGTGAGAATGCTGAAAATCTTAGTGAAGGATGTGAATCCTTAGATGATAAATTGTCTTGTGATTACAAAGAAGAGGGTGTTAGCATGACTGCTAATGGTATTCCTTTGGGGGAGTATCCTAAGCATTTCTAGAATACTTGGGGAGATTGTTAGCATGATTGACATATTACATTCATGACTATGTTTGTCATTGATGTCAACATAGTAGTAAGTCTATGAAGACTGATAGAGAAAAAAATAGAGATCTTAGTTGTACAGACAATGCTCTAATTGTTTGGTGATGTGAGTTCATGGACATGTTCTATATGGTGTCCTGATCTTAAGGTTCAATGCACAATATCTGAATCAAAGATGTACAAAAGATATGATTTATAGAAAGTAGTACATAGATAGAGTACCTAAGAAGTGATTTTTTATGTTTGTATTATATCTTCTAATAGAGATATAAATATGGAGATGCATTATTAGCCAGTGACATACAATAATTTGATGAGGACATCAATGAATGTGCAAGCCCTAATGTCATACATGTGAGAATTTGTATAGACTGTGAGCTGACAGAGCTAGTGTAATTATGAATTAATTAATTATCTTATTATAATTAGTTGTGAAAGCCTCAAGGCCAACTCAAGGAATTATTTTGAAGATACAGTATAAAGGAAAGATGTTTTCCTTGTTGGTAAAGTAGAAGTAATCAAATTGTATTGAATGTGAAGTGTGAAAAGGAGAAGAGTGTTTGGTGAATGCGAATAAGTGATCTAAGGGATTAGATGTGAGATTTGTGATTTGGTTACAAGATTAGAAGGAGAAAAATTTTGGTTTACAAGATAGAGAAAGAGGAAGGAGTAGTTTTATTTATTTCTATTATTCTACAAGGAATAATACAAAACATTTGGACAGTGGGTTCATTGGTCTTTCCTGTGAAGCTGTTTGGATAGTGGGTCCATCTATCTTCTATAACTCCTAACAGGGATTCAAAGTCTCTTAATAGGGACTGATATATATTGAATGTTGATATAAACTCCTAATAGGGTCCATCCTCTAATAAGGAATATTTATATTAGTAGATAATCTTTTGGGTACCATCCCCACAAGGGTTTTCCCTTTGATCAAGGGTTTCCCTAGTTAAAATATCTGGTGTTATTGTGTATGAGTATCTTGTTGTGGTTTTTGATTATATTTCTCAAATGGTTAATTTTGATTAAGACTGATAATTATGATAATAGTTGGATAGCTGATTCACCCCCCTCTTAGTTATATTAGTGGACTATATATTTGTTAGGAACCTGTGTGTTCCTTCTGTTTATTTTGTTAGAGTAGTGTTGTTGGACGCATATGCTTTGTAAGTCGTCCCGTGAGTATATTTTATTATCCCACATGCATAGGTAGTATTACTTTTCTAGATCGTACCCAGTATATAAGAATAGGTTGAGGCCCTTGATGAGCACGGACGAATTTATTGTATTGAGCTTGCTCAAAGGAGGTTACCCCCTCGAAGTGGCTTGCGATCAGTAGATTCATTCTGAGTTCTGCTATCACTTTGTATTCTGTTATTTCGGGCATTCTCACGATATTGCTATAAGGAGGTTCTTCACATCTGGTATCAGAGCACTCTCTTGGGCTCGCTGGGTGGAAATTACATCAAATTTTTTTTCTGTCGTGGCCTTCAGGAGCAAAAATCATGGAAGAGGAACTTGCATCCCTCAAAACCAAACTTCAAGATCTGGATGACAAAATTCTGGGTCTTAACTTTCAGCAGTCAGCCATGAGCCGAAACCATTCAGGAGATACTGGGTCCTCTTCTGGCAATTTTCGTGGACCAAAGCTTGATTTTCCACGCTTCGATGGTTCTGATCCGACTGGATGGATCTATAGGGCAGAGCAGTATTTCAGCTTGCATAATACTTTGGATAACCACAAAGTCTCCCTTGCATCTTTTCATTTGGAACATGAAGCTCTTCAATGGTTCCGTTGGTACATCAAGGCTAATGTAGGCCCAACGTGGAGCGAATTGTGCACCCTCATTTTGGAGCGCTTTGGCCCTAGTTCCTTTGATGATTTCACAGGAGCACTAAGTAAACTGCGTCAAACAGGCACTGTAAGAGAATACCAGACAGAGTTTGAAAAATTAGCTAATTACACAGAGGGCTTGTCTGATGAATTCTTCCGTAGTTGTTTTGTCAGTGGTCTGAAGGATGCACTTCGCTCAGAAGTCAAAATGTTTCGACCTACTACAATGATGGAAGCCCTTGGGTTGGCTAAGTTAGCGGAAGACAAGATTAGTGCTCTACAACGCTCCAGATCTAATTTTGTTCCATTCAGAAATACAGGTTCTCACAACCCTCCAGTCATACCAGCTCCCAGAACTACTCCGATCAAGCACTTGTCTGAAACAGAGATGTGAGTCAGGCGAGACGAAGGGCTTTGTTATAATTGTGATGAGAAATGGTCTCGGGGCCATAGATGTGTTCAGCAAAAGCTCTATCTCTTGGATGTGGATTCTCCACCGGAACTGGAAGAATATGTCGATGCTCAGGAAACAGTGGATGATGAGGTTGAGCCTCACCAGCCTGCACCTCCTTCACCAGAAGCTCCACCAGAGATATCTGTCCATGCTTTGGCAGGAGTCACTACTCCACAAACCATGCGGGTCCAGGGTTTCTTCAAGAAGATCCCTCTTACTATACTCATTGATTCTGGTAGCACTCATAACTTCATTGATCCACGAATAGCCAAACAGGCTGATTGCTTTATCCATCCCTGCTCTAGCTTTGAAGTTATGATTGCCAATGGGGGCACTTTACCTTGTAAAGGGAAATGTCGCAATGTGCGTCTCTCTATTGGAGATTATAACATGCGCTCTGACATGTTTGCCTTACCCTTAGGTGGCTGTGATGTGGTTTTGGGTGCCCAATGGTTACGCACTCTTGGCCCCATTCTCTGGGATTTTGCTGAACTTTGGATGCAGTTTTCAGCCGAGGGGCACCAACACACTTTGAAAGGCTTACACCCAGGGTCTCTCAGCATCATCAGTTCACACTGTATGGAAAAACTTCTTAAGAAGAATTCACATGGTGTCATCGCTCAGCTCCATTCCATTCAGATGCAACCATCAGCAGTCTCTAGCACTCCTGCCGATCTCCAACACATTTTGGACAAGTATTCTAGTATATTTGCTGAACCTGTGGGATTACCTCCTTCTCGTCCAGAGGACCACTGTATTCAGCTCCTTCCTGGCAGTGTTCCACCTAACATCAGGCCCTACCGCTACCCATTTCATCAGAAGACCGAAATCGAGATACTTGTCCGTGACTTACTGAAGCAAGGTATTATTCGCCCTACTACCAGTTCCTTTTCTTCTCCAGTTCTGCTTGTTCGCAAAAAAGATGGGTCATGGCGACTCTGCATTGATTTCCGAGCACTTAATCATCTCACTATAAAGGACAAGTTTCCCATTCCAGTTGTTGATGAACTTCTTGATGAACTTCATGGGGCTCATTTTTTCTCCAAGTTAGATCTTCGTTCTGGGTATCATCAAATTCGGGTTAATGAGGAGGATATACCTAAAACTGCCTTCCGCACACATGATGGTCACTATGAATTTTTAGTCATGCCCTTTGGCCTCACGAATGCTCCTTCAACATTTCAGGCAGTGATGAATAACATATTTCGACCATACCTCCGGAAATTCATTCTGGTCTTCTTTGATGATATCCTCAAAGATAGCAAAACTTGGGCTGAGCATCTCCATCATCTGGAGCTTGTCTTGCAACTTCTCTCTGATCATCAACTCTGTGCAAAACTATCTAAATGTGTGTTTGGCCAGGAGGAAGTGGAGTATCTCGGGCATATTGTTGCACACCATGGAGTGCGGGTGGATCCTACAAAAATAGATGCCATGAAAACTTGGCCGCATCCTAAAACTCTCAAGAGCCTTCGGGGTTTTTTGGGGTTGACTGGCTACTACCGCAAGTTTGTCAAAGATTACGGGAAAATTGCAGCACCATTGACAGCTCTGTTAAAAAAGGATGCCTTCTCCTGGACCCCTGTTGCTGAGACTGCATTTGAACAACTGAAACAGGCTATGTGCAGTACACCTGTTCTCGCGATGCCAGATTTTTCCAAACCCTTCACTATTGAGAGTGATGCTTGCGGTAATGGATTGGGTGCTGTTCTCCTGCAAGATGACCATCCTATTGCGTTCACTAGCAAAGCCCTCTCTGGTAAGAATCTAGCCCTCTCTACTTATGAAAAAGAAATGATGGCTATTTTGCATGCTGTACAGAAGTGGCGGCCATACCTCTTAGGGAGTCATTTTTGCATCAGAACCGATCACCAAAGTCTGAAATACTTCCTGGAACAACGGGTATCCTCTCCTACACAACAGAAATGGGTCAGCAAACTCATGGGGTATGATTATGAGATCACCTACAAGAAGGGTAAGGAGAATATTGTGGCAGATGCTCTTTCTCGCACATTTGATAATCAAGCTTCCCTTTCCGCTATTTCTATGCCCATTCCCAATTGGTTAGCGTCTGTTCAGCAGGGCTATGATAGTGACTCTTCTTTATCTCAAATCATTCACCAGCTAGCCAATAATCCTTCTGCTATACCACATTACTCTTGGGATGGTGCTTCTCTTCGATACAAGGGTTGGCTAGTGCTTCCTCAGAACCCAGCTCTACATCAGGCTATTTTTTATGAACTCCATGCTTCTCCTTCAGCAGGGCACTCAGGCTTCCTCAAAACTTATGAGCGAGCAAGGAGAAACTTCTTTTGGAAAGGGATGAAACAGACGATTCAACAGATGGTGGCTGAATGTGATACTTGCCAACGCCACAAGGGTGAAACGACCCTCCTTCCTGGCTTGCTCGAACCATTGCCCATCCCTACACGGATTTGGACTGATATTTCTATGGATTTCATTGAAGGGCTTCCTAAATCCGGTGGCAAGACAGTGATCTTGGTTGTGGTTGATCGTCTCTCGAAATATAGTCATTTTTGTGCCCTCAGCCACCCCTATACTGCCTCCTCTGTTGCACAAATCTTCATGGACCAGATATTTCGTCTTCATGGACTTCCTTCTTCCATTGTCTCTGATCGTGATGCAACTTTTACCAGTCATTTTTGGACTGAACTGTTTCAGAAAACTGGCACCAAACTGAAGATGAGTTCGGGCTATCACCCACAAACTGATGGTCAAACTAAAATTGTCAATAAATGCTTGGAAACTTATCTTCGTTGCTTCACTTCCGAACAGCAACATCAGTGGGCCAAGTGGCTCCCTTTAGCTGAATGGTGGTACAAATACCTCTTACCACACTGCCTCTAAAATGACTCCATATGAAGCAGTCTATGGTCAGGCACCTCCAGTGCTCCTTCCCTACACTCCCAACAGCTCACCAGTCCAGGCAGTTGACATAGTTCTCCGCAGCAGGGATCAGATTCTTCGTACCTTACAGGATAATCTTCACATGGCCCGTAATCGGATGAAACAGCAAGCAGATCAACACCGTTCTGAGCGCTCATTTCAAGTTGGGGATATGGTTTTTCTTCGTCTACAGCCATACAAACAATCCTCCCTAAAGCTGAAAGGGCGTCATAAGCTGGCCCCAAAATTTTATGGGCCTTATAAGGTTCTGCAGAAGATTGGTTCAGTTGCTTATAAACTGGAACTTCCTCCTTCTTCCCGCATTCATCCAGTCTTTCATGTTTCTTGTCTAAAGAAAGTTCTGGGTACCACTGTCAGAGCACAAACTACTCTCCCTGAAATGGATACGAAAGGATCCATTATCCTGGAGCCGGTGGCAATCATTGACCAGCGCACTCGCCAGCTTCGCTCTCGCTCCATCTCTGAGGTCTTGATTCAGTGGCATGGCATGCAACCAGAGGATGCTACCTGGGAACCCCTTCTTCAGATTCAACAACAATTTCCACACCTTAAGCTTTGAGGACAAAGCTTTTTTCTAAGGGAGAGGGGATGTTAGGAACCTGTGTGTTCCTTCTGTTTATTTTGTTAGAGTAGTGTTGTTGGACGCATATGCTTTGTAAGTCGTCCCGTGAGTATATTTTATTATCCCACATGCATAGGTAGTATTACTTTTCTAGATCGTACCCAGTATATAAGAATAGGTTGAGGCCCTTGATGAGCACGAACGAATTTATTGTATTGAGCTTGCTCAAAGGAGGTTACCCCCTCGAAGTGGCCTGCGATCAGTAGATTCATTCTAAGTTCTGCTATCACTTTGTATTCTGTTATTTCGGGCATTCTCACGATATTGCTATAAGGAGGTTCTTCACAATATTCTAATAGAGGGTTCACAGTTTGATGAAATGGATGAATGCAATCAACATGAAGAAGATGGGTATGTAACTGAAGATGATTCTTATGAAAATGCATATGTGAAAAGTGAGGAGTGTAGCAACAATGGACATGAAAATTCCTATCATGAGTATGAGTTTGATGAGCATTCAAGTGTAATCTCAAATAAAGAAGAGGAATTATAGTAATGATGTCACTAATTTTGGTCTCATAACAAAAGAAGTAACAAAATAAAAGGATATTGAGACACTAACTATTTAATATTAATATAGTGATTAAATGAGTTTAGGTGTGCCAAGTATGCAAGGTATCATGTCACCCATCCATGCCATCACTCCTGACACTCCAAAGATGTTCTGAGATATAGACAAGGAGAAGCAAGAGGTAGAAGCAATTGATAAAGACACAAGTATAGACATTACTAGAAAAGGTCAAGAAGGATCACATGTGTTAGGACCTCACATTGAGGAGGGCAAGGAGGAAAATAAAATTGTGTCAAGTGCTACCATTATTATCTCTAGCTTTGAAATATAAGCAAGACCTAGTGGTGATACCCCCTCAACATCTCCTAAAGCAGTGCTAAGCAGAGAACTCCTTCACCTCACACAAGGAAAGAAATAAAGGTGAACTCTCTAGATATTGAAGTTAGTTTAGATGGAGTAATTAAGATGCAACAATTAGATTTGGAAAATCACACTCTTGAACAAAAAATTTTGTTGCAAGAAATTTTTTCTAAGAAGAAGAAGCAAGAAGAGTTGAGGAGAGGACATCAACAAAAGAAGGTATTGCAAGATGTTAAGGATATTTTTGTTGAGGCATTTGATCTAAAAAAATTTGATGGGCTATAGCCCCAATCATTTCCTAGCTTGTAAATATGGTTGAGCACATAAATGCTAGAGATATAGAAACCAATGAGAAATTGATGGATTGGTCAACAAAGAAATTTTAGAATAAGGTTGTGGACAAAGTCCCAACAACCATAATGAGTTATTGAATGCTCAAGGAAAATTGACCAAGCTTCAGGTGGTTAATACCAGCACAAGATCAAATTTGATCTCCATCTAGCCCATGTTAATACCTCATTTGGAGGTAATGCAAAGACAAATCAAATCAACACAAGGTCTTATCAACAAAGTTCATAATCTTTCAGTTGCTAAAAGTTTGATTGATTTGGCAGCTAGATTATAGTTGTAAAATCATATTTTGGAATAGCAATAACCACTTGGGATCATGCACTTGTAATGATCAATCAAGCTCACACACCTTTTATTGAAAAATATAGTTTGATTCCACCCATTCAACCCCAATCGAACACATGGGTGACTAAAACAAGGGGGAATTGTAATGATGATTACATATTTTGAATGGAGATAATGATAGAGGAAAAAGGGGTTGTGATCATTAGAAAAGATGGTGATAATAATAGAGGAAAGAAAGGAATTGTAATGATGATTGCATAATTACTAGAAGAGTCAGATTCAACGTTAAAGAGTTCATAAATTAGAGTTCAAAAGGAAAATAGGGTATGACATTGAAACAATTAGACTACATAGAGTCATGTAATATATGTGTGTTGATACATTGTTTACTACTCTTTGTTTATTTGGTATAAGTCTAAATTTTTGTAGTTCTACATGAACTAAGTAATAGGATTAGGGGGAGTAATCATATTATAATTGTAAAGATATAATCATGACAAGGTATTTTTGCTACTAATGTCAAAGGGGGAGATTGTTTCTATCTCTACTTATTATTTCCTATTAGTGTCAAATACTTAGTCATATAATAAGCAATCTTAGAAGGTTATCACTATGATTGAACTACTATATATAGGCCAAGTCATGTAAAGACTTATGTATAAACATGTATATATCAAGCTCTATAGGATCCTAGCAAGTCCTTAGTCACCAAGTATTTTCAGTGAATGCTGATTATTAGAGATAGTAAGTGTTGAGCAATGTAGAATTCTAACCATTGATAATTTTATAAGAGAGGTATGAATCTTGTTAGCAAGTGCTATCTTTGTAAGGAAGTGGAAGAGTCGGTTAATCATCTGACTATTCACTGTTCTTATACTAGAAGGTTATGGGAAAGGATCCATGGTTTCCTGGATGTGGTTTGGGTCTTCCCCCTTACTATTCAAGAGTTTTTTGAAGGATGGAAGTCTCCCTCTTGTAATGCTTTGATTATGAAGTTATGGGATTTCATCCTCCCTTTGGAATGAAAGAAATTATAGGGTGTTTAGGGGTGAGGAGACTAATTTTGTCTAGTTGTTGTATAAGATTAAGCATCTAGTGATAGAGAATATTAGTACTATTGGGAAAGGGTATCAACCTCATAATGAATAGGAAGAAAAACTGATTCAGAACTAGAACTTGGAAGTGTTAAGTGTTATTCAAAATGGTAATAACCTTAGGAATTTGGCTAGGTGGGATTACCCTCCTCAGGGTTGGTGTAAGATTAATTTTGATGGGGCCTCAAAGGGAAACCCAAGGATGATGGGTTATAGAGTCATCATTAGAAATATGAATGGGGAAGTTTGGGTGTGATGGCCATCCTTATTAGGGAACAAAAAAATCATGTGGTGGAAGCTAGTGTGGCTCTCTATGGTCTTAGTTATGCCATGAGTATAAATTTGGACATGATTTGGATTGAGGGGGACTCCCTCAATATTATTAATTGTCTTAATAAAATTAACAATCCTTCTTGGAAAATTCATAATATTATATGTAAGGCCATTTGCTTAATTAATTAATTTGATATTTGTGTTATCACTCATAACTATGGAGAAACTAACCATGTTTCTAATTGGGTTGTGAATGTGGCATGCAAAAGTGATGAAAAGTTAATTTGGAATCATGGTAATAATATTCCTATTAAGGGGTTATCCTTGATTGAGTATGACAAGGTGAGCAGTAGGAAAAAAAAGTTTTATTAATGATGATCATGGAAATAAGGATTAATTATGATTAGGTAGATTTGGGGTGTGGTAGATTATGATTAGATTGGCAGGGACTTTTCATTCATTGCCACATAGATTGTGGGTTTGTTTATTTATCAATATCATTTTCTATAATATCAACATCAAGTTTTTCTTTCTGAATGTTTTTTCTGAGATAGTGAGAGTTTGCAAAAACTTGAAGAAGATGGGAGGAAGGAGAAAGAGGGTTGAACCATCTAGCTGCAAGGACTGGAAGAAGAAGACAAAGATTTTGGAAATTTTGGGACAGGGGAATTTCATGGTTTTATGGAGAAGCTTAAAGGTAGCAACCCTTCCATTACCCGCCAATTTATTAAGACTTGGAAGGATGGGAGGATTTCAGTGGGTAATTAGAGAATGGAGGTAATAGAGGACATCATTGAAGAAGCTATGGGCCTTGAAATAGAGGGAATTAATTTTTATAGGGATAGGAAGCTTTTTGATTAGGAAGTGAAAGATTTTGTGGATATGGATAAAGAGCGTAACATGTTGGTTAAAATTGGTAATTTCTATTTTAGCCCTGGCTCCATATGTCATCCTCGGAGGTTTTTCATGTTTATAGTAATTTAATACTTAACTTTGAATGACCACTTTACTAAGATATCTGGATACCATTTTATGCTGGTAAACCATTTTAGGCATAGGGTTAGGCTTAATCTTCCCTTCTACCTCAAGCAATGGTTGGGTAATACAATTTTAGCTATTCAGAATGATCCTAAGGGTGACCATGCTCATCATGAGGGTTTAATGGTGCTAGTTGTGAACATCCTCAAATCCAAAAAAGTGGATAGACCTCATTATAGTAAGAAAACTCTGGAGTGTGAGATTGAGGGGAGTGAACAGGATGAGGGCTTTGATGAGAATATGAAGGATGAGGTTGTGGAGATAGAGGTTAAGAAGAGGAAAATTCTTGATCCTAAAAGCTCATTTGGGAAGAAAAAGAAGATTAAGGAGGTTGATTCTAAGATAGATACAAATTTTGAAGAGGAGCTAGAAGAGGTTAATAGGAAAAGTGGCATTGCTGGTAGGGTTTCTAGAAACAAGGGGAAGCATATGGAAAAAGTTTTAAACATACCTTCTGATGATGAACCTCTAATTAAGAGGATGGAGTGAAAAGGGAAGAATGCACTTTCTCAAGGGAAGGTTGATGTTAAAGGGCCCAAGGAGACTGATTATGAAAGAGATAATTTGGGCGGGGATGAGGATGACCTAACTCATAATAAGGTCAATGAAGACCAGGGATTTTTGAAAGGGATATTTGGTAATATAGGGCTAGTGAAGAAGGACATCAGTAGTTTGCAACAATATATGCAAGAAATTTTAAGAGAATTTGACCAGCTCAACAAAACTACTAGAGGAGAGAGAACTTTGGGACATCATATTGATAGAATTTCTAAGGTGTTTGGTAATGTTGAAGGGGGTTAAGAATCTTATGAAACATGTTCCACCCCTAGAAGACAAGAATAGAGATTTGGATTAGCTGAATATAGATTTCAAGAAGATCTTGGATAGTCTAGATAACAAAGTGGTTAATATGGAGAAGATAGTTAAGAAACTGGCTAATCAAAATTGTTTTATTTTAAAGACTTTGGCAGACAACATTAATACTTTTCTAAAAAAATTGAAATAGGGGAAAGGTCAAGGCTCCAAGGATGTGAAAGATGACCATGGACCTAGAAAGCATACCAAGGCCAACTAAAAAATGATTGAGGTTGTTGAAGCCAAAGAAATGGATGATTTGAAGGCCTCTATAGATAACATGAACTTCCCTGCAGATTAGGTAGTGGATTTATAAAAGACGCTATAGTTGGTTTTGTGCTGTCTTTTTTCTTTATTTTTGCTATCTTTTCCTACTAGTTGTTTTTTGGCTACTTGTTTTAGCTAGTTTTGTTCTTAGGTGTTGATGTAGGGTTCTTCTGGGTTTTTCAAATTTTGTTATTTTATTCTATTGTAAGAGGTTTTAGGTCCTTTAAAACCTATTTTTACTTAATTAAAACACATAATTTATATTCAAGTAAGGAACAATACAAAATTTGAGGTAAATTGTTTCAGGCTAACATGGACAAGATATTTAATACTTTTAGAGGTTATTACACATTTTATGACATTGAACAAAGATCCCTATGCTTTGTAATAAACAAATAAGATGAAGAGGAAAAATAAAGAAGAATCTAGAAAAATCTTTATGAAATCTTTAAATAGAGAAAATCTAGACCCATTTCGATATAGAAAGATAGAGTTGATATTGGTATGGTGTAAAGGAGTGAACAAGCTATTCATATGATTCAAGTGTGAATGTGTGAGCATTGCAAAATAGGCAAAGAGTTCTATTATTGTATAACAGAACAAGTGACCTTGTCAAAGTAGTGAGGGATAGTAAAGCTATATCAGATTATAGATCAAATTAGATTGAAAAGAGGAGATACAAAAAAATCTTATCAAGAGTAGACCGAGGATCAAATATTGAATAAGTTTTAACAAATTGAGATAGGGTAAATCTCAGAACTGAGTGGTTTTAACAGAGCTTTGTAAATCTCCTAACATTGTCATTTCTTTGTTGTAAGTGTGCAATCCTCTAACATCATGAGATCTAATAGTCTCAGAAGATTTTAATAGGATGGACCCATTATAGAGTAGATCATTGGATATGGTCAAACATTGTAACCCTATCAGGTCAACTTTATTACTATAGTAGTGAAGATTTGTTGGTGTCATCCCCACCCCATTTTTACCCTCACCTTGAAGTGTTTCTTGGTAACCAAATCTTTGTGTCATGTTGTTGATAAAAATTATTCAATTGTACATTATCACTGATGTTACACAAATATTACACTCTAACTAATCATTGCAAGTAGTAAACGAGCTCATAAGACTCCAGTATCAATCAAGTAGTAGTTCAAAAAAAGCCAAGTTCAGTGATCAAGTGAAAATCAAGCTAGATTGGTCATTGAAGGATTCAAGTTTTAATTGAGTAAATTTGGTTACCAAAGGGGTTCAGTGTAAGCCAAGTTAGGTCAGTTACCAAGGAACTCATTGGCAACCAAGTGACCCAGTTTCAATATTAGCCAACCTATAACATAACAATTTTATTTATTAATTTGTTTATGTAAGTCAACTTAGTGGATGCTATTTATTTATTTGTAAAGGTATTCAATATGAATTGACATTGGGTTTCATATATATATAAAATTTCAAGTTGTGGATTAAATTATAAAGGCATAGAAGAAGATAAGATGCAAATAAAGAAGGATATCTGATTAAGAGTAGAACATCCAAAGAGCTGCAATGATTATTTTGATCAAGAAGGATCTAGAGGATAAACCAAAAGAGCGACATGAATTTGTAAATCAATTTCTTCATTAAGTAGGTTAATCATTTTTACTCTCTAAAAATTGTAGCAGTAAAGATATCTCTTAACAGAGTTGACTTAATAGTCATTTTGTAAATCCTCTAATAAGGTGGCATTTCTAGATTGAAGTGTCTTAAGACCTCTAACAAGGCCACTACTAATAGGGTGATTCAAATCCTTTAATAGGGTTAGACCTAATAGTGTGTTTTACAACCTTTAACAAGGTTAGCTCCTAATAGGGCTCACTTCAGAAGAGTAAAAATTTGTAACTAGTTGCATTGGTGGTTTTTCCAAATTGGGTTTCCACATTAAATCTTGGCATCTCGTGTTAATTACTTAATGCTTTATCTTTTTGAAACTAAGTTATTAAAGGTTAATACACATTAATATCCCAAGATTTATTTGTTAATGGAGTTATAGTAAATAGCTCATTCTAACCAAGCTGTGCAAGGATTTGAGTTAATAAGAAGTTAGTATTGACATCTAAGGGACTTGGAATTGTTTTAGTGGTAATTGATTCACCAATCCCTCTCAGTTAATTCTCTTATATTTCCAATAATAAATATTAGAGTTGTTGGTTCTTGCAAAAAAGGTTTCAAGGACCTAAGCTAAAGATCAAGATGTCTTGCAGAAGAGAGATTCCTAGGTTAAAAAAAGATAAATTCAAAGCATGACAAGAACTCATGAAGTTACATTTGGGAACCATTGGAGATATAGGCGCATGCTTCTTGGAGAACCAACATGTTTCACCTCCTGATCCTTTGACTATGGATCAAATGGTAGATATAAGGGATCACAACACAATGATAATTGACATTGCTTCTGCTCTTAATTATTCTGAATTTGATGAAGTCAAAGATTTTCCTACAACTCATGAATGTTGAACAAGATGTAAAAGATCTATGGAGGAGAAGAAAATGTGAGGAGAGTCAAATAAGAATGTCTAAGAGGCCAATTTGATCACATGAGAATGAAAGAAGATGAGAACACTACCAAATATAGTGAAAGAATCAAAGCAAGTGTGAGTGCAATTAGAGCTATAAGAGGAACAATCAATGATGTGACAATAGTCAACAAGGTATTAAGAACTCTTCTTCCTATTTATGCAATTAGACTTTAAACTATTCAAGAGATGAGATTTGATCCCAAAAATGATATAACTTTGGATGCATTGATGGGAAGGTTAATTTTTTTTTGATTTGGATAACTTTGATAATTATCTTCCTGGATCTCAAAACATAGAATCAACGTTAAAATCCAAACCAAGTCTTGGTAGAAAGGGAGGAAACTCAAAAGGAAAATAGTCTGACAGTGAAGAAGAAGAAGAATCACATGATGACCTTGAAGCTATTGAAGCCCTTCTTGCAAGAAGGTTACCAAATGACAAAGGTTAATATAAAGGAAAAATCCCACTGATTTGTTTCTCTTGTGAAGAAGTTGGTCACATTTCTGCAAGGTGTCCAAATAAGGATAGCATAGAGTGAAATTCAACAAGTTCAAAGGAAAGACAGATTTCAAAAGCTACAAAGAAAAAGGTAAGAAACCTTGTTATATTACTAAATATTCTAATAGTGATGATGAAGATGAAAAGGTATATATTGCTATTAAAAATGAGTTAGATGATGAGGATAATGAAAAGATAACACTTATTTCTCATGTTAACAAGAATTACACATGGATAATAGATAGTGGTTGTTCTCATCACATGACTGGTGATAAAACTGAGTTTGAACACTTGGAGCACTATGATGGTGGAAGTGTTAAATTTGGAAATAATGAACCATGTTATGTGAATGGAAAATGATGCATTGTATTAATTGATGAAATTAAATTTTACAATGCTTGTTGGGTTGAAGGACTAAGGCTCAATCTTCTAAATGTGGCACAACTAAACAACATTGGATGCAAGGTAGAATTCATGAATGGGAAGGCCAAACTTCTAGATGGTAAAGGAAACTTAGTTGGAACTGGAAACCAAAAAAAAGGTAATCTATAATCTTTAGATCTCACTGAAAGTTCATTCTTTTTGGAAAAAGTTAAGGAAAGTTGACTATGGCATAAAATAATGCATCATGTAAACTTTGACAATCTGGTTACTATAAGTAAGACCAAAAGAGTAAGCAGTATTCCAAAGCTTAAGAAACTTGAAATGGCCATATGCAAACAATGATAAATTGGAAAGCTGGGTAAAACTAGCTTCAAAAGTCAGAATTGCAATACTAAAGAAATATTGAAACTATTTCATACAGATCTTTGTAGACCAATAGGCATAGAAAGCTATATTGGAGATAAATATTTCATTTTGTTTGTTCATGATTATTCTAGGATGATGATAGTTATGTAATTAAAGGATAAATCTGAAGCTTTTTAAAAGTTCAAGTGGTATGTAGCTAAAGTTGAAAAAGAAATAGGGAAGAATTTAAAATGTCTAAGGTCAGATAGAGGAGGAGAATTCATCTCTAATGAATTCAATGAATTCTGCAATGAAAGAGGAATCAAAAGATAAGTATCTTCACCTAGTACATCTCAGCAGAATGGCATAGCAGAAAGAAGAAATAGATCCATCATGGATTGTGCAAGAACACTAATGATAGAGAAAAATGTTGCATCCAAATACTAGAAATAAGCAATTAGTCCAACAATTCATACCTTTAACTGAGTTCAACTTAAGAAATGTACAAATCATACACCTTATAAATTATGGTATGGCTATAAGTCTAATGTTGTTATTTATTTCAAAGGATTAGGAAGCAAATATTATATCTTGAAAGAGACAAGGAAAGGAAAATTTGATGCCAAAAGTGATGAAGGCATATTTCTAGGCTATTCAAACAAGAGCAAAAGAATATAAATGATTGAATCTTGCTACTCACAAAGTTGTAAAAAGTGTACATGTAAAAATTGACAAGTTTGTAGAAAAGAGTGAAGAATAAAGCAAAAGACTACATAATTTTTTTTTTACTTTGAGCCTGATACTATACCAAAGGTATAAAAAAATGTGATTGGGTAAAAATATATAACACCACTCCAACAGTCAACACCAACCAAGTCACCTAAATCTGCAATTCAACTTGAGTTGGAGCCATTGCAACCTGAGTTTTCGTTAGAGAAACCTAAGTTGGAGACAGTTGAACCAAGTCCCAGAAAGAGGGACCTGAGTCACAAACTATGGGAGCCGAGTCTCAGAAAAGGGAAATAGAGAAGAGTTTAGAGTTTTACAAAACCTTTGAGCATGGTGAACCAAGTGAAACAAGTCCAAAATCTAGAAGAAAGGAACCTCTATGTGCTAGATATGTCAGAAGGCATCATGCACCTAAAAAAATAATCGAAGATCAGAAAGAAGACACAATGAAAAGGAAAAAACTAAAAGGTACATGTCTTCTTACTAAATTTGAACCTAGAAATGTCAAAAATGCATTGAATAATGAAATTTGGACAGAGACAATGAATGAAGTGATTGAGAAAATTGAAAAGAACAATACCTAGACTCTTGTTCCTAGACCCAAGGGCAAAAATATAATTGGAATAAAGTGGGTATTTAGAAACAAATTGAATGAAAATGGTGAATTCTCAAGGAATAAGGAAAGGCTAGTGTATAAAGGATATGCTCAAGAAGACGGTATAGACTATTGAGAAACATTTTCTCTTGTTGCTAGACTTGAAGGGGTCAGAACACTGCTTGCATATGCTACATTCAAAGGATTCAAAGTGTATCAAATGGATGTAACGTCAACTTTCTTGAATGGAATTCTAGAGGAAGAATTTTACATTGATCATCTTGAAGGTTTCATTGATCCAAATAAAAGAGACATGGTCTATAAGTTACACAAAGCTTTGTATGTTTTGAAACAAGCTCCTAGATCATGGTATGATAGGATACATGGATATATGGTAAAGATCAACTTTAAGAAAGCCAATGACAACAATAGTCTGTATATTCAAGAAGGACAACAAAATAAGATTTTGTTAATAGACATATTTGTGGATGAATATTATTCACATGTCATGATGACTTATGTAAATCATTCTTTGAAGAAATGAGGAAAGAATTTGAAATTTCAATGTTTAGAGAGATAAGATTCTTTGTTGGTTTACAAGTTCATCAAATAAAGAATAGAATTTACCTTAATCAAAATATATCAAGGAGATACTTAATGTAGAACCAGAATCAGTATGCAAAGAACATTAACAAATGAAGTAAACATTCACAAACCAAAAACTAAATTCACATATATGCTTAGACTAAGAAAGAAAATAAGAAATGCAAACCTCACAAGAGAAAACACTCCATGCTTTCTTGATTCTGTAGATGTGTCCTTTTGCTGTGGATGTATGCTCAAGATGCTCAAAAGTTGCTTCAATGGAGATGGGTAATGGAAAATTGGTAGCTTTGTGAGCTCTCAATTTGGCATTATAAGGGTATGGTTGATGGCTTTGGTTCTCAAAATAGCATGGTAACTTTAGCTCAAAGATTGTTGATGAAATGGCTTGGGATGGGATTCAATTTATAGGCTAAGGGGTAGAGGGATGGAGGGCTTAGATGCAAGGATGGATGAAGGCTTAAGGAGGGCTAAGATGCACTCAAAGGGGAGCACATGGATTGTGCTTGTTTAGCACCAATGGGAAGGTAACACTTGTCACAAGGAGGATGAGTGTGAGAGGGTAGGGTTAAGGGTTGGTTAAAGTCATGATGAGTGGGGTTGAGTATGTAAGAGGGATGTAAGAGGAATGAGTGTGGAAGAGGGAAGAGTGTGGAAGATGGGTGTAAGAGTCATGAGTGGGTTTGTAAGAGTCTTTATGTTTTGTAAGAGCACTCATGACTTAGTGGTTGGGTTTTCTGAGGGAATACTTTGGTTTGGTTTAGGAAAGTCTTAAACTTGTTTAAGGAATGTGACAACATTAGGGGATGGATTAGGCTTGGGTTTAGGATTAGATTAGGGATGTTAGAGATGTGCAAGTGGATGGCATTAATGAGGGTGGGTAAGTTAGTGGCTAAGCTTGGTTAGCATGGGTGGATGGGGTGGATTAGGCTAAATGGAGGATTAGAGATAGGTTAGGGGTTTTTGAATTTGAGGATTTCATTTATCAAATAGATTTATTTAATAAATGGGGATTTTTGGAATTAGATAGAAGAATAGGATTTAATTGATAAATAATAGATTATTTGATTTATCAATTAGGACTATAGATGATTAATTAAATTAATCAACTAGGGGATGACAAAGGATTAATTAAATAGAAATTTAATTAATAATGCCTTTTTAGATAACTAAATAGGATTACTAAAATAGTGTAATCAAATTTAGGTGTCTACATTTTGCCCCTCTTTGACATAGTGTTGAGACAACACTATTTCAAAGAAGTTCGAATGAAGACGACACGAAGAAGATGTTTTAGCAACAAGGTTGCCCCAGTCTCGGATAAGAAGAGGAGAGACTAGACTTAGATGATGCCCCCTCAAGAAGGCGACGGGGAGAGAAATGAGGCTCGATGACTTCTTGAAAAGTACAAGAAATTGAGACGAGCTGAGACGCAGGTTGGCGAAGAGAAGGGGCTGAATTAGCTCAAACTCTCACTACGGGAGAATGATAAAGGGAAATCAGAGGCACAATAGTAAAGCAAGCTTAAGACTTTCTAGGATTGGGGGGGGAGATGGAGGAGCGGAGCGCTATAAAAGGAATCCATTGAAGCTTTTTGAGCGGGGGGATACTTCAAAGAGAAGTACCACCATGTAGTTGAGCACTAGATTTGCTATAGGACTGTTGGTTAATTGCCAAGGTTACCAAGAACATCAAGGCCTTTTCACCAACCGTCCAGAGGACTGACGAACTGACTCAAAACAAACACACAAGGATTGCCCCAGTATCACACATGAATCCCAGAGGAAGCAGCGTGGAAACGACACTAGGTAACCCACAAGCAGAAAAAGAAAACAAGCAAAAGACCTTATCAAGACCTTACGCTCTAATTGCCCCATTCGCAACATACCATGATATGGAAGATCATGGCAACCTTGAGGAGGGAACAAGGAGATTGCTTGGAAAAGATATTTCGAGACCCAAAAGGGAAGATCCCAAATCAAAAGAAAGTGAAAATCCAAAAGAGAACTATTTGCCAACGAGATGGGTAAGACGAGGTACTAACGGACCAAGATCAGACATGAGGAAAGCTATATCCTGCAAAAATCTATCAGAGAGCACCTAAGCTGATGGATCTAGATGAGTGATGTGTCTGGCAAGCTGAACTAAGAAGGATAACACTTTGGTGATAGGAGATCTAGCTAAAGGATGCATTGGAATATCTAACCAAGGTGTGCAATGTGTGCAAGATGTTGACCAAGGATGAACTAACATGAAAGCCGGATAGATACAATGATACTAAGCTAAAGAGGATGTATAAGATGACAGACCAAGATATGTTACAAATGTACAAGTTTGTTCATGTTTTGGTTTTTTGTGAGATGGAAATTTTTGTGAAGGATGGGATGTCTATAATAGTTGATAGGTGGATAGGTAGATGGTTTGTGAAAAGCTTAAGGAAAATGGGATTCTGTGTGTGCATGTGATAGGATACGGGCTAGGGTACAAGATCATTTACAAGATGGAATATGGTACAAGCTTTGGACAAGATTTGAATATATACAAGGTATGGTACAAGATTTACAAGGTATAATACAAGCTTTGGTACAAGATTTACAAACTGTACAGGAGGTATTGACAAGCTCCATTAGATTTTGGATATTTGATTGGAACACCAAGGGAACAAGCAGGTGTTTTATGGGATGGTGGGTGGATGGATGAGGGATAGGATAGTGATAGATAATGGATTAGTCTTTAGCACACAAGGTGCCTAAATTACCAGGTTTTTACCAAGGTACCTATTCAAGGCGCTTGAATTGCCAAGTTTTCACCATTGGACACTTATTTCTCTTTACTATTTTTTTCTTGTATTTTTCAAAAGCTGGGTATACCAAGGATCTTCAAGCATAGAACTTCTTGAGATGAATGATGTTAGTGGGATCATTCAAGAGTTCTCCTTCTGGTGTAGATAATTGATAGGCTCCGGAGCCAAAGGAGGCAGTAACCACATAGGGACCAAGCCATGTAGGTTCAAACTTGCCTTTCTTTTCTCAATCTGCTTGGACTTTCATATTTTCTTTGAGGACCATGTCACCTGGCTGAAAGTGTCGTGGGAGCACCTTCTTGTTGAAATTCCTTTTGAGATGAGTTTGATAGACTGTGAGATGGTCATAGGCTTGTTGTCTCTTCTCGTCTAAGAGATCTAGCTGGGTGAGTCGAGCTACTCTGTATTCTTCATCTGAGATTTGCCCTCGCAAAGATATGCGTAGTGAGGAAAGTTCAACTTCTATAGGTAATACCGCTTCGGCACCATAGACTAGGGAGTATGGAGTTGTGCCTATGGATGTACGAAAGGAAGTTTGATAGGCCCATAGAGCCAGATTTATTTGAAGGTGCCAATCACGGCTAGAATCATTGACAACTTTCTTTAGGATATTGAGGAGGGTTTTATTAGTTGCCTCTGCCTGGCTGTTACCTTGTGGGAAATATGGGCTAGAAAAGCGGTGATGGATGCGGAGGGAAGTGCATAATTCTTCCATGTTGAGATTTTCCTTGATTCTTGATTCTGTAGATGTGTCCTTTTGCTGTGGATGTATGCTCAAGATGCTCAAAAGCTGCTTCAATGGAGATGGGTAATGGCAAATTGGTAGCTTTGTGAGCTCTTAATTTGGCATTATAAGGGTATGGTTGATGGCTTTGGTTCTCAAAATAGCATGGTAACTTTAGCTCAAAGATTGTTGATGAAATGGCTTGGGATGGGATTCAATTTATAGGCTAAGGGGTAGAGGGATGGAGGGCTTAGATGCAAGGATGGATGAAGGCTTAAGGAGGGCTAAGATGCACTCAAAGGGGTGCACATGGATTGTGCTTGTTTAGCACCAATGGGAAGGTGACACTTGTCACAATGAGGATGAGTGTGAGAGGGTAGGGTTAAGGGTTGGTTAAAGTCATGATGAGTGGGGTTGAGTATGTAAGAGGGATGTAAGAGGAATGAGTGTGGAAGAGGGAAGAGTGTGGAAGATGGGTGTAAGAGTCATGAGTGGGTTTGTAAGAGTTTTTATGTTTTGTAAGAGCACTCATGACTTAGTGGTTGTGTTTTTTGAGGGAAGACTTTGGTTTGGTTTAGGAAAGTCTTAAACTTGTTTAAGGAATGTAACAACATTAGGGGATGGATTAGGCTTGGGTTTAGGATTAGATTAGGGATGTTAGAGATGTGCAAGTGGATGGCATTAATGAGGGTGGGTAAGTTAGTGGCTAAGCTTGGTTAGCATGGGTGGATGGGGTGGATTAGGCTAAATGGAGGATTAGAGATAGGTTAGGGGTTTTTGAATTTGAGGATTTCATTTATCAAATAGATTTATTTAATAAATGGGGATTTTTGGAATTAGATAGAAGAATAGGATTTAATTGATAAATAATAGATTATTTGATTTATCAATTAGGACTATAGATGATTAATTAAATTAATCAACTAGGGGATGACAAAGGATTAATTAAATAGAAATTTAATTAATAATGCCTTTTTAGATAACTAAATAGGATTACTAAAATAGTGTAATCAAATTTAGGTGTCTACATTTTGCCCCTCTTTGACATAGTGTTGAGACAACACTATTTCAAAGAAGTTCGAATGAAGACGACACGAAGAAGATGTTTTAGCAACAAGGTTGCCCCAGTCTTGGATAAGAAGAGGAGAGACTAGACTTAGATGATGCCCCCTCAAGAAGGCGGCGGGGAGAGAAATGAGGCTCGATGACTTCTTGAAAAGTACAAGAAATTGAGACGAGCTGAGACGCAGGTTGGCGAAGAGAAGGGGCTGAATTAGCTCAAACTCTCACTACGGGAGCATGATAAAGGGAAATCAGAGGCACAATGGTAAAGCAAGCTTAAGAATTTCCAGGATTGGGGGGGGGAGATGGAGGAGCAGAGCGCTATAAAAGGAATCCATTGAAGCTTTTTGAGCGGGGGGATACTTCAAAGAGAAGTACCACCATGTAGTTGAGCACTAGATTTGCTATAGGACTATTGGTTAATTGCCAAGGTTACCAAGAACATCAAGGCCTTTTCACCAACCGTCCAGAGGACTGACGAACTGACTCAAAACAAACACACAAGGATTGCCCCAGTATCACACATGAATCCCAGAGGAAGCAGCGTGGAAACGACACTAGGTAACCCACAAGCAGAAAAAGAAAACAAGCAAAAGACCTTATCAAGACCTTATGCTCTAATTTCCCCATTCGCAACATACCATGATATGGAAGATCATGGAAACCTTGAGGAGGGAACAAGGAGATTGCTTGGAAAAGATATTTCGAGACCCAAAAGGGAAGATCCCAAATCAAAAGAAAGTGAAAATCCAAAAGAGAACTATTTGCCAACGAGATGGGTAAGACGAGGTACTAACGGACCAAGATCAGACATGAGGAAAGCTATATCCTGCAAAAATCTATCAGAGAGCACCTAAGCTGATGGATCTGGATGAGTGATGTGTCTGGCAAGCTGAACTAAGAAGGATAACACTTTGGTGATAGGAGATCTAGCTAAAGGATGCATTGGAATATCTAACCAAGGTGTGCAATGTGTGCAAGATGTTGACCAAGGATGAACTAACATGAAAGCCGGATAGATACAATGATACTAAGCTAAAGAGGATGTATAAGCTGACAGACCAAGATATGTTACAAATGTACAAGTTTGTTCATGTTTTGGTTTTTTGTGAGATGGAAATTTTTGTGAAGGATGGGATGTCTATAATATTTGATAGGTGGATAGGTAGATGGTTTTTGAAAAGCTTAAGGAAAATGGGATTCTGTGTGTGCATGTGATAGGATACGGGCTAGGGTACAAGATCATTTACAAGATGGAATATGGTACAAGCTTTGGACAAGATTCGAATATATACAAGGTATGGTACAAGATTTACAAGGTATAATACAAGCTTTGGTACAAGATTTACAAGCTGTACAGGAGGTATTGACAAGCTCCATCAGATTTTGGATATTTGATTGGAACACCAAGGGAACAAGCAGGTGTTTTATGGGATGGTGGGTGGATGGATGAGGGATAGGATAGTGATAGATAATGGATTAGTCTTTAGCACACAAGGCGCCTAAATTACCAGGTTTTTACCAAGGTACCTATCCAAGGCGCTTGAATTGCCAAGTTTTCACCATTGGACGCTTATTTCTCTTTACTATTATTTTCTTGTATTTTTCAAAAGCTGGGTATACCAAGGATCTTCAAGCATAGAACTTCTTGAGATGAATGATGTTAGTGGGATCATTCAAGAGTTCTCCTTCTGGTGTAGATAATTGATAGGCTTCGGAGCCAAAGGAGGCAGTAACAACATAGGGACCAAGCCATGTAGGTTCAAACTTGCCTTTCTTTTCTCGATCTGCTTGGACTTTCATATTTTCTTTGAGGACCATGTCACCTGGCTGAAAGTGTCGCGGGAGCACCTTCTTGTTGAAATTCCTTTTGAGACAAGTTTGATAGACTGTGAGATGGTCATAGGCTTGTTGTCTCTTCTCGTCTAAGAGATCTAGCTGGGTGAGTCGAGCTACTCTGTATTCTTCATCTGAGATTTTCCCTCGCAAAGATATGCGTAGTGAGGGAAGTTCAACTTCTATAGGTAATACCGCTTCGGCACCATAGACTAGGGAGTATGGAGTTGTGCCTGTGGATGTACGAAAGGAAGTTCGATAGGCCCATAGAGCCGGATTTATTTGAAGGTGCCAATCACGGCCGGAATCATTGACAACTTTCTTTAGGATTTTGAGGAGGGTTTTATTAGTTGCCTCTGCCTGGCCGTTACCTTGTGGGAAATATGGGCTATAAAAGCGGTGATGGATGCGGAGGGAAGTGCATAATTCTTCCATGTTGAGATTTTCAAAGTTACCTCCGTGGTCAGTGAAGATGGTGGATGGGATGCCGAAGCGGAAAACAATGTGGTACAAGATGAACTTGGAGACTTGAACTCCTATAGCTGAGACTAGGGGGACTGCTTCCACCCACTTAGTGAAATAGTCTGTAGCTGTTATTATCCATTTATGTCGATCAGATGAGAGAGGGGTGATAGTTCCAACTAGATCAAGGCCCCAACAAGCGAAAGGCCAAGGTGGTGCAATAGGCTGTAGATCCTGTGCTGGAGCGTGCACAAGATTTGCATGCTACTGACATGGGAGACACTTTCTGACAAAGTCACAAGAGTCTTCTTCAATGGTAGGCCAATAGTAGCCTGCCCTAAGGATTTGTCATGCTAGGACAATACCACTCGTGTGGGCACCGCAAAGTCCAGAATGTACTTCTTTTAATGCCATCGTGGCCTCATTTTCATCTAAACATCGAGAGAGAGTATCGTGATAACCCCGACGATATAGGGTATTGGCTATGATAACATAGCGGGATGATTTTCGGATGAGGTTCTGGCGTTGGGTACGTGTGAGGTGAGGGGATATGATACCATCGTTAAGGTAAGCGTGAATTTCATGGTACCAAGGGGATTGGGGACCGACCAAGATACAAACACGGTTTGAATCCTCATTCGCATAGGCAGGTGTGAGGACCTTCTCAACTAAAAACTCATACTGCGTAGCTTCTTGGGGAATTTCCAAGAGCGAGCCGATAGTCACCATGGAATTTGCTGCCTTGTTTTGCATTCGAGGCACTTGTGTAAACTGAAGCTTTGTAAAATGCTGGGTCAGCTGATCAACTAGCTCTTTGTAGGGTAATAGCTTTTCATCTTTGGTTTGATATTCATTTAAGACTTGTTTGATGATGAGTTGGGAATCACCAAAGACTTGTAACTCAGTGATATTCCATTCTGCAGTTATCTTTAATCCTGCTACAAGAGCTTCATATTCTGCTATATTGTTGGTGCTAGGGAATTGTAGCTTGAAGGCTTTTGGAATGTAATCTCCTTGAGGTGTAACTAATAATATTCCTGCCCCTGATCCATGAGAGGTGTATGAGCCATCAAAATAAAGCTTCCATGGGGGCTATTCTTCAATTAGGCAGATATGCTCATCTGGAAATTCTGTGAGCAAAGGATATACATCTACTAGAGGTGCATCAGCTAGGTGATCTGCTATAGCTTGCCCTTTGATTGCCTTTCTGTCCACATACTGGATGTCAAACTCACTTAGTAGCATAACCCATTTGCCAAACGGCCTGTAAGTGCTGTTCTGGAGAGCATATACTTGAGAGGGTCAATCTTGGAGACTAGTTGGATGGTATGACTTAGCATGTCGTGGCGAAGCTTTTGAGTTGAGAAAACAACTGCCAAACAAGCTTTTTCCATAGGAGTGTAATTGAGTTCATAACCAACTAGGGTTCTACTGATATAGTAGATGGCTCTCTCTCTGCTATAATCATCATGTTGTGCTAGAAGTGCCCCTAGAGCAGTAGGTGTTGCTGATATATACAAGATCAAGGGACGACCAGGAACTGGTGGAACCAAGATAGGGGGATTGGTGAGATACTGCTTGAGCTGATCGAAGCTGCGCTGACATAAAAGATCCCACTTGAAGTTCTCATTCTTCTTTAGCAAGTGTGAAAATGGTGTACACTTATCTGCAAGTTGGGAAATGAAGTGCCGGACAGATTGAAGTTTTCCTTGAAGAGAGCGAAGCTGTCGCAGTGTCTGGGGAGGAGGCATGTTTAGGATAGCCTTGACCTTTTTGGGGTCGATCTCTATACCCCGTTTAGAAACTATGAAGCCTAGAAGCTTGCCAGATGTGACCCCAAAGACACACTTCTTGGGATTTAGCATGAGATAATATTGGGCCAACCTATCAAAGACTTTTTCCAGGTCAACAAGATGATCCATGAAGGTGTGAGATTTGACCAGGATATCGTCCACATAATCTTCCAAAATGCTATGGATAAGATCATGGAAAATGGCTGTCATAGCTCTTTGATAGGTAGCCCCAGCATTCTTTAGGCCAAAAGCCATCATGGTGTAGCAAAAGGTTCCCCAAGGGGTAGTGAATGCTGTCTTATGCTGGTCCTCTTCTGCAATCTTGATCTGATTATACCCAGAAAATCCATCCATAAGGGACAAAATTTCATGTCCAGCTGTAAGATCTACAATCATATCTATGTTGGGCAAGGGAAAATCATCCTTTGGACAAGCTTTGTTAAGATCTCTAAAATTAGTGCAGATTCTGATGTCACCGGAAGGCTTAGTGACAGGGACCATGTTGGAGATCCATTCTGAGTAGTCAATAGGCCAGATAACCTTAGCAGCTAACATTCTTTCTAGTTTAGCTTTGACTAGTAATGCCACCTTGGGGTGCATTTTTCTAAGCTTTTGTCTGACGGGCTTGATCTTTGGATCGACTGCAAGATGATGAACTACAAGCTTTGGATCAAGTCCTGGCATGTCCTGATATGACCATGCAAATCGGCCAATGTTCTCTCATAAAACCTCAAAGAGGAGGTCAGCTTGGTCTTGTGATAGGGATGCAGCAATGTGAACAATTCTAGGGATCTCTGAAGAACCAATGTTGACTTCTCTAGTATCCTCTATTAGAATAGAAGACACCTTTGGTCGATTATCTTGAGGAGGCAATACTAAATCCTCATGTTCTGCTTGTGGCTCTGGATTTTCTTGCTGAGGGGTTGTCTTCGCTTCCTTAGCTAGTCCTAGATTTACCTTAGTTCCAGTTTTGGGTGTATCGAAACTAGGTTGGGGATTTTCTCCAAAATACCCCTTGGGATCTAGCTTGTAGATGTAGGCAGAATCTGGCTTTGTCTTCTTATGAGGAGTTTCAGCTCCCATGAATCTTAGAAGCACTTCCTCTGATGCAAACTCATCAATATGTATGACACTTGGTTGGTCCCAATCTATGAGTTGTGGATGAGCAAGTGGTAGGTCAATGAGATGGATGGATAGTTCTCAAAGAATAGAGTCTCCTAGGAAGATTTGGTCTGGGATATCGTCGTAGGCTCTCTTTTCAACTTCCTCAGGAATGTCTTCGATTTCGACAAGGTCGCGGTGGATGTTCGAAAAAGCGTGACCATTCTCGTTGGTGCCCCCAGTTGTGGGTATGCCAAAGCCAAGACCTGACTTTATTTCCCAATCATGTGCTTCGATGGGACATTGCATGCCCCTTTCTTCTGGTCCTAGTCCACCTCCTTGATAGTTCCATTTTTCAGTGACGAGTTTATGTTGTTGGGGATACTTCTGGCTGAAGTGATCAAGGCGTGCTTGATTTCTTGGAGGTGCATCCTTATGTAGCCAATTGTTGATATTTGGAGTGAGCTCCTCATGAAGAGGGGTTTTTGAGGACACAAAGGTGGTTGGGCCAAAATGTTTGTATCGAGGAGGTGGAATCTCCTTAGCTTTGTGATATGTTGGCCGTCCATGGGTATGTGGATCAAGTGGGATTGCTCCGACAGCAAATGCATCTGATAGACTATATTCTCCACATCCTTTGTTGTTGATCTTTACAGTAGATAGGGTGGAGGCAAGGATGGTTTCTGCATCATTACAAGTGTGGGATGAGCTGGCGATGGCTGTGCCGATGTCTATTCCAGGGCAATGGTTTGTATATGAAGCTTCAACCGCATTGCAGTAAGCAAAGGGTTCTGGATCGGCATGGATGGTTACCTCAGTGCCTTGATGCAGAAATTTGATGCACTGATGGTAGGTGGATGGAACGGCCTTCATAGCATGAATCCATGGGCGACCGAGGAGGATGTTAAATGGTAGGTTTAGATCAACAACATGGCAAAATGTCTCTTGAATGACTGGCCCAACCTTGATTGGTAGCAAAATAGTCCCTTCTGTGGTCCTTTCCAAGTTGTCATAAGCTTTGATGGTGATAATCTCACTGATCATATCTGCCTCAGTATACCCAGCTTGTTTTATGAATTTTAGGGTGCAAATGTTCAAGGCTGATCCATTATCTATCATTACTCTTTTCACGGCAAAATTGGATACCATGATGGCTATGCGAAGCGGAAGGGTGTGATCTGGCTCAACCGCGGGTATGTCGGTGGGTTTGAAAGATAGGGCACATGAGGATGAAAGGTGTCCAACAAGATTACGAAAATCAGTAGCATTGATATCAGAAGGGACACGGGATTCTATGAGAGCACTGTCAAGGATGTCTTTGTACACAGGACTAGTGCGGAGAAGGTCTAAAATGGATATTTGGGCTGGCATGTTCCCAAGGTGTTCCAAGATATTGTACCGGCTTTTTGATGGAGCTGATGGTGTTGATGAAACTGGTGGGCCTGCGATGTTAAATCGCGCTCTTCGAGTGGTGACCACACACTCATTGTCTGGTCCTCGGATATTGATAACATTGACTGAAGGCTCTTTCTCAGATATACAACCTATAAGGCTACCATAGTCTATATAGGATGAAGTGTGGTCATTGTTCTTCCCATGCTGTTGGTTTGGCTGGCGGTTGTTGGTGTTGTTTTGGATAGGTGCTTTTCCAAGATTTTGGTTGTTGTGTGGAGGAAAAGCATTTTGATAAATTTGTAAGCCTGCATTGGGAGAGTTTTGGGCACCAACAGTGATTTCCTTCTGATCAATGAGGTCTTGCACATAGTCTTTCAGTTTCATGCATCTGAGGGTGGTGTGACCATTTACCCTATGGAACTTGCAATATTCATTGTCCTTGTACCATGCAGCTTTGGATTGGCTTGGATCAATTTGCTGGGTAGGAGGAAATTTGATAAGGTTTTCCTTAGCCAATTTCTCAAAAATAACATCCAATGGCTCACCAAGGGGTGTATAGTTTCTAGGTGCAGGTTGGAATCTGGGCTTTTGCCCTGCAGCTACATTGATGGCATTAGCTTGATTGTTAGACCCTTGAAAGTTGGGTCTTGTATTGTGGTTTTGATAGCTTTGGTTATTTCGTTGTTGGTAATTGGTAGCTTGTTGGTTGTTTGTTTGATATGGTGGGTTAGACTGGTTTCGAGAAGGACCAATGATATTCACATGTCTGGTGTCAGTAACCCCATTTGTTGCAACATGCTTGTTTTTGTTCCAATACCTAGACTTGTCATTGGAATGTGATTGATTTTGGTTGGCCTCTTTGTAAATCTTTACCACACCATCTTTGATGAGTCCTTGCTCAAGGATCATTCCTTTCTCTTTGATATCCTTATAGGTCTGCAAACAGTTCATGGTCATGTGGTGAGCCAAGCTGGGATGTGCATTATCAATAAACATTTTCACCACATGGCATTCTGGCAAGGTGCAGGATATGCGGGTGGTAAGGGTTTGCCATCTTTGCAGGTATTCGGCAAGGCTTTCTCCACCTTTTTGCTTGGTGTGGACAAGATCAACTATTGATAGCTCTGTTTCAACAAGATGGGCATATTGGGCTACAAATGCCTCAGATAATTCAGCAAAGTTCTTAATTGTGCCATAGGGGATTCTATAAAACCATTCAAGAGCTGGTCCAGCCAAGCTTTTGGGAAAAAGGCGCAAGAGGAAGACATCATTGTATGCCATGTCCTGGCAATGCATGTAAAATTCTTTGATATGTGTGACAAGGTCTCCTTTTCCTCTGAATTTGTCAAATTTAGGTACCTCAAAGTGTTTGGGAAATGGTGTTGTGGTAATGGCTTTGTCAAATGGGTAAGGACACACATTCTCAAACTTGAATGTCTTTGGATCATTCCCTTCTTGGATGGCTTTCAGGGCTGTCTTCATTTGCTCCCACTCTGAATTGATAGGTGATGGTTGGGGTGCCCCCAATGGAGGAGTGCCTTGACGTAGGTATGTGCTGGATGGGGCCATTGAATATGGATGGTTATGAGGGATTTGCTGATAGGGATTGTACATTGTTTGGGCAGCTGCATGGTGGATGACGAGTTGTTGAGGGGGAGGTGGCGCATATTGCTGCATGTGCTGCGAGGCTTGCTGTTGATATGGGATTTGAGGTTGGGATTGAGGAACATAAGCTGGCTGTGGGTTAAATGGATTGCTTTGTGGAGGTAAGGTGTAAGATGGTTGTGAGGCTTGGGGAAAGGATCAGAGGGCTTGTGGGGTTTGACCAATATATGTGGGTTGTGCCCCCATTTGGGATGGCATCTGCAAATAATTGGTGGTTGGCTGGGGTGGTGGATTACCTCCTAGAAGTGGCATTGAAAAGTAGTTTGTAAGTGGAGGTAATGGATTAGTTGGTGGTGGAGGTGGTGGGAATTGAAAGCTTGGGAATGGAACTGATGGGGTTTGATAGCTTTGTGGCTGGATTTGGAAGCTTGGTAGAGTGGTGGTGGGAGCTAGGGTCACTTGGGAGCTTGGTAGAAGATTGGCAGTAGCTTGTGGGATTTGATAGCTTTGTGGAGTGAAGGTAGTAGCTTGTGGTATTGAGCTCCCGAGACCTAATGGAAATGATGGGATTGTTGTTTGGGCTGTGGTGAACAAGCTGGGGGCGATAAAAGGTTGATTACTTGGCCCCATGGGTGGCATCCCTGTTGTATATTGTTGAGGTTGGCCAAAGATGCTAGCACTGATTTGGGAGATGGGTGGATTTGGAAGGCTAGGTGTGGGAGCAGTAGCAATAGTGAAGGGGGTGAACGGTGAGATGTTTTGGGTAAAGGGGGTTTGGAGTGGAGAGGTATGAACCAAGGATGGAGTGGTGGTGGCTGGGTTGGCTTGCGGCATGGAGATTTCAACTTGGGTGGATGATGGTATGTTTGGGTCTGTTGGGTCATATGGATTGGCTGGAGGCTCTTCTTTTGGAATATATTGAGGATAATTTGGATCATAAGAGCCTATGGGTGGTGGTAGCTGCCCAAACAATGGGTGAGATGGATCTGATAATGGAGGGGGTCTTCCAAAGTCAAAGGTTCCTACATTGTCCCTTCGAAAATTAGCCATGATTGTCTCTTTGTTTTTGTCTATAATGGCGTTTACCAATACTGCATTTCCTGGTTGGTTCATGAAAGCTTCAATGTCAGTAGGTGATGGCATAGCTGGCTCCGGGCTGAAGGATGGCTGAGTGCTCAAGGGGGGTGAGGCTGTTCGATCTAAATGATAGGGCTCCATTGTTTCTTTCTTCTTGGCTAAGCGAGTGACGGGTGGCATGAAAAAATGCTCCTAGGGATGAGATGCAATAATGCTGATGGATGCAAAAGGGGGAAGGCTTTTCTATGCAAATGATTTCCTAGGTTGAGGCAAAGCTATATGACAAAAACTAAGGAGGATTGGGTTGGGGATTCTAACTTCAAAGATATGTTGTCAGAGTACAAAAGGTCTGCTTTCCTATGTGGAAGCTTGGTGGTGATTGTGTCAACTTAAGGATAGACTGATGATCCTTTAGGAAGAACACGAGATTGACCACTTGTGAATCCCAACCTTTAGCTCAAGGTGATGAGGGATAACAAGTGACAAAGCTAGATTACCCTAGACAAAGCTCTGTCAAAGGGATAACCTTGGTGAGATTGGTGGATTTGGAAGATTTTAGGAATGACAAACTTTTAGCAAGGTGACAACAATTTTGAAAGTTTAGATGTGCAGATTTTCGATTACTAGCTAGATGGTATGATTCTAAATGAGATGGATGAGCTAATAATGCTTAAGGGGATAAGCTAAGATGGCTGGCTTTTCTACAAAGATGACTCTAAAGTGAAGCTTATCCAAGAAGATGTGGAAAAACAAGGGTGTCTAATCATAGAAATCATGCCTAGTTGGTAAGGCATAAGCAGGATTAACTCCTGGACGTTGGCTAAATTTGATGGTGCGCTCTAACCAGGCCTCTTGAAGTGCTTCGTCGGTAGCTTTGTCCTCTGCTTTGTGGAGTTTGGAAATTCGTGGGCTTGGTGTTATTGCTTTTCTCTTGGCTGAAAGTTCTTGGTATGCTAGAGATGGCTTGAGTTTGACCTTGTGAAACTTCTGTTTGGGTTTGGGTTTGGGTTGTTCCGACATAAATTCCTGAATCTGCTTGGCTTTGAAAAAAATCTCAGTTGTTTTGCTTCAACTTTTTCAACTTCCAAAATAGGCAGTGACTACGCTAAGTGTGCCCTAAGCTAGGATTGACCAAGTTTGGCAAACATTCATTCAACAAGTAAAATAAAAACAAGCAATAGATAGGAACACCCAGATAGAAGTTTGTGGTTCTCAGAATGTGGTACTTGCGCCAAGGAGTGTGTATGTTCTACAAATGTTTCGATCTGTCACTCCAAACACATTAACATCCTAGATGGTTTTCTGCAAGGCAGACAATTGGTTTAGCTAGGGAGTCCTCCATTGAAGCTTTTTGAGCGGGGGGATACTTCAAAGAGAAGTACCACCATGTAGTTGAGCACTAGATTTGCTATAGGACTATTGGTTAATTGCCAAGGTTACCAAGAACATCAAGGCCTTTTCACCAACCGTCCAGAGGACTGACGAACTGACTCAAAACAAACACACAAGGATTGCCCCAGTATCACACATGAATCCCAGAGGAAGCAGCGTGGAAACGACACTAGGTAACCCACAAGCAGAAAAAGAAAACAAGCAAAAGACCTTATCAAGACCTTACGCTCTAATTGCCCCATTCGCAACATACCATGATATGGAAGATCATGGAAACCTTGAGGAGGGAACAAGGAGATTGCTTGGAAAAGATATTTCGAGACCCAAAAGGGAAGATCCCAAATCAAAAGAAAGTGAAAATCCAAAAGAGAACTATTTGCCAACGAGATGGGTAAGACGAGGTACTAACGGACCAAGATCAGACATGAGGAAAGCTATATCCTGCAAAAATCTATCAGAGAGCACCTAAGCTGATGGATCTGGATGAGTGATGTGTCTGGCAAGCTGAACTAAGAAGGATAACACTTTGGTGATAGGAGATCTAGCTAAAGGATGCATTGGAATATCTAACCAAGGTGTGCAATGTGTGCAAGATGTTGACCAAGGATGAACTAACATGAAAGCCGGATAGATACAATGATACTAAGCTAAAGAGGATGTATAAGCTGACAGACCAAGATATGTTACAAATGTACAAGTTTGTTCATGTTTTGGTTTTTTGTGAGATGGAAATTTTTGTGAAGGATGGGATGTCTATAATAGTTGATAGGTGGATAGGTAGATGGTTTGTGAAAAGCTTAAGGAAAATGGGATTCTGTGTGTGCATGTGATAGGATACGGGCTAGGGTACAAGATCATTTACAAGATGGAATATGGTACAAGCTTTGGACAAGATTCGAATATATACAAGGTATGGTACAAGATTTACAAGGTATAATACAAGCTTTGGTACAAGATTAACAAGCTGTACAGGAGGTATTGACAAGCTCCATCAGATTTTGGATATTTGATTGGAACACCAAGGGAACAAGCAGGTGTTTTATGGGATGGTGGGTGGATGGATGAGGGATAGGATAGTGATTTGGAAATTGATTTGGGTTTGGGTTCGAATTAAAATAGAATCTTATTATTATGCATTAGTTTTATATGATTTATTAACTAATCTAATTAAATTAAATTTAGTTAAGATTAGTTAATAGTAGAAGAAGTGTAATTAACTATTAGTCAATTTAAGTAAATGAATTTTTAAATGAGGGAAAATTAAAAGAGATATTAGTAAGTGTTTAGTGGAATTAAATAATTAAATTATTAATGTGATTGATTTTACTTAAAATCAACGAAGATTATTTTAAATAAATGATTGTCCTTGAAGTGTTTTAAGGAAATTGTAAACTAATTATTTGAAAGTTGATAAGTATTATTTTTGTGATTTGAATAATGGTTGATTCTCTTGGAATTAAGGGAGTTTTATTTAATTATTAGTAACATTGATTTTAGTAAATAATGCAATGATTTTATTAAAAGTCAATGGGAACTAGTTCAATGATTTAAATAAGTAAATAATTAACTTATGATTATTTTAGAAAATTGTTTTAAAATAATGGAGGGATAATTCTATGTTTTATTCAAGAAATAAATGGGTTGACTTGTAGAAGAATCTTATAATCTTGAAATATACTTGAAACAAAATTGGAAACCTCATATTTGGCTTAATCATGTGATTGCAAAAGAAAATCAAAACATGTGTTTGTATCCTGTTTCTCTATGCTATATGTGTTTTGGGGTTTTCGGGTTTGTCCTAGCTTTGACAAGTCTTAGGTTGTTACCAGAGGCTTGGGGGTTATGTGAATGTGATGGCATGTTGATGTTATTTGATCTCGATCTTTCTAAACCCAACCATGGTAATGTGATGGTGTGCTCTATGAGATGTTTGTATTCACTATTCATTGATGTGCATCAGTCTTCTCGTGTGAAGCTGAGATGTATGTACATGAGACACTTGACTTAACCATTTTTGAGTCATTGATCAGTTATCCTTGGACTACTTTCTAGTCACCATGATGGGACAAAAGTGTTGATTTATTTTTTGATGTTGTCATGTTGTGACATGTTTTGACTCGACCATTTTGGAGTCTTCGATCAATATTATTTATTTTGAGATGCTTTTTGGTTTCTTGTTGAGAACCAATGGATATTGTGATTTATTTTGAGATTCCTTACAATTGCTTGTTGAGGACTGATAGATATTGTGATTATCATTGATACCTTTAGTTGCCAATAGAGAACTTTTGTGGTTATGATTATCAATGGATGCTTTTCAGTTGCTCATGGAGATTTGATGTTCTTATTGTGGATTATCTTTTGGTATTTTTCTAGTCACTTGTATAGGACTATGGTGATTTTGTGATTTATGATTCCATGAGCCTAGGGTAGGTTATCTACTTGTAGTGTCGAGAAGTGGCTTGCAATGGGGGCTGGGGCCCTAAGTGGCTGCCAGGGTAACTCATTGTAAGTTATTTTAACAAGTGAAAACATTTACAATAATGGGGATTAAATGAACCTAATAAGATAATTGTATGTTCTTGCCCATGCCTTGAGTGCTAGTACAAACTAGGATGGGAGTAGAGAGAATGCTTGGTTGCGACCTTGCATTCCGTAGTATGCCTCGTCAGTATGAGAGGATACTAGTGGCCGCATAGGGATCACTAGGGGGCCGAGGTCTATTGAGATACTACTAGGGTAACTCTAGCATGATTCATGTGATGACACTTTCCTGCTTACATAGTAGGTTTCCTACGTGTCTTTGTGTGCCTCTGAGAATTAGATGTCAGCCTATGTTGGAACCTTTGAGTTAGTGTACTTTTAGGATTCCTGGACTTAGAGAGTTTTTGTGCTATGTGATTTGATAACCTATTTGGAACCTGAGACTATCTCCTCAGCGCGGTGGGAGTGGACCATTTAGGTTTCATGTGGTCGGGTGGTAGTGCTTTTTCACTCTTACCATTTGGGATCTGTTCGTAGTCACTATGGCTGGAGCATTCTTTATTGGCATCTATCTTCATTCTGTTCTTGGTTTATGATGATGGACACATATCCTTATATTGATGATTAGCATATGATAGATGATGTTGTTTACTTATCTTATGTTTTACTTTGCATGATTAGATTTCTTATAGCATGTTAGATTTCTTTCTGCATATAATGTAGTATGTTTTAGGAGTGACATTCCTACTGTGATAATACCGATGATCTCTTCGGTAACTTGGGATGTTATGCATGGAGGGATGGCTAGCAACCATGATGGTCTAATGATGCTATTTACAGTTGGGAGGAGCCATGCACTTAGTTAATTGTGTTTTATGATATATGGTTATCTTTTACGATGGATGTTTATATCTTCTATGATGATGTATCATGTATGGAATTTGGTTTCATTTACTTTATTGCACTTGAATCATGGATTAGAATAGGATGATGTACTTCATTTTCACACATGTATATTGTTTTAAGCCTTTCGTACCCTATGTCATGTACAGTGGATGATTGAGCATTCCAAATTTAATTGCTAAGAGGCATTTGAAACAAATGTGTAATATGGACATTGGAATTTCTATTTATTCTTTCATGTGGATGTGGTAGTTTCTAGACTTAGTATTAATTAGATTAAATGTGACTCAGCATCTTGGGATCCTTAAGGAATGTAACCTGTTATGTATGCTTATAGTTGACTGTATGTTATTACTTCCGCTACTATGTGTTTGATATGAATGGTTTATCTTTCATAATTAAAAAAAAAAATTGTTTGGAAAACTTAGTAAAATTTTAGGTTAATTCTTTTGGATCCCTTGGTGGGGCATTACAATGAGTATCCAATAATGATGATTCAAAAGAGGTAAATTAGACTACCTACAAATATATGATTAGGAAACTATAGTATGTTGTTCACACAAAACATGATATTGCATTAGTAGTAGGTATAATTGCAAGGTTCTCCACAAATCCCAAAGAAAATCATATGATGACAGTCAAGAGAGTTATGAGATATCTAAAAGGTACTCATGATTACGGTCTATGGTACAAGAAAGGAGGAAACCTTGAGTTGAAAGTCTTTACTGATGCAAATTGGGAAGGAGTGTTGATGACAAAAAAAGCCCCAGTGGAGGAGCATTATTTCTTAGAAAGAAGCTAGTGTCATGGACCAATAAGAAGAAAAATTGAATCTCTTAGTCTACAATAGAGGCATAATATATTTCTGTAATAGTTAATTGTTCCAGCACAGTCTAGATCAAGCAACTGTTGTCAAGAATAAAGGAAGAAATCAAGGACTTAGTGGTTATCTACTATGATAACACAGTGAAATCAACATATCCAAGAATCTAGTGATGCACTCTAAGACAAAACACATTGCAATCAAGTATCATTTTCTAAGACAATTATTTCAAGATAAAGAGGTTAGATTGGAATATGTGAACAAAAGGAGCAAGTTGTCGACATATTTACCAAACCATTACCTACGGATGGATTTTTGTATCTCAGAGGAAAGATAGGCATCATTACCCTATTTGATCCTTAGTAGAGTATATATTAGTGATTTATCAACCAAATTTCATTAAAGATCTATCAAGTTGATGCAAAAAATTTAGAACTCATTGTATATGAATCAGTACATAAGGTACATTATAAACTCATTATATAAATTCTTTGACATTTTATGTCAAAGAGGATGAGATTGAATATGTCATATCAAAAGAATTAATGAAGAGTTTCATGAATTAGAGAAATAAATTTGAATATTAGTAAGAGGGAGAACTTCAATAGATTGAGAATGAAGATAGGATGATAGAGGGAGAATCTTAGAGAAATTTCTCATGGTTGAAGAAATAGAGTCAAACTAAGGATATTTGATCCAAATTTTTCTTTGCTTATGACATGTTGTGTTACCATAAATTCCAAAGAGGAGATTGTTGATAAAAATTATTCAATTATATATTGTCATTGATGTTGAAAAAAAATTACACTTTAATTTAGAATTGGTAGTAGTAATTGAGCTCAAAAGACTCGAGTATCAACTGAGCAATAGTTAAGAAAAAACCAATTTCAATGATCAAGTGCAAATTGAGCTAGGTTGATCATTGAAGGATTCAAGTCTTGACCGAGTTAGTTGGTTACCAAAGGGTTTTAGTGTAAGCTAAGTTAGGTCAGTTACCAAGGAACTTAGTGGTAATCAAGTGACTCAATTTTAGTATCAACCATATGAAATGTCAAGTTGTGGATTGAATTATGAAGGCGTGGAAGAAAATAAGATGCGAATAAAGAAGGATATCTGATTAAGAGCCGAACATCAAAAGAGTTGTGTTGAGCTATCATTTTGCATGATGCTGAATGACATAGATCCTTGCAAATCCCTTTCTTGAAAAGTTTATCCAGGATCAACTCCAAGGTTCTAGGAAATATTTTGACCTACTAAAATCTTCTCAATTGAAGATAAATGTGTATGTTCATGAGGAGGCCTTTGCTAATTCGAACCAATTTTGGATAATTTGTTTGATTTGTTGTTGTTTGAAAAAGTAACCAAAAAAGAAATATATTTTTTGTTGGAATTACAAATGGGAAATATATGCTTCTGAGGGGGGGGGGGGGTGCTGAATCAAAAGTCCTAGTCCTTAACCATTAAAACTTTTAATTTCAAACAATACATGCATTAACATATTGAAATAACATGTAAAGTAAATGCATCCACAAAAATACTTGACACTAGATATGATTACTTAGAAACCCTCCAATGAGAAGGTAAAATTAGGGTGGGGATGACACCCAAAATTTTTTACTACTGCAACAATAAAGTGTAACTTTTTAAGGTTACAAAGTTTAACCATGAAACATGATCTACCCTGTGAAGGTCTTGCCCCATTAAAGACTTACAAGAGATTGTTAAGTCCCACCCTATTAAAGGATTTCACACCCTACTAGAAGCATACTTGTTTAAAGGATTTCTTAACATTCACTTGGAATGTCACCCTGTTAAAGGATTTCACAATGACTGTGAAGTTAACCTTAGTCCTAAGGATTTCATCTTGTTGATACAGTTGTTAGAAAGTAATAATAGAATGTTTGATCTAACAACTTACAATCTTGTATTGCTGATTTCAGATCTCAATTCAGTCCACCTTGATCCTCTTGATTTGATATAATAATGCTGTATCATTGATCCTTTTTCTGCAAACTGATTCTATAATTCTTTCACTCTTCTAAGTCACCTTGAATGATTTCTAATCAATTCACCCCTTCTCTTCCTTCTATTATTCACTCACATAAATCTTTGAATTATGGGGATTCATCTTCCTTATAAAGATTTTTGTGACTTAGGGTTAGGTATGAATTTATGACTGAGATTCATCCTTTTTGCTGCTTAACCATTTCAATTTTTTGATTGGTTGCATGTTGATTGCATAAGAAAACCAAATAGATATGATCTTATCTTCTAAGCTTCAAGATCTATCCAAAAGTTAGCATAAAAATGGTTTACATAGTTGTTTGTGCCATTAGAAACATCTATGTCCATTTTGTGTTACTCAACACTTGATAATACTGATGCTCAACACTTACTATAATTCTCTCTGACTTGGCACTTGAACTTGCTCGACATCAACTATTCACTCAGCACTTGAACTTGCTCAAGATGGTGTATTTGCTTAGCACTTGAGTGAATCAACACATAAGTGACTCAAAACTCATTGCAACTTGACATCTATACATATTATACTCTGCATGTATTACTAGCTCAGCATGAACTTAGTAAATATCTTAAGTGTGTTGACACTCAATTGTCAAAACCAATCTGAGATGAACAATCTCCCCCTTTGACATGAGTGTCAAAAATACTTAACTGTACATAACAATATGATATTCTCAAGTATAATACATTTATAGTTTGGCATATATACAAAACTTCAAAATGTTTCAAAATTCTGTAATAGACTATATACCTCAAAATTTTGTAACTCTCTCCTAAGTTAATGTGCCTATTCTATATCCAAAATCTCTTCTCTACTCTAAGTAGATTTGTCTCTTGCTGATACTCTTTGTCTTCAGAAATATTGATACTCTTTATCTATCTAAATAATCTATTTATGATCTTTTTTTGTTTTCTACCCCTTTGTTTGCTCTCCCCCTTTTGGGTTATCTCCCTCTTACTCTTTATCTCCCCTTGCACATTTGTCTCCCCCTTTAATCTTTATTATCTCCCCCTTTTTTACAATGATGTCAAAGGGTCTATACATTGATTGTGTATTTGTCTAAAAAGTTCTTGTGGATTTCCATTATAATCATGAAAGCAACATCCCAGTTGTCTAATGCAACATCAAAGGACTTTATTTGGATAGCTATAACTACTGCAAGGTGAACTAATTTTTCTAGTGTTGAAAGATTATGGTATTTTTTTAACACTAGTTTTGCATATGCTAGTTCCTTTTGGAGTATTTCCATATTAGGGGTAAGAGAGGCTTGTATATTAATCAACTCGGCTCTTATGTTAGCCTCCTCTGCTATAAACACAACCAGTTGATTTTGTGTATGAAGCATTGAATGAAAGTGCTTCTCACTCTGAGCTAGTTTTTGGGATAATTACATACCTGATACCTTTAAGTTTCTCTCTAGACTTAGAATCCTATAGTTTGTCTCTTATGTGAAGAGTGTGGGATCACACAATTTTGTGTACAATGAGAATATGTTCTCAAGTACATTCTTCACTTTCTCAATTTTGGTAGCCAATTCAACTTGTGATAGTGCTATTTCACTAGATATTTTCTCATTAACTTTTCCTTGAAATTTCCTTTTAGACCATTCCATAAGTTTAGCATTAGTATCCTGGTCTTTGTTAGTCACCTATTCCATAATTTCTGATAGTTATTCTAATATGGGCTTCGATTCTTCAGATGTTTGCAAGCTGAACGCATTTACAAAGATGTCTTTGATCTCTTGTAGTGGTTGCCTTTGTTTTTACTCCTTTTTGAGTACTTCTTATTGTTTCTTTCTTTCTAAGTCTTCTTGCATTAAGCCTATTTGCTCTAGTGCTATGGTTGCATAATCAAATGTAGGTATCACTATCTCTTCTTCTATAGTTGAGTCTCCATAGTGAAATACCTTAGAAAACTTTATTGAGCTGGAGCCTGGTACAAAAATCTATAGTGGGATTGCATTAGTGTTCGGTCTCTGAAGGACTTTTGTTGGAGAGCTAGATGTTGGTATATTTACAAATGTTTGTATGGCTTCTTGCTCCTTCTCCTTTGGTATGTCCTTGTCTTCATTAGATCTACCTTGATGAATTAAAATTAATTGTGGTGCACCTTGTGTTTGTACATTAGGTACAAAAACATCTGTCTTTCTTGCTTGTTCTTTTGTAGGCTCCTTTACTTCTACAGTCTAAGTTGTATCAACTATATCAACTTTCATAGTAGTGTCAACCTTTTTAGATGTATCATTTGATTGTATTAATAATTGAGCACTAATAGCTATAGGGATGGAAGAAGGTGGTTCTTGTGTATTCACCTTATCTCTTGTTATATTAGCTACTACTTTTTAAAGTTCATCCACATTGACCAACACAAGGTTCTCACATAATCTAGATTGTAGTGTGGATTGGTCAAGGATCTTCTTTAGATCCTATGTAGTTAATGGATTGATGTTCTGAGGCAAGCTATTAGGAACATCTTTTAATATTATTTTTTATGTAGGTGTGTTTGTGTCATGTGGAGGTCTCATAGATAGCATTTGTGTGTCTTCCAAACTCTGTTATGTTTGTTGCTCATCAGCTATTGCCATTTCATTTGACTTCCTTGGTGTGTCCTCCATAATCATGTCTTCCTTTTCTTTTTCTATTTATTCTTCCTTGTCCTCATCCTCTTCCTCATTATTTATTCCCTCAAAGGGGTCTTCTTCTCCTTCTTTAACTTTTGTCAATCCATATAAACTTCCACATTAGGGTGGATTTCTTGACAACATCCTCAATCTTGTTCTGTAGAATGTCGAACACCCAATATTTTGGTGCAAATCTACTACCATATTTCTTATTAGCCTTGGTAAATTTTTGTCATGTTAATGTAGGCATCACTTGGGTTAGTGTTGTTTCTCTTATTTGTTTTTCAACATTCAAGCAATGAAGCCACTTATTCTCAACAATTGTATACAATTCCTTTGGCATTGTATCATCTAATTCAAGAGGGGTGTTCTTGAATTTTTCCATCATGGCATACATTGACTCTTCTATCATATTTTGGTCTTCTCTACCAAGTTTTTCAAAGTTATTACCTTTTAACCCTATTAAGTCTGCATTGTCTTTAATATTATCATAAATATTTTCAAGATCAGATTTAGCTATATGACTTACCACTCTAAACTAACTTGCATCCTTAGACTCTGTCTTCTCATCATCTATCTTTGGTTGTGCTATGTATTTTCTTCTTGGTTCATTTTGCACTAGACCCTTCTATTCAATAGCTTTTGTTTTCTTTTTTTTCCTATTCTTTGGGCTTTTGTGTAGTGGCCTTTATGCTGGAGTTGTTGGCTTTTTTGTACTTGGTTTGGTAGCCCTTTTTTCTTTAGGTTTGGTTGCAGGTTGTACCTTAGCCTTCCTTTTTTTAGGTTTTGGCTTTGTCGATGCTTCCTTGGCTTCTTCTTCCTTGACATCTTCTTCTACCTGATCTTCACCCATGCCTTAGGTTAAAGCAAGAGGTTCTTGACCTTGCACCTCTTCTTCCTCTTCATCTTCTTCATCATCTTCACCATCATCATCCCTTGCACCTTCTCCAAACTTAGCCTTCAGTTTCCTCACCATTTTATCCTTCTTTTTAAAAGTTGAGGCTGTCTTCAATTCCATCTCAACTTTTGACTTCACAACATCATAATTACCAAATATTTTGGCACTTTTGTCTATTTCTTCTATAAGGAGTGTAGTGATAGTAGCTGATGCTTCATCAACATTAATTTCATATCCTAGAGGACTTAACCATCTAACTCTAGGTACAATATCCTATATGTAAGTATACTCAATGTCTACAAGGAAACAAATTTCATTATAGTGTTGCTCAACTAAGGAAACACGAATTCTCAACCTCTATTTCATAGACTTCTTAAAGTCTTCAAAATAGCTAGCAATTATTGACTCAAAGTTCTCTCCCATTTGTCCAATATACTCATTGATTTGCATAGTAACTGACCTATTGGTCTTCTATCCTAATTTGCCAAAAAATGGGAACTCATTTTGTACATAGAAAAATATACATACCAGTATTGAACCAAACTTACATTGAGCACTCTTTGACTTTCTTATTGCTCCTAGATTCTCCATTATCTGTTGCATTTGAAGTTCTACAAGATCATAAGTGTGATCTTTCTTGAAAATCTTGTAGCTAACATCTACTGCTATACATGGAACACTAATCAATCTGTTTGATTGATAGAATTTATATGAAATGACCCTAATGGAAAAGTCAAGAAGTGGATCTATTACTATGTTAATGGTCATTCCATGCTTGTTCCACTTAGCTCATGTATTTTTCTCAATCACCTCTTTGGAGTTGCTCCTCAATGTCTTGGGTCGGTATAGGGTTGGATATCTAGTAACCCTATGTACAATTCTTTTTGAAATTTTAATGGGCCTACCGTCTAACCATAGACATCCATCATGAATTTTGATAAGAACTATTTTAATCCATTCAATTTTGAATATGATGGGGAATTCTAGGGCATTGGTTAGGGCCTTCCTTTCTACAATTTTGAATTCTTCCTTCAACACCCTATTTTCACAAAAATTTTCGTATGCTTGTTTGATTTCCATGTCTCCAATGCCTCCTACCTTGAAATTATAGCACTTCCTCACATCTTGGACCATTACAACCTTAGGCAAAATCATAGATAAGACACCTGATGGGTCTTTCTTGTAGGCAATCTCTGGTATAGCCTTAGAATTAGGTTGTTTAACTTTATTGCTAAGTGATTGGACTTCAAAAGTGTCTTTCTCCTTTACTTTATTTGAACTAGAGGCCATTTTGCGAACTAGGGTTTTAACAAAATGAAACTATGTAACTCGGCATGTGAAGAATACCTTTAAGATCAACAAACTGATGCTTGATCTTTGCTAGAATTCATGCAAATGTTTTGATCTAGCTTTTGAATCACTTCTTCACTTTGATCACTCTTTGCTCTAAATTTTTAATGATGAAAAATGGGTAAAAATTGGCCTTATACCTTTCAAAACATTGCATTTATTGCATGGTGCATGTACAGCTATAAACTCAGCTTCGATATGATTTCTGTTTACTTAACATCCATAGAGATTTTACCCTCACTTGGTAGCTATTAGCATTTTTCTTCCTCAACAACTACTATTGTCTTGGCTCCAATTGGCTTTGGCTGAAAACTCGACACTTACAAGTATTTTACTCGGCATCTAAAGATGACTTTTCACACTCGACAGTAATGTGAAAACTTGAAGATTTAACTTTGAATTTTCCTCATTATCTTACATCTTTATTTATGCTAATCTATCCTTTTCTAGTACCGACTTATCTTGGAACTGATGTATGATAAAACATTTAAAATATCAGTCCCACATACCTCTTTTTGTTTAGTTTGATGAGTTTTGACCACTTGACCTATTAGGTGAAGTGATACCTCCATTTGATGTGCTACTCTCATCTCTTTTCTTCCATTTTTTTTCATCTCTCCTCTGATGTGTTCAACATCTACTTTCCCTTTTCTTTTGTTGAACTTAGAATTGGGTGCCTTTGACCTTGTTGGGCAATGCTTGCTGATTTGACTTGTCTTAAAACAACTAAAACAAGTGTTTTGAATCAACCATCTATTGTAGTTACCACTAAAATGTGTTCTTATGTGATTCTCAGGGACATGTCCATACTCTTGACAATAGTGACAACTTTTCCTAGTATTGTAGTCCTAGTTATAGAAGTGTCCATGACTTCTTGCCTTTGCTGATTTGTTTGGTGACCACATAGATTTGGATCTGCACTCAAAGGCTCTATGTCCATACTACTGATAGTTGTAGTAGTAACCTTCAAATCTTGGTGTATACATGGTTCTGGTCTTGCATTCATGTGCCTAATGACCTTGTTTATTGCACTTATGATAGTGACCCATATTTTTAGGTTTGTCATGTTGATTTGCATTCTTACTCATGCACACATTAGCAATATGTCCTTTCTTACCAAAAAAATGACAAGTGGGTTTGGAGTTCTTAACTTTGTCATTTCTTTCTTTAGCATTCTTGGATGATTCTCCTTCTTCAGTGCTTGTATAGCCTAGTCCTAATGTATCATTGCTGGATCTAGGGGATTTTAGTAGTTGCTTAATGTACTTGATGGTTTCATTGGGCTTGTTGAAGCTTTCAACAATCTCTCTTTCTTTTCTTAGATCACTTTGTAGTTTTCATTCTGCAACTTCAATGCTGTTATCTCAATGTCTTTGACATTCAACTCATAATGAGTATTCATCATCTGACTTAGGGTGTCTAGTTGCATGTTGGATATTTTGGTAAGCTTAGTTGACTTCTCTTCTAGTTTTCTTGCTAGGTTTCTCTTGTCTTCTTCAATCATGACCTTGTCTTCTATGGTTCTTTTCTTTTGTTCAGTCATTTTACATAGCATCATGGCTTGTGATTCTTGCTCAATCTTGATATTTTTGATTTCCTCTACTTGTGCTTTTTTCTTCTCCATTAGATTTGCAATTACTACATCAAACTCATTTGAGTCTCCATTAGCAAAGAACTTGGTGGTGTCAATCTCTTTGTTCTATATATCATTTTCTACAATGGCAATCTCTTTCCTTCTCTTTAAGTATTTCCTTAATTCCTCCCTAACTTCTTCCAATGAATGCAGAATGAGCTGGATCTCAATTCTTTGGTTCTCTATAATCTTTCCTAGTTTATAGACCTCCATCTCAAGATCTTTTCTCTAAATTGTAAAGGCTTCTCTTGATGAGAACAAAGCTCTAATACCAATTTTTGGAATTAAAAATGGGAAATATATACTTCTGAGAGTGGGGGGGTGAATAAGAAGTCCTACTCCTTAACCATTAAAGCTTTTAATTTCAAACAATACATGCATTAACATATTGAAATAACATGTAAAGTGAATGCATCCACAAAAACACTTGACACCAGATATGATTACCCAGAAACCCTCCAATAAGAAGGTAAAATTAGGGTGGGGATGACACCCACAACTTTTTACTACTATAGCAATAAAGTGTAACTTGTTAGGGTTACAAAGTTTGACCATGAAACATGATCTACCCTATTAAAGGCTTACAAGAGACTGTTAAGTCCCACCCTATTAAAGGATTTCACACCCTACTAGAAGTGTACCTGTTTAAAGGATTTCTAATCATTCACTTGGAATGTCAACCTATTAAAGGACTTTGAAATGACTGTTAACTCAACCTTAGTCCAAAGGATTTCATCTTGCTGATACAGTTGTTAGAAATTAATAGTAGAATGTTTGATCTGACAAATTACAATCTTGTATTGCTGATTTTAGATTTCAATTCAGTCCACCTTGATCCTCTTTATTTGATATAATAATGCCGTATCATTGATCCATGTTTTGCAAACTAATTCTGCAATTCTTTCACTCTTCTAAGTCACTTTGAATGCTTTCTTATCAATTCACCCCTTTTCTTCCTTCTATTCTTTGCTTGCATCAATCTTTGAATTATGGGGCTTCGTCTTTCTTATAAATATTTTTGTGACTTAGGGTTAAGTATGAATCTATGACTGAGATCATCCTTTTTGCTACTTAACCATTCCAATTTTATGATTGGTTGCATGTTAATTGCATAGGAAAACCAAATAGATTCGATCTTATCTTCTACGCTTTGAGATCTATGAAAAAGTTGACATAAAATTGGTTTACATAGTTATTTGTGCCATCAAAAACATCTATGTCCATTTTTTGTTACTCAACACTTGATAATATTGATGCTCGACACTTATTGTAATTCTATCTGACTCAACACTTGAACTTGCTCGGCATGGTCTATTTGCTTGGCACTTGAGTGAATCAGCACTCATTGCAACTCAAAATCTATACATATTATACTTGGCATGTATTACTAGCTCGAGATGAACTTAGTAAATATCTTAAGTGTGTTGACACTCAATTGTCAAAACCAATCAAAGATCAACATTTTTGGTATTTTTTGTTCTTATGATGAATGCAAGATATCGATGCAACTAATATGAATTCCTATTTTAACCAAGTGTCAAAAAAGAAAAGAACAAAGATAAGGTAATGAGAGATTAAAGAAAATAACTTGAAAGGGAAATTCCTAATGGACATAAACCATGGTAACAACTCATTTGTAGATTATATCATCAAGAAGATTGGGTAGAAAACCAATGAAATTAGGAACAATACTTCCTCAACTCCACTAATGAAATCATCAATGGGAACTCAATAATAATTGAAAGATGTTTCACATTTCATCAAATTGCAAGGCCATAGAAAGTACGCTCATGTGAGATAAGACATTATGCAAGAACAATAGGTGATCTTTTCTCTAGTTTGTTATGTCAACAAAATTTGTTAGCACAAGGCAAATACCAGATCTAAAAGATCACACAATCATAAAAACACAATAAAACCATTCACTCTATTATTATTCATTAACATGCATTCACAAAAATAACACACTCTGACAAGAATAACTACAATCAGAATGAGACCACCAATAACATATATTATTGCATCAAAATAACGACATGGAGTACATATTACATCCATGTATTTATAAGAAATCTTCTCCTCCTTTTGTGTTAGGAGTGAGCACTCTTAAAATCCAAACTCATGCTAAAAGCTAATAAAATAAACCTAATTATACACAAATTGACTCACTAAATGGTGCTAATTAGGTCTCCACCTTTTTTTATATCAATCAATGGGAGCCTTTACATGAATTAAAACAATAAAAAATGAGAAGATAAGAAGATTGAAGCCATGAAATGATATGAGAGTCTTTGGGAGCTCTAAAAATGGAAGCTTGACCTTCATTAGGTGTCTATGGGAGTTGAACTTCCATCAAAATGTGTTTTCAATGCATGTAATGCTCTAATATAACAACTAGGAGTTAACTGTTAGCATACTACTTCTTGAAAAATGTCAGTGCACCTCTAAGAAAAGTGAACCTTCACACGTGTGCAAGTTCACACATGCGCACCTTGGTAATAGGACCCAAAAATCCAAAAAAATTTTAACTGTCAAAACTTGGTTTCTAGCATCTAGCTTTTCTTTCCCTTTATACCAAAATGATGTGGGAATGTTTCACTTTGAACATTTGGATGGTAGAGGTAATTTCTTGAGGAGCTAATAAGTCTAAATCTTCATACTTTACCCTCACATCCTTGTAGAAGTCATGAAGGTGTGACTTCTTGGGCATTACCTAGAACTTGAAAGTCATGGGTTCGAGTGCAATCTTAGCTTCTATAGAAGACAAGGAAGCCATGATAATTTTTGGGACCTGGTGGAGACAATTCATTCACCAAATCTTCAAATTTTAAAAAATGGTTTCTGGGTTTTGCTAAAATGGGGTTTTAGATCACTCTTATGTACTTATTTTGAGATTTTTGATGATTTAGGCCTATTTGGACACATTGTGCACCTGTGCACTTTTCTCTATAAAAATTGTAAAATTGTACACTTTCACACATGTACACCTTCTAGAGTTCCTCAACTTATGCATATGTCAAAATTAAAATACACACCTATGCACCTTCTAGAGACAATTCATTCAGCAAATCTTCAAATTGTACACTTGTACACCTTTAGGGAATTGTGCAAGGTGCTCAATTCACCAAAAAATCTAAGTTCTTAGTTTGAAAATAGTTTTTGGGTTTTTCTTAGATGAGGTATGGAAGCACTCTAGTATACTTATTTTTCCCTTTTGATGATTTATACCCTCTTTATAGCCCAACACTTTCATACACTTGAACTCCTTCTGCTTCTTCTATCTAAAATCCCAAGGTGCCTATTTTGAAAATGCACATGTAATATCATGGATATTTTTTGTGCTATGGATAATGAGGATACCATTTTATTTGCACAAAGAAGAAAATATTTGTCATCATATGTTGAAAGACCTAAAACAAGACTCCAAAAGACTCATACCAACAAAAATTTATCGAAAAACTAGTCAGACTGCCCAAAAAGTGAAATTTCCCTCCCTCCCCCACCCACCCAATAGCCATTTTTGCACTTTAGTGCACATAGAACACCCATGAAGAGTGTGTAGGTGCACACCTTTTTTTCCTCTTAAGTTGATAAGTGCACAGTTGTGCACTAGTGCACATGTGTACCTTGTGCATACCTTGAATATGTGTGCAAGTGAGTGACTACACACATGCGCATTCCCATATTTGCACAAAGAGGGTGGGGGGGGGGGGGGGGGGGGGGGGGAGAGCCTTGTGCACACCTCCAAGGGTGTGCATGTGTACATCCTCATAGTAGGGTGAAGTGTTCTTGTGCTCACTTGGTGCACATGCACATGTGAGGAAGTGTGCATGTGCAAACTTCATGCACTGTTGTATCCTTTATTTTTTCTTCTCTTTGACTACATGATCCTTCCTAGCTAGAGATCAGGGTTTTGCCTACACCTTGGGGAGGGTCCAAAATGATTGAGGCTTTGGACTAGATGGTTCATAAGGAATTTTGAAACTATGGGGTCCCTATTTTGTGACTCAAAATGAGGCATGTGTTGTGAGGTCACATGTAATGCCTACCCCTAGTTAACTTTTCTATTTTATTGTCCAACTCTTTTAGACCATCTTTATGTTTATGCTTGATGATTAGTGACATTTTATTTCTAGATTATAGAAATATATTTATACTCAATTGATTTATATCTCGAACTACTTAATTATTTCATGCATTTATGTTTATCCTTTCGATGATAATATATGTATGTTCATTTAGTGATTTCATTTATCTCACGATGATTAGTTAGTTGAATAATTTATATGTAGTTCTATGGTTACTTGCCCCATACTTTCATGTGTATGGTGTATGTGTTGGAAATAATAAAGACTAGCTAGGTTACTGAGAGGGGAGGGGTGAATTAGTAACCTCAAAAACTTTAAATCAATTGAGCACTTATCAATATAAATCGTTCACCATTCATCCATCTAATTTACTACATGCATGAGAAAATATAAACATTCATAACACATGAACACAATATTTTGGTGACTAGAAACCTTCCAAATAGAAAGTAAAATTGGGGTGGGGATGATACCCACAAAAAATCACTACTGTAGTATAAAGTTGGCCTGTTAGGGCTTACATTGACCACTTCTCATGATCTGCCCTGTTAAGAGCAATTTGGACTGCTAGGTCCACCTTATTAGAGGTTTTACAAACATACAATGAAGTATGCACTCTGTTAAGAGATTTATACAAAGACTGTTAACTCTACCTTGTTGAAGGATTTGGAAAATTGATTCACCTGTCAGGATGAAATAGTAGAACTGACTTACAACTTGTTTGTTGAATAGATCTTTGAAGTACTGATCACTTCTTGTGATTGATATGTCTTTGCTGCTCCTTAATGACCTTGGTGAATACTCTACTTTGTTGCTGATTCACATTCTTTTTAAAACATTACATGTCCATTTTATTTACATACTCTTGATTCATTGCAAATGATTCATTACATATATACCATTCCAATAATTACAATTACAAGGTCAGCTAAAACACAAGTAAACAAAATATTACTAAGTTGGCTAAATAGTAGTAAACTTGGGTTCTTCAAGTTGACTTGGTGAACTTCTAATACTTGGCATCCACTGCATTACTTAGCATCATCATGCACTCGATAGAAGTGAAAGCTCGGTCCGTACTAATCACACAACATAGCTTGGAACTTGATAACCATTAGAGACTCGGTAGATATAGTCTCATTCAGTAGATACTGAATCCTTCATTTACCTTGCTGTCACTTGGTAAACACTACACATCCATCACTCGGTAGAAACTGGCTTCATATCAGACAAACTAATGACTTGATAGACACTATGAAGCTTGGTATACATTATTGAACTGCACACTTGCTCGGTGTGAACTGCTTGAGTGATGAACTTACTTGACAACCATTAAATGCTTGGTATAAGTTTTAGACTAAGTGATGAGCTAGTAGCCATTCATAATTGAATAAGTGTTATCACTAATGACAAATACAACATAATGCCAACAATCTCCCCCTTTGGCATTAGTGACAAAAACACTTATGAGCCAAAACTTATGTACACTGACATATTGATTTTTGATTTTTCAAAATTGATCTTTGTAAAGCTACTATATATACATGTCTTACATATCTCCCCCATACATATGGCATAATGTATATACATAACCTTTATCAATCTATTTTCTCCCTTATTTTCTCCACAAGTCTCTTATCATCTCTTACTCCCATGTCTCTTACTATCTTTTACTCCCCCTTTTTGACAATAATGCCAAGGAGATATGAAAAATAATCAAATAGAGACACCAAAATGTGAGAGAAATTCAAAGCGTACCTTGAGAATAAGAGCCAATGTCTTATCTCAATTGCCTTGCAAAATTTTGTAGGTGGAAAGTGCCACTTGAACTTTTGCAGAAAGTTTAATCATATGATCTTCTATGGAAAAATTGTTGTCTTGGACCAATGTTTTTGAATATGCAATGTGTTTCTACATTGAGTCCATAACTGGAAGGATCATATTTTTTATATCAATCATTGTAGTCCTGATCCTGGCTTCCTCTCGTAGCAATTTTGCCTGCATTTCTGGCAAAAATTTCACCTTCAAGTGATGTGCTGATCTTGAACTAGGGTCAAGCTATAGCCTTTGAGTGCTAGCCTTCATATCAACATCAATATTACTCAATTTCTCCTTTATATCCTTGGTATACTCAATAAAATCACAAAGCTTCCCAAAAAGTGATGTTACATTAGTGAAGGATTGTTCAAGATTGCTCAAAATTGTAGTTAGCTCTACTTGATTAATGGCAATGTGCTCAAGCACCTTATTGTCAAACTTCTTCTCTGCCTTCTCAATGAGCTTTTCTCGGCCAGAGGTATCCTCATTGAACTTATTTACAACCTCTTCTAATTGTAAAAAAATGTGTTGAGATGAGTCAACATCAACACCTATAGCGTTAGTTATTATATTTTTAGCATTCTCAATTATAGTAAACTCTCTATCTCTTTCATCTCTAAGCTATTTCTACCTTGCCTTTTTCTCTAATAGCTGACTGACCAGTCTCATTTCATCAACTGTGGCATTGTCCAAAGCCAACTTAGGAATAACAATTTCTTTGTCCAACTTAGGTTTAAATTAAACTTTTAGATTTTTTTTAATTAATTAAATTAATAATATTATTAATTAATTAAATTGTTATTGAATGTTATTCAATAAATTTAAATAAACTTGTTTTATTATTAAATAATGCTAATAGTTATTAGTAAAATTTTATTATTTTATTAATAACTTGTTAATTATTATTTAATAATTTAACTATTGTTATTTAATTAGTTTTATAGTCATAATAAAGACATTAATTTTTGTAAGTTAGTGGTGATTGTGTTTTCAGATTTAAAAGTGAAAATGGGTTCAGTTATATGGGAAATCTGTAAACTTTATCAAATCAAAAACTTACAATGAAATGTAAACTTGAACCTTACTATTAAACCAAAACTATATGTTTTCAAAACCAAATAGAAACTATGAAACTACACTGTTAGTTGTATGTTTTCTTATGTATTGGGTTTGGGGTTGACTTAGAGTGTTGACTAGTTTCAAGATGTCTACCAGAGGCCAAGGGTTATTGTTTTTGGTGATGTCATGGTTGTGAATATGTGTACTTAATTTTGGATCAATCTTGTTAGTATGATTGTATTGGTGAAATCTATGATTTTTATCAGTGATATTTTAGTACTTTCCAGTTGCTTGTTTAAGAATTGACATGCGATTTATGGTTGTATGAGACCTTTTTCTTTTACTGAGCTTAGGGTAGGTTATTTTAATGTTATGTTGGGAAGTGGCTCACAATGGAGGCTAGAGCCTAAAGAGGCTTCCTGGGTAACCTATTGTAGGTTATTTTAATAAGTGATAACATTTCATTAAATGAGAGTATAATAAATTAATAAAAGTCATTATTTTTCCTCACCCATGCCTTGAGTGCTAGTATAGGCTAGGATGGGAGTAGAGAGGATTCTTGGTTGCAACCTTGCTTCGTTAGTATGCCTAGTCAGTACAAAAGGATACCAATGCTACATATAGTCACTAGGGGGCTTGGTAGGGTAACCTTAGAGTTGAATCATGCAATGACACTTTCCCCCTTACATAGTAGATTTCCTACGTGTCATTGTTGCCTCTGGGTTTAGATGTCATTTGTGTCTTGGTACTTTTGAGATAGATTGCTTTCAATTTTCCTTGACCTAGATGTTGGATTTGACTTTTGATTTGGTTATCCTATTTGGGACTTGAGACTATCTGCTTAGCGCGGTGGGAGTGGACCATGTAGGTTTCATGAGGTCAGGTGGTAGTGATTTTTACTTTTACCATTGAGATCTGATAGTTTGATGCCATGGCTAGAGTTCCTTGTTCTACATCATCTTTCATTATATTGTTATGTACTATGATAGATGGTAGTACTTTATTGTATAATATTTGATTTCATAGAACTTATGAGATGATGTATATTCTTTCAACCTTTCATACCCTATGACTTGTATAGTGGATGATTGTGTATTTTGATTATTGCCAAGTGGCATCCTGTATTTGTATAATTATTTAAATGGATTCATAATTGTAGTTATTCTTTGATGTGGATTTGGTATATATTGGATTTAGTATTAATTAAACTTAAATGTGATTCTAGGTCATGGGATTCTTAAGAGATGCTATTTTTTTATGTGTTACTTTTGTATGTGTGTATTTTATTGCTTCCACTATATTATATCTTATGTTTTTTTATTATCTTTCAATTTTTTTGTGTGGAAAACTTAGTGAAACTTTAGGCTAATTTCTTTTGGGTTCCTTGGTGAGGCATTACACCACAACAAGCTGTAAAGATTATTCTAATTAGGGGCGATCCAATGGATAAACTAGAAAAGTGATCTGAATATGCAAATCAATTGATTCATTAATTAGGTTAATCATTGTTACTCTCTAACAATTGTAATAGTAAAGAAATCTCTTAACAAATTTGGTTTAAAAATCATTTTGTAAATCCTTTAAAAAGGTCGCATTTCTAGATTGAAGGGTCTTAAGACCTTTAACAAGGCCACTCCTAACAAGGTTATTCAAATCATTTAACAAGGTCACACCTAATAGTGTGTTTTGTAATCTTTAACAGGGTTGGCTCCTAATAGGGCTCACTTTAGAAAAGTGAAAAGTTGTAACTAGTTGCATTGGTGGTTTTCCCAAATTGGGTTTCCACGTTAAATCTTGGTGTCTCGTGTTATTTTCTTTTGGCTTTATCTTTCTACAACTAAGTTACTAAAGGTTAATACACATTAATATCTCAAGGTTTCTTTTTTAACTGAGTTACAGTAAATATCTAGTTCTAATTGAGTTGTGCAAGGATTTGAGTTAATAAGAAGTTAGTCTTGACATCTAAGGGATTTGGAATTATTTTGGTGGCAACTGATTCATCCCTCCCCTTTCAGTTAATCCTCTTATATTTCCAACACATGTGAATACTTTTCATGCATGTGATTGATATATGTTATTACATTTTGATTATATAAGTTATGTGTGAAATTGGATATGAGATGGTAAATATGGTGAATGGACTACAGATTGTTAAAAGATTAAAAAGTGTTACAGATCCTATTTCCCAAGTGTTATGAATCTATCTATGATACCAAAATGGCATGCCCAAGAGTTCAAGACAAAAAAACACCAACATTTTTTATTATTAAAAGAACTAAAACTAAGTTGTCTACACACTAATGTATATTAAGTTGTAACTAGGGTGATGACTAATAATGTTTACAAGTTTCAAGGTTACATGACCTAAGTTGCAATGTTGTTAGAAATGCTTTAGAATAACTGAGAGGGGGGGGGGGGTTGGTGAATCCATTATTCAAAGTCCAAATGTCCTGATAAAACTTTTTCACTAGTATAGTGAGCCCAATTAAACTTATCATGCATCCAAGCTAAACATTTCTACTCAGCAAGTTACTGAAAATCAACATGTAAAAATAACACATGAAAGATCAACACATAACACAGTGATTTACGTGGAAACCCAATTTGGAAAAAACCACTAGTAACATGCTACTCAATTCTCACTCTTCTAAAGTGATGCCCTATGAAAGGCTTGCCCTATTAAAGGATACAACACACTGTTAAATGTGACCTAGTTAAAAAAATTTAACCACCCTGTTAGAAGTGGGCCTAGTTAGAGGATTTTAGAACATTCACTTGGAATGCCACCCTATTAAAGGATTTACAAATGACTATTAAACCAACCTAAGTCCATAGGATTTTACCCTAACTGGTACAATTGTTAGAGAGTAAAAACAAGGGCTTTTGACCTGATACAACTCATAACTTAACTTGTAGATTTTAGATCTCAGTTCAGCTCTCAAATTTTCTTGGTTTTTAGTCTCTATAGCTCTGAAAACTTGTCCTCCTTTCAAGCTTCATCTCCTTGAGTCTCCATGCTTGATATACTAGTGCAATATGCTATATGACCACTTATGGAAGTAGAGTCTTTGCTCTATTCCTTCCTCCTCGATGCCTTCTCCTTGACACCCTCCAATAACTTTGCAATTTGGCAACCCAACAACTCTTGCTTCTTGGCATGTGACTCCTTAAATAGAAGTCTAGAATACTTTTCCCACTCGAATCTTCCTACTTTTAATTTTAGATTGAATGGATTAGGTAGGGTTCAATGAAACTACCCCTTATCTTGTTCCTTCTAGAAACATCATGAAGAATTCTCCTGAATTCACCCAAAAATGGTTTACCTAAAATTCTATGCCACCAGCTCATCATCCTTATCTTCCATCTAGTTCACAAAATTCAAGGTAACAAACTTGTCAGCTTAGATTTGGTGAAGCTTTGACTTTTCAAATAATGCAATAGCTTAGTGGTATTGAATTCTTGATGCTCAGCACATACTATGTTTTTGATTAGATAAACAGGTTTGACAGGGATCCTGAAACCCAATAGTTAAAACATATAAGGCTGATAATAAGTGTGAAAGCCCAGCCAAAAAAGTAAAAGTTTAGAGGCTGATAAAGCATAAAGCCCAGCCAAAAAGAAGAGTTCTGAGAAAAGACTAGGAAAAAAGACAAGTAAAACCATAGCCTAAAGCTAGACCAAAAGCCAAAAGACAAAGAAAAACAAAAGTGCAGGCGAGAGTTATTCCTCACTCTTTCACTCCAGCTCTTGCATAACCTGAGCAGCCTCAAAGGCCAGTTGGTTCTCCTTCGCTTCTAGCTATTGTGCCCTTTGGTCCCCCTAGTCCTAATTAGGAATGGTGTTGTCCTTTGTGGGGTCGTCTTCCCTTCTGGCTTCTTTCCTGTCTTTTCCTTCCTCATCATCCTGCATTTCTTTGTCTTTGATCCAGCTTGTAAGAGAGATGATGTTGTTGTTAATGGAGCTTAACAAAGAGAACATCTGATTCGCAAGGTTGTGATTGTATTTATCCAGGTTGTGTATCCTTCTCTCCACCAGATTGAGCCTATCAGCTGAATCTATCTTGTTAGCATCCATCCCTTTCCTTGTTGCCTCAATATGTCTCACTTGTTCTTTGACCTCCTCCAACTCGTGGAAAAGCCATTTTATTGATCTAAAATTGTCAATCATACTGTTACGAGCATTGTTCAAGAGGTTCATCCCTATCTCCCTGGCTTTGTCTGAAGTAGCCACTATAGTCACTCAACACATACTGTGTTACTCAACACCAACTATGTTTTATTGATGCTCAACACCTACTATGGATTCACTTGGCATCAACTAAGTTTACTAATGCTCAACACCTATTACTCTCTTGGCTCCTTCTATTTCACTCGACACACACTGGATTTTACATTTTCTCAATACTAACTAAAAATTTTCTTGGCATGAACTAGCTTGCTCGACATCAACTAATGAACTTAGTCAAGCTTTGCAAACATCCTTGTTACAACTTATTCTTCTAGAGTTTCTAAGTGTGGCTAATCTTTGTATCTTCAAGTATATTATCAATATATCATTTTATCATTGTCTTAACTAATCCTTATACTTCATTACAAAATCATAACTCAACCTTTCCCTTAGGTGATTTTGTTACATCTCATTGATTAAATTCTCTTCATCAATCAACTAAGTGATAGTACTTGGATCTTATAAGCAATTATCATTCCAGCAAATAGTAGGTTTGACATCAATGACAAAACAATGATTGAAAACATTCTTTATATCATCAACCTCCCTCTTTGTAACAGTCTCCCTTTTTCAACAATGATCTTTTCAATTAGATTTCCAACAAATGTATCTAGGTTTTAGGTTTTCAATTGACGCTTAATAACTAGATGATAGTTTTATGGTGAGACCAATGGACATTTGAAGAGTCTCATTTTAGTTTTATAGATTTAACATAGCATTGACTTCAATTTAACATTTTACTATACTATACATATAATTTAATAAGGCTTGCCTTAATAATTTTGATAAGGCATATATGCCATTGCTACATGAACATATAATAATAGGGTCTAAATGATCCATTGTTTAATGTTCAAAGATATAGTTTATATATTAAAATAATTATACATGAGATAGATCCACATTAGTCTCTGAGTTTATGAAATCAAAATAACTAAGCAAATTAAATAATGCATTACATTGTATATAGATAGTAGTTTAAAGTATATATAAAATAATGTATAGGAGCACTATTAGATTATATATAAAGTCATGGTTTAAATATGTATACAAAAATATCATTTCTATTAAGTACTAAATAGTAAATAATGAAGGACATATTATAATATAGAATGTCACTAAAATCTTTGAAGACTACATTAATTAAATTTAACTAAAGACAAACTAAACTATATATATTAAACCCATAAACCATTACCTATTAAAATTACTAACTAAACTAACAAATAGAATAAATAAAATAAGGTTTTCTAACCCTCAACTTACTAATTAAATGCCACACTTACTAATCTTAATTTATTCCACTTACTAAGTAGTTAAATATATTTACTAACTAATAATATAATCTACTTACAAACTAATCTAATTACTTAGTAACTAAACAAATCCACTTACCAACTTAATTAACTACATTTACTAAGCAATTTAAAGTACTTACTATCTAATCTTACCTATCCCCTAACTATTTATCCCTACCCCCTACTACCCTATCTCCCTACACTCACTCTCATTAACCCTAACCCCCCTACTTACCATCCCTCAACCCACGTACCAAGTGGGGGGTGGTTTTCAATATGATGTAGGGCTACATTAATAAGTTGTAGTTCTTAAGATAAAGAGGGAGTTCTTAAAAAGGATATGGGTGGACCTTTGAGGTGGATTCCACCAAATGAATGAGTTCCCTCCATTACAATGCAATGAATAAGGTTTCTTTTTTGTGTTGACCTTGTTGCAAAGAAGATGGCATGGAAACATGCCCAGGAGAGGTGGGGCCCATGTGGGGTCTCACCCTCCATCTTTACTTTTTTTTTTCAACACAATGATTTTATTATATGTATTTTTCTTAATATGGATTTGTGGGAAACACATTTTGTTAAGCCCTTTTATTATCTTTTTTGAAGAGTAATTATTTTTAACATTTATTATTGCATGTAAATAAAGATAAATAGTAAAATTTCATTAACTATGTATTTCCTTTTGGATAAGGAAGGACTTAATTTTCCTCCCATAAATTTTCATAGTTTTCTATTTGGAAAATTCTCCTACCAAGTTTTGTTTTCTTTCTAATAGGTTTTTCTTTCTCATCAATTTAATTTATTGCCCTAATTTTCTAGCTTAATGAATTGGGTTACAATGGATATTTACTTACTATTAGTTAGTTTGCACTATACTTTTAGTGGTTTGAATTTTGGAAATATAATTTAATAATGTGGTATTCATTTCATCAAATCTATTAAGTCCAATGGATTTAATAACCCATCCCAATTATGTTATTGACATGAAATGAATTAAATTAGAATAAGAAAATTGATATGATCTCCTATTTGAGAGAGTCATTTTATCCTAATCAAGCTTTCACTATAACATTGAAAATGTAATGTCCCCTATATTAGGGTTAGGAAGGGACAATAACAAATTGCAAACAAATTGATAAAATTATAATAAATTTAACTAAATATTTCATATCTTATCTAATTTGAAATAATTAACATTCTCCACCAAGCTAGGCTTGGATCATTCTAAAACATTCTCAATGAATGTTCTCCACCAAGCTAGGCCTGGATCATTCCATGACATTCTCAATGAATGTCCTCCACCAAGTTAGGCTTGGATCATGACATTCCTAGAGAATGCCCTCCACCAAGTTATTCTTGGATTGTTCTATGACATTCACAATGAATGCCCTCCACTAAGTTGATACTTAGATCAAGATATTATATCTATAATTCTTCATTTATTACTTTGATAATTTATTTATAAAAAATATATCATCATTTTAATATTATATACATAATAGTGCTTGTACCTATCTCTATTATCTTAAAGATAATTTTATTACTATAAAATAATTGACCCTATTGTGTATATTTATTAGTTGATTACTAATTTGAAAATTCTTACATACCTTATTGGTATGTGGGACCTGATGCTTCTAATGGCACTAAGGTTTGTTTGGTTGTAGGAATTGCCAAATGCGCATTCATCAATGCATGAATAAACTCTCTTTTGGAATTTGCACATTCTTAAAATAACTTCTAGAATATCATTTGAACCTGTTTGGTTGTCCCGGAAGAGGAGTCTAAAGATGTATATTCTGTCTTTGGTTGCAACAATTAAAATAGGAATTGAAATAAGTTTTTTTTTTTAAATATTAATTTTTTTTGAGGTCTGGTTATATTTTAAATATAACATTTTTTTTTTTTTTAAACTAAACTTTTTTGTTACTTATTTTAAAAGCAAGTATCCAGTTTTTATTTTATTTTAAATTGACTTTATAGTTAATGTATAACACAACCTTTGAAAGTATTTAAAATTAAATAAAAATATTTTAAAATTTTATTCAATGTATTATATAACTACTTATAATTGATTTTTAAATATTTTCGTTTATTATTTTAAAAAATTAAAAAGTTATTATTTTAAAATGTATAGTTTTGATAGCATTCATGTGACATTTCAACTTAGTTTAAATTAAAATATTAAAAAATCAAAACTTAAATATTTTAAAAAATACAAATAAGTTATATTTAAATGATCTTTCAACATGATTTTAATTAGAAACTAGACACAAGATTTATTTGTAAAGATAATTTTATAAAAGTTGATAAAAGATCTCAAAAATGATATGGGTCTTTTTTGTCATTTTAGAAAAATCCTATACAAGTTCTACTTATGAACTTTTTTGCATATGGTCCCAGCAAATAAATGTAATTACAAGGCAAAGAAAACATTGTAAAAAGTAAAATTTAGCCTTTTGAGCCTTCCAACACTTGCACTTTATTCCTCCATCATGCACTATACCTGTTGTTCCTTCATCACGCCTTGTTGTTCCTTCATCACACACTGTACTTGTTGTTTGCGCATCATTGACCCAATTGTAGAATCCAGACCCATCATGTCCCTACAATAGAAAATCTTTATTAGTTCTTATCATAATATTTAATTATTTATTACACTAATTTTTAAGAATATTAATTATAATAACCACTTTTTTTGTATTTGAGCAACACCAAAATTTATGCCTAGGATTTTTGGTGTATTATAGGTCTTTAACAAACATGGGTGAGTGACATGTTGGCACATTCATTAAAGCCATTGATCAATCCTACAACATCAAAAGTAAATTTTTTATATGAAAATACACCCTACAAAACATCAAATATAATAGCATAAATGAATGTTTATAAATCGTATTTTCTCTTTATTTCATGGAATCTATATCGATAATACACAAATCCATTAAAAATGCAAAGCAATTATTCAAGATTTGTGGAAGCCCAAAAATACCTATAATGAATGAGTGAGCTTCCCACTATTATATATTGTTTATGATAAAAGAAATTAGAAAATACTATCATCAAGAGATGGTTTGTTTATATTATGATACTTGCTAAAATGGGTCTTATAATCTCACATTAATTGAGCTATAAATTTAGCTCTACTACATCTATCAATTGGATTGTTTCAAGCCTATGTGTACCCAACTTGTGCATCATAGTTCACCTTCAAATAGAGATATCATTATCATGTAAAGTAAAGTAGAAAGACAAGGTTATGATGAGTTCAGAATGACAATCATAAAATACATATAAGCACTATGGGACCAAGAGAGTATATACTATCTTGGAGATCAAAATACTATCATACAAGGAAAAGAATAGGATTAGAGACCATCATGAGCATAGAAGATAATTCTCTTATGAAAAAAAAAAATGATCCCACTGTCATAATATTCAAGCAATAGAGTTATATCAAATGGAGACAGCAACTCAATGAAGAATGAGTACCATTTACCATTGAGTAGAAGGAAAATGATTAAATCATGAACTCAAGAAGGCTTAGGTAGGCTTTAGGAAATCAATAAATTAGAAAATTAAAAATTCAATTGAAATTAGAAGGGAAATAATGACAATAGTTGAAGATCAAGATTGTTTACTAAAATATGTTGAGGTTTTTTTAACTGATCGCAAAAACTGAAGCTTGATTTCAAAGTGAGAAGATTAATGCATGAGGTTTTTATCTAGATCTTGAAGATGTATCAAATTGTTGATTTTATGGTGGCCTATATTTATTTTGAGTTACATGTTTATATTTAAGATATGGAGTAGAGGATTATCATTCTTTCCTATACAACTCCAATCATGGTCTATCTAAACCATGGATCTATAGCTAATGGTTCCATAGTAGGTAGGGCTCCTTGTAAAACATTTTGAAATGATCCCATCAACTAAGCTGATTCATTCTCACATTGATGTCAATAGATCAACCACCATTTATCTTGTGAATGGTTGCTATCAATCAACTGAATTAAATTTACACACTCTCAATCAGCTTAATCACACAAAAGATAGTAAAACTAAGAACAAACAAGACCAAAGAAAATAATTAATCAAACTAACAAATAAAATATCCACACCAACTGCTATTCTTGGTGACTAATAAAAAATAACAGTAGATTTGAAGGTCTCAATGTGTGGAAAGAAACTAATATATTCAATTTTTCAAGCACTTGAACAATGTAAAACTGAAGGAAAGTAACAACTATTATTTTTGTACGAACTAAAATTGCTAAAATTTGTTTTGAATCATCTTGTGAATGGACCTCTCATTATAAAACATAAAAAAATGCCCTTTAAAGAAAACCATAGTAGCAGCTACAACCATAGTAGGAGCTATATAGCCATGGTAGTAGCTAGAACCATAGTAGGAGTTGCATCAACAAGGATTCTAGTAGGAGCTGCTACAACCATAGTAGGAGTTGCATTAACACGACTTCTAGTAGGAGATGCTACAATCATAGTAGGAGCTACAACCGTAGTAGGAGCCACTTGTTCAACTTGTGATACCACTAATGAAATAAGGGAACATGTTCATATAACATAGCAAATATACAAAATAGTTCAATCAGCCATATTTTGAAGGAAACTATATTCGAAGCTGATTCATAGTGTATACAATCATAGAGTAAGCAAGGAAGATGTATTTAAAGATAATTAAAATTATATAAAAATATCATAAGGCATGCTATCAAGTAGCCATAATTAAAGGTGACTGTAATACAAAAATGTTGTGAGGCATGCTATTAAGACGTCATATTTAAAGATGACTATAATATAATCAACCATTTACAAAATTTCTTGGTAGGGTATCTAACATAAATAGTTTTAACAAAAATCATACATATATTGTGTTGTTTCTAGACTCTAGAGTCCTTCATACTTAAGTAATATGTAGTTGATTTTCTCTGGGATAGTCATTCTAAGAAATCCTTTGGCTCTTGCTGTTTCAACTAAAAATACATCATATGCTCTTATCATTATTTCTTTAGTAAGCCTAGGAATGGCTTTGAGGGCATCGTACATTTTCTTTGCAACTAAATTAGAATCTTCTTGATCCACTTTGATAATGTAACACTTTTACATTGCTGATCTCAGAATGGTTTTAACAATTGAGTATCAAAACAATTAAGCTATTTGCTAAGTTCATGTTGAGCCAATAATACATGCCAAATATAATATATGTACAAGTGCCAAGTTGCAATAGGTTCTGAATCAGAAAGATAGTAGGTGCCAAGGCATTTAGGTTTTGAGAAAATAGATAGTACCAAGCAAGTGTATGTGCCAAGTAAACAACATGTGCTGAGAAAGATAGAATTACAGTCAGTGTTGAGCATCAGTAAACAACGAGTGCCAAGTGACACAATATTAACATAAGAGTTTGTGCCTTCACAAACTCAAATGCAAATCATGTTGCATGAAAACTAATGGATAGATCTCAAAGCTTAGAGATAAGATTGACTCTATTGTGATTTCCTATATAATCATGATGCAACCAATCAAATAATTAGAATGCTAAAGAGGAAAAAAGGATGAATCTCACCCATAGATTCATAACCTAACCCTAAGTCAAAAAAACCTTTTAAGGAGGATGAAGCCCCATAATTCAATGAGAGATGACAGAGAAAAAGAAAGTGAAGAACAAAAGGTTGAGAGGACATTTAGGGTGACTTAGTAAAATAGAGGAATTGCAAGATTAGTTAACAAAATAGAGAATCAACACTTCAAACAACATCACATCAGATAAGAGAGGATTGGATTAGAATGGATTGAATAGCAATATGAAATCAACAATTGAAGATTGTAAGTAATCAGGTCAACACATTGTACTATACTCTCTAACAATTGTATTAGCAGAATGAAAATCCTATGGAGTTAGGTTGGTTTAACATCCATTGTATAAATCCTTTAACAAGGTGACATTCCAAGTGAATGTTTTGTAAATCCTTTAGATAGGTACACTTTTAACAGGGTGTTAGAGCCTTTAATAGGGTAGGCCTCTCATAGAGTAGACCATTGCTGATGGTCAAACTTTGTAACCTTAACCAATTACACTATTGTTGCAGTGATAAGTTGTGGGTGTCATACCCACCCCAGTTTTACCTTCTCATTTTGGAGGGTTTTTGGGTGATCAAATATTGTGTCATCTACTTTCATGCATGCCTTTACTTGCATGTTATTTTAATATGTTACATGCATGTATTTATTTAAGTTAAAAGGTTTATTGGTTAAAGTTTGGTACTTTTGATTCACCTCCCTCTCAGAAGTACACTTTCCACTTGTGAATTCCAACAATTGGTATGAAAGCCTAGTTCTCATAAGGAGAAGATTTACAACTTGGAGGAAAGATCTAGAGATGGGGGTCTACAAGCTTGGGAATATTATAGAAAACTAGGAGATTGAAATACATCTCATTCTACATTCTTTGGAAGAAGCTAGGGAGGAATTGAGCAAATCCCTAAAGAGAAGGAAAGACATTGCCATAGCTAAGAATGATACACAATAAAAGGAGATTGACACCAAAAAAGTATTTGCAAATGGAGACTTGAAGGAGTTTGATGCAACAATTGTAGACCTAATGGAGAAGAACAAAGCTCAAGAAGAAGAGATCAAAACTCTCAAGATTGAGCAAGATTCACAATCCATGATGCTATGTGAAGTGACTGAACAAAAGAGGGAAGCCATTGAAGATAAGGCCATGATGGAAGATGAAAAAAGGAACCTAGCCAATAGACTAGAAGAAAGATCAATTGAGCTTGCAAGAACATCCAACATGCAATTGGATACCTTAAGTCAGATGATGAATGCCCATCATGAGTTGAATGTCAAAGACATTGAGATCACTACACTAAGGTTGCAAAATGAACAACTATAAAATGATCTAAGGAGAGAAAAAGAAATTGTAGAAAGCTTCAACAAGCCCAATGAAGCCATCAAGTACTTTGAGCAACTACTGAAATCTCCAAGATCTAGCAATGACACATCAGGACTAGGCTATACTAGTACTAAAGAAGGAGAATCATCCAAGACTACTAAAGTAAGAAGTGACAAAGGTAAGAACACAAAAACCACTTGTAATTTTTGTGGTAAGAAAGGACATACTACTAATGTGTGCAGGAGCAAGGTGCCAATCAAAATGACAAACCTAAAAATATGGGTCACTATCATAAGTGTAATAAGCAAGGACATCAGGCACATGAATGCAAGACTAAAACCATCAGGACACCAAGATTTGAAGGTCACTTCTATAATTGTCAGAAGTATGGACATAGAGAATTTGAAGGTAGATCCAAGCCTATGTGGTCACCTAACAAACTAGTAAAGACAAAAAGTCAAGGATGCCACTACAATTGGGACTACAACACTAGGTAGAACTATCACTACTATCAAGAGTATGGATACATTCCTGAGAACTAAATAAGAACACACTTTAGTGGCAACTACAATAGATGGTTAAGTCAAACCACTTATTTTAGCTGCCTAAAGATAGGACACATTAGCAAGAATTTCCCAACAAGGTCAAAGGGACCCAACTCTGAGTTCAATAAAGGAAAAAGGAAAGTTGATGTTGAACACATCAGAGGAGAGATGAATAAGACATGGAAGAAAAGAGATGGAAGCAACACATCCAATGGAGGGATCACTTCACCTAAAAGGTTAAGTGGTCACACTTCATCCAACTAAGTAAAAGAAGGTGTGTAGAACTGATATACAAAGATTTATCATAACATCAGTTCCAAAGCAAGTTAGCACTGAAAAAGAAAAAAACAACATGAATAAATATGCAAGGTTAAAACTTCAACTTTTCATCCTACTACTGAGCGTGACAAGAGACCTTCAACTGCTGAGTGAAATCCTAGTACATGTCAAGTTGTTAGAATAGACTAGTTAGAGCCGAGTGATTAGTTGATGTTAAGTAAGGGTAACTCCTTTAGTTGACAAGTGAAGTAAAAATCATGTAGATGCCGAGTGAAGCAAGAAAGTGCATAGAAGCTAAATATCTAGTTGTATGAGAACTAAGCATTTAATGATAGGTATTGAAGGGTAAATGATTGAATTTTTGATCATTTTTCATTACAACGAACACAAAATGAAGAGCGATTGAAGCAAAAAAGAAATTTTGAGCATAGATAAAGCATTCAAATGGATTTGAGTAGAGATTCAGAGTAAATTCATTGATTCAAGGTATTTATTTGAGTGTCAAGCTACGCAGTCTTGAAAGTGTTCAACCCTAGTTGTTAAAAATGGCATCTAGCTCAAGAAACCCTAAGGATAAGGAGCCTTTTGAGGTTTAACTAGTTAGTAGGGAGGTAAAACAACTATAATTCAAGCCAATCCTTGAGGTGGCATACAAAAATGACCCTACTAGTGCATTGTCTATCATTTCCCCAAAAGTAGTCTTGGTGCAAGACGTCTGCAAATGTTACAATTGTAAAGTAGGAGGAATAGGAGACATGGAAATTAGGGAAGCTTATAATAAACTATGTGTCAATAGGGTGTTAAAGGAAGAATACAACATAGTTGAGAAAAAGGGACTTACCTGTGACCTAGATTTCCCTACAATTTTCAAAATGGAGTGGATTAGATTGGTCTTGAGCAAGATTCATGATGGTTGCTTATTGTTAGAAGGAGGTCTAGTAAATATAACTAAGAGAATCATCCACCAAGTTACAAGGTACCCAACGCTAGATCAGCCTAAGCCTCTCCAAAATAACTCCAAGGAATTCATAGAGAAGAATACTAGTGTAAACTGGAATAAGAGAGGCATGACTATTGAAACAATTAAGGACCCTCTCATAGAATTTGTTGTCAAAGTTATCTCACACAAATTCTATTCATCAAGCAGATTGAATAGTGTGCCCTGCATTGCAGTAGATGTAGGCTATAAACTTTTTAAGAAGGATCATACATATGATCTAGCTAAGCTGCAATTGCAACAAATCATGGAAAACTTGGGAGCCATGAGAAGGTCCAAGAGTGCACAATTCAAATTTGGTTCAATCTTGATATGCACATTCTTTTATGTACAGAATGAATTTACATCTTTTGGTAAGATAGGTTGGAAGGCTAATAGATCAATAACTATACAAATTAATGAGTTCATAGAGCGGATGGGAAACAATTTTGAAACCATTATGACTTGCTATTTTAAAGACTTTACGAATTCTATGAAACAAAGGCTTAGGATACCTACTTCCCTTGTTGAAAAACATATCAATGATATTTGTTTTTTGGTAGATATTGACTATACATATATCCAAGCAGCTATACCAAGGATTAGATGGCTAAGACCACTTGGTTATGAGATTAATATTGATGAGGCCTTAGCAGAAATAACAACATTGCTTACAGAAGAGATAGATAAAAGTGAAAAACCTTTTGGCACTTATGATGTTGTCAAATCCAAGGTTGAGATTGAACTGAAGACAACATCAATTTTGAAGAAGAAAGAAAAATTGATGAAGAAGCTGAAGGCCAGAATTGGTGAAGGTACAATAGAGGGTGATGAGGATGATGAAGAAGAAGATGAGGAAGAAGAAGAGAAAGACCAAGGGCCACTTGCCTTGACACAAGGTATGCGAGAAGACATAGAGGAAGAAGGTGCCAAGGAAGAGCAAGCCGAGGAAGCACCTACACAACCACAACCAAAGAAGAGAAAAGAAAGCACCAAACCAACTGCAAAGCCCAAGAAAGTTTCCAAGTCATGCCCTACCAAGCCCACTACAAGAGAAAGCACAAGGGCAACCACTTAGAAGGCCAAATAAAAAGTCAAGGAGAAGAAGAAGGAAATAGAGCAACATGGTCCAACAAAGAAGAGGCTGAGAAGGAAATATGTTGCACAACCTAACTTAGACGATGAGAAAATAGAGTCAGAAGATACTAGCCAATTCAGAGTGGTAAGTCATGCATTGAAATCTGATTTAGAGAACATTTGTGACAATGTCAAAGACAATGCTGACTTGAATGACTTAAAGAATATTGAGTTTAATAAACTTAGTAGAGAAGATAAAAACATCGTGGAAGAATCTATCTACCCCATGATGGCCAAGTTCAATACCACTCCACTTGAACTTGACAATTCAATTCCAAAAGATTTATATTCAATTATTGAAAATAAATGGCATTACTACCTCAATATGAAGAAGGAAATAAGGGGATCTACCTTAGCTAGAGTAATGCTTGAGCTAACAAAAGATCAAATCACCAAGGCTAGCAAAAAGCATGGGAGCAAATTCTCTCCCAAATATGGAGCCTTCAAAATTCTTCAAAATAACATTGAAGATATTGTAAATAAATCAATTAAAATATGGAAGTTGATATATGGTCTAACCATAGTGAAACCTAGAGAAGAGGATCCATTTGAGTGAAAGACCAATGAGGGAGAGGATGACAATGATAAAGAAGAGGAAATAGAGAAAGAGACAAGGGAAAATATAGTGGAGGAGACACAAAAAACATATACATTGGCAACTGTTGAGGAGCAACAAAGAGAAAAAAGTGTGCAAGACACACAACTGCCACCCTTGAGCCCTCCACAGGATACCACCACACCTATAAACACCATTACTATGTAAGATTTTCCTGAAAACTCTGGTTAGAATATTAATCCACTAACTATAGAGGATCTCAAAAAGATCCTTGACCAAACCACTCTACAATCACAACTGTGCAACAATCCAATTTTGGTCAGTGTGGAAGAATTACAAAAAGCTATAGCTAATCTCACAAGGGATAAGGTGAATCCATAAGAACCACCTTCTCACATCCCTACAGCTATAAGTGGACAACCTATGGAGTGGACAACAATAGATACATCCACCAAGGTTGACTCCACAATTCAATTCTTGATGATTGAACATAAGACATAGAGTACAAAAGAGAAGGAGCTTGCATAAGAGAAAACAAGGCAGATAGACACATCTGTCTCTACAACACAAGACCAAGGTTCACCCCTATAGATAGTAGTAATTGATAAGCACAGGTCAAAAGAGGACCAAGAAAGTCCTAAAGAAAAGGAGCAAAAGGAAATACACACTTTGGTAAATTTTCCTACCATAGGTACTCCTACTATGCTTTAGAAGTTGAGCACTAATGCCATGCCATTGCAAATATCTGCATTAGGCTCGAGCTTAACAAGAATAGCAAGAGTACTTCACTATGGAGACCCTACACTAGGTGAAGAAATAGTCATTCACAAATATGACTATGATAATATTACTCTTGAGAAAATAAATCTAATGCAAGAGGCATTAGAGAGGTAAACAAAGCAGGGGATACTCAGAAATGAGTATAAGTAGAAGCAAGCTCTACATGAAATCAAGGACATCTTTCTAGATGTCTCTAGCTTGTAGTCACTAATGAAACTAAGCCCATTATGGAGCAACTCTAAAATATAGTGGACCAAGTGCAAAATGAAGACCTTGATACCAATGCTAAACTCTTGGAATGGTCAAAAATAAAGTTTTAGGAAAAGGTGAACGAGAAGATATCTAGTGAGATAGCACTGTCACAGGTTGAATTGGCTCAGAAAATAGAGAAAGTGAAGGAAGTACTTGAGAATATCTTCTCACTGTACACAAAACCATGTGATCCTTCCATTTTCACATAGGAAACTAGCCAGAGAATAATGAGCTTGGAAAGGGACTTAAAGATATCTGGTATGAAATTACCAAGAGATCCAACTCAAAGTGAGAAGCATTTTCACACTATGCTTCACACTCGAAAGGAATTAGCTATGTTGATAGAAAATAAGGAAAACACAAAGGCCAAAATAGTCCAGATCCAATCTGCTATCACAGATAGCAAAAAATGTGTTAAATATAGATCCCAATCTTTCTACATTAGATGGCTTAGTTCACCTTACAGCAGAGACAACCATCTAGATTAAATCACTAGAAATTGTACTACAAAAATGGGATGCTACTCTGAGGATTGTAATGGAAGTAAAAAGATCCTTTTTGGAAAAATACTTTATTAGAGTGTAGACCCTTTGACATAAGTGTCAAAAAGAGGGAGATATAAAGGCCAGAAGGAAACTACAACTGCAAGAGAAGATATATGAAAGGGGGAGTTAGAACAAACAAAGATACAAAGTAGATAAAGGAAGAATGAAAAGGCAAGGAAAAAATAAAGAGTATCAAAATCATCATGAGACAAATCTAGCGTGAAAAGTTTTGGACACAAAAAAGTCACATCAACTTAGGGGGAGTTACTTGAATTTTTGAGGTATATAGTTCTTCACAAATTTTGAATTTTTTAATGTGCTGAACAATAGTCATATTATACTTGAGGAAGTCAAATACATTATGTATAGTTAAGTGTTTTTGACACTCATGTCAAAGGGGGAGATTGTTGATCTCAGAATGGTTTTGACAATTGAGTGTCAACACACTTAAGCTATTTGCTAAATTCATGCTGAGCCAACAATATATGCCGAGTATAATATATGTACAAGTTCCAAGTTTCAATAGGAGCCAAGTTAGAAAGATAGTAGGTGCTAAGTCATTCAGGTGCCGAGCAAGTGTATGTGCCGATAAAATAACAGGTGCTAAGCAAGAAAAAATTATAGTTAGTACCAAGCATTAGTAAACAACAAGTTTTGAGTGACACAGTATTAACATAAGAGTTTGTGCCTTCACAAACTTAGATGAAAATCATGTTGCATGATAGCTAATGGATAGATCTCAAAGCTTAGAGATAAGATCGAATCTATTGTGATTTCCTATGTAATCATCATTCAACCAATCAAATAATTAGAATGCTAAAGAGGCAAAAAGGATGAATCTCATCCATAGATTCATAACCTAACCCTAATTCATGAAAACATTTTAAGGAGGATAAGCTCCACAATTCAATGAGAGATGACATGGAAAAAGAGAGCAAAGAACATAAGGTTGAGAGGACATTCAGGGTGACTTAGTAAAATATAGGAATTGCAAGATTAGTTAATAGAAAAGAGTATCAATGCTTCAAAAAACATCACATTAGATCAGATTAGAATGGATTGAATAGCAATATGAAATCAGCAATTGAAGATTGTAAGTAATTAGCTCAACACATTCTACTATACTCTCTAACAATTGTATTAGCAGAATGAAAATCCTATGGAGTTAGGTTGGTTTAACAACCATTGTATAAATCCTTTAACAAGGTGATATTCCAAGTGAATTTTTTGTAAATCCTTTAGATAGGTACACTTTTAATAGGGTGTTAGAGCCTTTAATAGGGTAAACCTCTCATAGGGTAGAGCATTGTTGATGGTCAAACTTTGTAACCTTAACCAGTTACACTATTGCTGCAGTGATAAGTTGTGGGTGTTATCCCCACCCCAATTTTACCTTCTCATTTTGGAGGGTTTCTGGGTGATCAAATATTGTGTCATCTACTTTCATGCATTCCTTTACTTTCATGTTATATTAATATGTTACATGCATGTATTGCAGGGATAACTTTAAGGAACCCCCCTCTTCCAAAATTTATAAAATTGTGGCGAATCACATGTCATTTGTGTGAAAAAAAAATTAATAGTGTTTCCAAATTATGTGTCAATGGATGGATATTTGGAGGAAATTTTTTTAATAGTTTAGACAATTTTTATAAAATAATGGCAATCATAATTTTTGTTTTTAATAAAATTATTAATATTGATGGTGAATTATGTTTTGAAATATTGATATTGGCTAGAAAATATTTTAATAACTGATACCTTTTTTTATAAAAAAAATGGTGAAATTATTTTCCAAATAATTGAATTAATTTATTTGTTATGGCGAATGGTTTTCAGAAAGTTATAGTTGGTATGGCTATTTTCAAAAGATAAAAAATAAGTAGCCTAACCTAACATACCAACTTACATAAATTATTGGCAAGTGGCAAGTGGCAAGTGATGGTTTAAAGAAGTGGTTGTTTGACCATACATTATGGAAACATAATCTTTGCCACTACCACTGTAATTATGTTAAATGTATTATTTGAGAACTCAGACCGTCTGATGATCCAAGATCAATGGCTGAGGTTTAATTTTGGCCAACATTTCTTGAAGGAAGAAGAATTGTCGAGGTAGTCACCCAAATGTTGACACGTATCAAGGTAAGTTGTCTATGGAGTACAATGTACCCAAAAAAAATTAAATGCCATGTCAATGATAGCAACATTCTCTTGCTAGTACGCTACCACTAACCACACATTACAGGACAATAGATGGTGTTAGTGTTTAATTACAATTGGCCTTTTTGGCATGTACTTGCCATTATGTTCAAGATTTGAGAATATTTGCTAATTTAATGTAATTGAATTGGCAGTTGGATAGACAAATATTTAAGAAATATTTCTCAATGGCTAAGCTTATTTAGGAAAAAAATAAATAATCCTTGGCACTCTGCCCACCAAGCTTATGTATAGGTGATTGAGCTACTTCTTTCATCATTGCTCATCTCATTTTTGGTATTCGATAGGTCTGGTTTGTTTGGTGTTAGTCTGTTAGAACTTAGAGTTTGAACTTTGCAGCAAAGATGGACAACCCTATTCACCTGAGATGCACTTTGGAAGGAGAGCAGAAGGCCTTTCTAGGTCTCATTCCTAAGGAAAACCTCTTGTCAATTTGCAATGAGGTTGTTCCATGCTCTGGTGTGAAGTTTGTTATTGTTGCTGTCAAAACAGTTTCGGGGCATGAGTTTTTCAAGAATGAGAATCGGTATTGTGTCAACAGTGACATTATGTCACAATTTTTAGCCTCCCTGCTTGACTTCAGAGAAGCAAGGGCCTAAATTGTGCTACTCTTGAGGAAGATTTTTAAAGTAGTATATTTGGGTGATGACATTGAAATTATCGCTCATGTAGTTTTAGGAGTGGGGATCCCTTGGGCGGGTGAAGTCCAAAAGCTTCTGGAACCTGGCCAGAATGTGGTCCTGCAACCATTTTTACTGGGCTTGACTGCTGGGCAGTTGAAGCACCATAGGAAATGCACAAGAATTGGGTTGAATTTTCTTAAAAAATGGTTTTTCCTAGATAAAGTGGAAGATGGCAACCACTGGCTACAAGAATTTGCAACCATGGTCGATTCTGGTGGTTTCTACGATGAATAGTACAATAGTACTAGAGTCTAGGGTTTTCCCTTGATTTTGTAAATTTATAAATTTCAAGAAATATCAATGAAAATTTTGGAGTTTTAGTTCCATATAAAATTGTATTTCATTGTTTTAACTTCTTATGCTTACTTATGCAACATTGCAATATTTTGCATTTTTGAATTTTCTATAGAATTGTTTATAAAAGCCTATGTGAATATAAAATATTATTTATAATGATAATCACTAATACATTTCCCCTAGAAACAAGGTTGTAGAGCAATGTAGTTCCTGCCTCAAACTTTACCTAATAGCAAAATATGTTATTACTTATTATTAAAAAATTATGTGAAACTTGATTGGTTAAAGTTATTTATTTCAAACACTGGTTAAAAAAGTTCGTTGCCTATAGTTCCTATGGCAGACACTAATAACTAATGTCCAAATAGTAAAGTTACACTACTAAGATTAATTATGTAAATAATTACATTTCTGACTTCATTACAATTGTTAGGTAAAATTTTATTATTTTATGTATTTTGTTGCTTGCACAGAAGATCCATTTTCCACTTCTTTTGATTTTAAATAAAGTTTTGCCAAAAAAAAAATAATAATAACAACTACAAGAGCTCTGTTGGAGCACGAGTCCTTGCCTATTGTGAAAAAAAAGTAGAAATATTATAGCTAAAGATAAATAATATTAGTTAGAGATATAATTTGTGAATATATAATATTAATATTTTAATACAAATTTTAGATAAATATCTGTGTCTTATGAAATATATTTAATTTTAGCTATATAGAAAATTTAATTTAATTTTTATAAATTAACAAATATATTAAATTGTAATTTTGATTTGAGGATTTGAGGCAGACTCATTGACCCATGTTAATTATACGATTAGCACTTATATATTAAATCTTGAGATGATTAATAATATTAATATTAATTCAAAATATTAATGTATAGATAATGTCTTAAAAATCTATTAATATTAGTTTTGATTGTACTAGCTAGTTGTTTTCCCAAATATTTAGTTAAAATTAAATAGTAATGTTATCTTTAATTACTCTATATATGCAATTATGCAACTTGGTAGTCTCACAGGGCCACCACACCGTTCATGAATCACCATTGCCATTGGATGTTTATAGATCAACGACCGAAGGTGAGTTTTGTGCTGAAAGGAAAAAGAAACCCTATCATTTCAAATGCATCTCGAGATCATGACACGTGTCACTAAACTCCTCGATCAACCAACAAATAACAATGTCATTTCAATTTGGTGATGATGTGACACTAACACGTTTGACTCGTGATGTGAGTCATCCTGATACTTGACTAGTTTAGTTAATGGGAGTGGGACCCACGACCCATGGGGCCACCACACCATTCACCGGTGTCATTGGATGTTTATAGATCAATGACCGAAGTTGAGATTCAAGCTGAAAGGAAAAAGAGACCCTGTCATTTCAAATGCATCCTGGAATCATAACACATGTCACTGCTTAGTTAACACATTGACATAATCACATTCCACTTGTAGTTAATAGTGATGTTATGAATGACATTAATACATTACGATGGGTTAGTTAACACTTAACGTGTGTCTAGTAACTAATGGTCCACGATTCCACTCACATTTAAATTGAAAGTGTATTGTGTGACAAGTATGATGACTATAGACTATATAGTAAAGATTGTACCATTTTGGTGCATTAAGTTTCTTTAATTTTGTAGTTATACATTGTCTACAGATTTAAAAATTAGAAAGGAGTTACAATTTACAAAGTTACAGTGCAACAAAGTTACAGATTCTTAATTTCTAGGTTGAGGATTGTGGTCTGAGGAAAGCAACAAACTACAGTCTCTCAACTCTCTGCAAAAATTGAAACTAAGGGCAACGTGAACGTGAACGGATAAGTGTAACTACTAAAATCCTAAAAATTTATGTCCCATATTAAATTTTTTTCAAGCCTCTTGATTTACAACTTTACTGTTTATATTATATAAAAAAATTTAGTCTTTAAGGTTTTAATTTTGAATCACCCTTGTAGGCTTGTAGTTTTGTTTAAATATTTACCACGATGGGAAAAACAAATACCAAGAATAAAAAGATGGGCAAAATAACAAAATTCCACAATATGCTTAAAACACCAAGTTTCAGTGATTTATTCCATGATATACATGATCCTGTTATTCATGGAAATAAGGGTATAATGGAGATAAGATTTGCACTTGAAAACAAGTGGAACAATCCAAATAAGGCTCCAAAATTTTGTTCATTTAACCCTAGTGTAAATGCAACTGCAAATAAAATTGCATCGTGGGTAGCTGGGTTGACACAAATGGCGTTACCTCAAGTATTCCCTTGCCCAAAAATTGTTATGCTCTGCATCAAAATTTATGATGAAATTAGAAAAGCAATTGTGAATAAAATTACCCAGGAGGAAATTTTGTCCATAACTGAGAGTGAATTTGCTAGTTTGTTGAACTTAGGGTTTCAACAACAACAGTCAAACATACATATTGACCTACGAAAGCTGGCAAATGATTATGAAAAATTAGATGCAAAATAGAGAGATTCTTATATCAGAGTAATAAAAAGCGGTTGTAGGCTGAGTCCAAATCACATGCCTCCTTATGATTTTTAATTTTTTGTGCCATGGGCATAGGACAATATTTCCTTGCTAGCATTTTTTTTGGGATTGGATAGTAACAAATAAGTGGATGCCAACATTCTTGAAATGCTTTATCATAGTCATTTTAAAAAAGAACTAGTAAGATATCATTTTATTGAGCACATTGTTTGTTGCATGCAAGATCAATTAGTAATGATTCAAAGAGGTTCATAGAAGACATTTAGATTCACAACCTACTTGTGCTATCTTCTCCTAACAAAGCATCATGCATTATTTGAGGCAAACAAGCTTTGCCATCAGACTCAAGGCCAAAATCCAATATATGAGTGGACACCTCAGATAAGGATGATTGATAATAGAAGGAACTACAACAATTTTGTAGACTTCTTTTTGGCACCAATGTACCATAAAATTACAGGCACTCCAATGCCTAGATTGCTTGTTACTTGTAGAAATTGCATTCAACTTGGAAGTGAACTACAATTGGCTGATTGGTACTTAATGGAAGAGTACACTGTGTTAAGGTTTTACGGTTCATGGGTAGAACCCTACAAACTTCCAATACATGTAATAGAGAGGGTATTTGCATTGGAATATGTACGACAAATGGAGAGCACAGATGTACTCTTTCATGGTCAGAAAAATAAAATGATATTTCCCTCCTTGCCATTCTCCTTTGGAGAGTTCACATTTGAGAGAAGAGGATTCAAAGTGGCATAAGCCTTTTTTTCAATTTTTCAATTTGATGTTGACAGTTACTGGTAGTATGATCCATTGAACATAAGTGGAGCAAGGATTAAGGGAATTGGGACTTTTGCAAACAAATATCAACATGAAAGTATGCCTTTGATTGAAAAATTTAAAAACATGGACTCCTGGAAGGAGGTCAAAAAATAGATGGAGAAATATGCTGCTGAAAATAATATGTCAATACAGGAATTGTCATCACAAATAATGGCATTGCATAAACAGAAAGAAAAAGTGCAGGGCATGAAATCATCCAATTTCTAAAAGAAAGCTGATAAACCATCTACAAAACCTATTCTAAAAGATCTAATGAATGAATGTATAGATGCTGGATGGAGTCAAAGAAAAATTTCTCAATTTTGGGAAATGACGAAGAATCTCGATGAGCCAAAGACCTCTGCAGATCATGATGAGGTTGAAGAGGATACAATGTTTGACGAATTGTGGAATAAGGAGCATCCACCTAAAGAACATCACAATGATATTGATGATGATTATGATGAACAGGATTCTTTGAATCACTCATCTAGTACACAAATTCAGAGAGGAGTTGATGCATCCACCAAACTTCTATATAACAAAGGGGCAAAAATTGTAGAAAAAATGGACTACCAAGGTTCTGGTGGTCTGGGTCCCAGTGGAGAAGGGGTCTTGTTGCCACCTCAACCAGCAGCTATAGCACCAAAAAATGGTTAGAAACCAGGCCTTGGGCATGGAGATCAATCATCAACTCAGTCAATTCCATCCACATTGGATTCATCTTAGTTAATTAAATTTGTTCCTGCTTCATTTATAGTTCCACTTCCAAGCATTGAGATTCAATCTGAATCAACTATCACTCCCATAGCTATAGATATCATGGGTACAACTACAACTAGTGGTCCAAAAAGGAAATTGTATATAGATGCAAAAAAAATTTGGTCCTGAAGATCAAGAAAGTGTAAAGAAGCAGAAGGTTATGACAATTATTAGTAGTACTACTAGTACACCAATGCCAATGGTGACTTTGAGTCCAACAATTGCCCATCCTTCAGGACAAAACCCTCAGAACAGTCCACAAACCCCACTAATGGGTCTAGGTGTTGGTTATCCTCATGGTATTGGTGAAAGCTTGTACATCAGTGCAAGTGCTACTACTATTTCACCATTCAAACATTCAATTGTCTCACAAAATCCTGATTTTCATTACAATGAATTTGTAACTAACTATGAAAAATCAAAAAACAAGAATAGACAAAATAGTAAGACAATGAAGATGGAAGCAATTGTTGTAGCTCATGATGCAGAACCTACAAAAAATAGGTTATTTTCCACATATGACCTAGATAAAGATATGATGGAATTCATGTTTGTTATGCCCCTAGCTAGAGATAACAATCCACCAGAGAGTCAGTTAGATCCATCTGAATTTCAAGTTAGCACCCTCCAAATGGATTTATCCAAAATTAAAAATGTGGACAAGATAAATGTGTCCAAAATGACCAACCAAGTGGTCTATAGTTCAGTGATGAAGTTGGAGAGAGAGAAAGGAAAGCTTTAGGGCACAATAGATAAGTTAAAGGCAGACCTAGCAAATGTAAAGGCAAGTGAGAAAGCAACAGTAAACATGTGCAAAGAATTAGAGAAAAGGATAACAAATTCATTCTCTAGCTCTAAAGAAGCAATTGAATAGCAAGAACAAATGGACGCAGAACTGAAAACTCTGAGGGAAAATTTGGAAAAAATGGAAACAAAACTTCAGGATGAAAAAGACTCTTCAACAAAGTTATACATAAACTTGGAGAATGCTGCAAATGTAAACAATAAGTTAAATAAAGAATTGGAAAATGAGAGGGTAAAAACAAAAGAGTGGGAAGAGAAAGCAAAAGGCTGGGAAAATAAAGTAGAGCAAATAAGAAAACATAGTGAACACTAGTACTCATAAATGAAAGAAGACCTAAAGAAGGCAAATGATACTATTAAAAAATATGAAAATGACTTGAATGACCATGTAAATAATACAGTAAAGAAAATAAAAAATTACTTCTGGGGGCAAATAAAGACTTTTGCTGATAGGTTGTGTGATTGGTTTGAGCTCTATGAAGCTCTTACAGATGTTTTTGGGAAGCTGAAAGAGCAACTTGAGGAGAACAAAAGTTTTGGTCAGAGATAGAAAACTGCAAAGCGAATTATGAAAGAAATCAACAGCACTACTGATAGGCATTTGGCAAGCAAGGGAATTCAGGACTGCATTGGTTTAATAATAAAGGTGACCTCTGTATTTCATAAATGTCAAAAAATAACAGAAGTAGAAGAAGTTCTTGCTTTATTTGGGCCAAAGCTTGCCAAGATGAACAATAAAACAACAAAATTGATATCTGTTGGTTTACTGAGTCTTGGACCTGATTTCTCAACAATGGGTTTCATTGGAAGAGACGTTTACAAACAAAAGTTGGAGGACCAAATAACCTCTGATTTAGGCAACCTTCCTTAGGATAGATCTCATGAAGGCATTGCAAAGTGTATCAAAACATTCACAAATTTGCATGCACTAGTGGAAGGAACATTGCTTGAAACTCGCTCTTCCAAGGATGGAATGCTGACGAGAATGCATGTCATTTACCATAACATCAATTTTTTTTCCCTTCCAACTAAAGAAGAATGGAGCATACTACAGAAACTTATAGTCTATATGTGAAAGTACTTTCAGTTTCAATCATCTCTATATCTTTACTATATATGAATATCTTTCATATTATCCTACATACTACAGTCTAGACTCTAGAATTGAGTTTAAAGTAACAAGTTTGAACATTTTTTTTTTAATAGGATCAATGTTGCAGTCTTGCAGATGCTATTGCCTATGCTAAATTGCTAATTTACTAAACCAACCTGTCAAATGCAGAAATGTACAAGTAAAGTTGTAGAGATGTTGTAGACTTGTAGATTTCTTACTGATTTAGATTTTGAGACTTCACATTAGGCAAATTGATCTAAAGCTATTGTTGCTCCCTTGTTTCTTTAAAAGGGAATTCAGGATCATTGGCTTACAAGAATTGTACCATATTAGCTGAATATTGCAAATGAAAACCATTAATGATTATTAATTGTTGAATTGAATCTATGATTCTATCTAATTTTCATGCTTTCCAATTCAATGTATGTTGAATAAATGAATAAAATAGAAAAAAAAATTTCATTCAGGAATTTTAAATTCAAATATGAATCATCATTGATGACATGATATAAACTACACTCTATAGTAATAATACTCTTTGTTCTCAAATTTTAATGATGAACCATAACACATTCTAATTTCTTTCTTTTCTAAAATGAACATTGAATGATAGGATATCATATAGTAGTTAATAAGTTCAAAAAATACCTATTGGTTGCCACTGCTAATTTAGCAAAAATTTCCTAAATTTTCCAATACATCTCTATGTTGTCATCATCATCCAATTTTAGTAGTCCAGTTGCTTCATTGTTCTCTTCATTTTCATTTGTGTCTTCTTCAACTTCAAGTTCACTCTAACCTCCACTTCTATGACTCCCAATCCCATGGCTAGTGCCACTGCCAGTTGTACTTGTTCCACTTGGAGTCACTGTAGGAGATTGGTTAATGGTGTTGCCCACCCCTCTTCTTTTGCATCTTTTCTTCTAGATTTCCATTGCTTTTTGATAAGGAAAAGTATTGACATCATACCTAGATGTGTATACCCTCAAGCATGATTCCAAATTCTTGTCTAGTTTGTTTCTTAGCTTTGATTTTAGGAAGCCCAAAGCACTAAAAACTATCTCGTCCTCCACTAAACCCAATATCATGGTTTGACATACATCAGCAAGCTTGAAGTACTCTGAAATTTCTTCACACAAAAATGTGCTCTGTTTTAGTTCTGTCCAAAGCTTCGTTGCCAAGCCCTCTTCATGTGGGTTACACATTAATTAATATTGATGCTTCATGGTCCTTGCAAAGATGCCTAATTTATATCTAAGAAGACCCTTATCTAATATTTTTTCGATAGTCACTCCATTGAATTCTATAGATTTGCAAAATTCCTTTATCAAAATCAACAACCTTCTATGATAATCTTCCTTATTGTTGAAGGACCAATATTGAGGAAACATAATTGCCATGGCCTAAGGCAGTTGATCATATGGGAATCGTGATATTATTTCAGAGGAAACTCTACAGGCTATGTCCCTTGTAGTAGATGCTATAGACTTGATGATCTTGGTAAACTCTTCCCTTGTAACTCTTGTAGCTCGCTTCTTCGGGGCACTGTAGTACATTAGTATCTGAAATCCCCTTACACAAACACAAAAATCTCCATTTTCAATGATCTTTAAATAATTATTAGGATCATCAAAATCTGTTAGTTTTTACTAGTGATTAAATCTATCATCAGATAAATTTAGGTCAGTATGATAGAGACTATCAAGGGCTCGGCATGACATTTTATGCAACTGAGCATATTCTACAATATACATGGCTCTTTGTTGGGCTTTTTTCATAATTAACCTCATTTCTTCTAGCATGGGAAGAAGAGATGCTAAAGTCAAAAGTGTCTCTATATTGCTTAATCTTCGAAGTAGGTCACAACATCTCTGATTTTCTACATTGTCCCAATTTTCATACATCAATCCAATCAAAGATTGATATTTGGAAAATACTTGATGCGCTGGTCCATCCAAAGAGATCCATCTAGTATCAACATCTTTTAGAAGCTTGTTTCCATTGGCAATTCCATCAGCAAAGTGCTAAAATTCCCTAAAATGCTTGGGACTTCGACAAAAATATGCATATAACTCTCTTACTAAATCTTCAACCTTGTTTACTGAAGGAAACTTCTTCACAACTCTAAAAGCAAGATTCATCCTATGGGCCATACAGTGAATGCCAACAACATATGGTGAACAAGAAGCCTACATCTTTGTGCAAAGACCATTCCTTTGACCTTGCATTACTAAAGCTCCATCCATTCCAACACAGACCAACTTCTTCGCTATTATCAATTCATCCATAGCTCCATATTCAATTAAATTGCTCTTTACTAACTGAAATAAAGTTTTTTCTATTGCATTGTCTCTAAATTTAGCAATAGATAGTAGATGTGGTTGGCAGACATTATTCTCTATAGTATAAACATGCATGCATACCCACAACGTATTATCTATTGCCATAACTTCATCTAAGGACAATGCAATAAAGGTTGACTCTTTTATTTTTCTTTGTACATCCTCTATTTCAACCTGTGCAATACAAATTGCCCATTCCCATCCACTGTTTATTGACCAATGACTGACAAGATAGTTAGGAACTTTCAGAAAGCATAAAAACTCACTCATTTATGGATAGTCTGCATTGGATGCCCTGTTCTCAAAATATAGAAAACATTACTTAATTGAACAGCTTTTCCATGTTCTTCTACTTCACTTGCTTTTGCAAAAATAGCGTTAATAGAACCTTGAACTTCACCAAGCTTCGTCTAATTTTTTTGAAACATATAATATTCTTTAGCATTCCTCTTATGTTGACATTGCTCCTTTGTTTTATATCTTACCACTTTTATTTCCTTACCATCTACAGTTGAGGTTTTGTAAATCTTACCAACATGTTTCTCTATGGTGTCTAGTTTAAGCTACAACTGGTTTTCCTTTTTATACTTCCAACTACAAATTATACATCTGCATTCTACTGGTGGCTCACCTACAATTGGATTGTCCATGGGCTCAATGAATGGATACTTTGTTGCCCAATCAAATTTAAATCTCCTGACCATCTCCCATTGATGATTAGTTTTTTCTTTCGATTTTCCTCTCCCTTTAGTGTTACTATTAATTGCTTTGTCCTGGTACTGGTTATTTACTAGATATTCCTCTTCAAGGTCATCTTCATTAGAGATATCAGGTTTTGCAACTCCATCACTAGATTTATTAGGCTCCCCAATTTTTTGAATGGATTCTTGTGTAGGTGTAGATTGTATAGGCTCCTCTGATGATGTACCTTCCTTACTTTGACCAACACTGTTGCATCTACCCCTGCCAAAGTATGAAGATATATTTCTGCATTTTGTTGGCCTCTCTTGGACATCTCCACCTTCATTAGTCCTACTCCTCTTCCTATTTAAATTTGGCTGTGACATCTCCATCAAGCTAAGGCTGCAATAAAATACTATGGACTCATAGTCATAGTCATTCTAGTTCTCTACTGATCGCAATAATATGAAGAAGGCTCCTTCTTTTGGCATCTTTCAATAATGAAACTAATATCTTAAATAGACAACTACAAATAAACCGTTTTGATTTTGGTAAATGGGCTGACCGTTACATATGATAAGAACTAATATTTGGCAAACCCAACGTAATTTCAAGTAATCGAGTGGGCGAATAGGGTGGGAATTTGGGACCACATTGTGTGTGATGCATGGCAAATTGGGTCCTAGGACAAATAAAAATTTCACATAGGAAAATGGGAATTTGGTGAATGATGATCGTCAAAAGAGAAACTCAATTAATTTCATGGTGAATAAAAGTAAACATGAAAGAGAAATATGGGTGAAGAACCTGACTACCAAACTTAAATTATGTAATAATAATGGTGAACGTTCTAACCACTATATGAGTATTTTATAAAATTTGGGCGAACCGGTCAAGTAGTATACGATGTTTTTTTTTGGCAATTTCTATAGCCCGATCAGGACATATTTTCCAATTGGCAAATAATCGGCACTAAAAAAATCCCTGATGTATTGATTTAAGTTAAAAAGTTTTATTGATTAAATTTTGGTACTTCCGATTCACCCCCTCCTCTCAAAAGTATACTTCCCACTTGTGAATTCCAATAGACATGCCCTCATGGATCTTATTCAAGGCTTCATAAATGCTATCCATGGAACTAGACATGCTTTCCTTCTTCCTCTTTCCCTTCTTTGATGAGGATGGTGATATTCTTTGTTTAGTAGTAGTAATTGATTGGTGGGATTGAGAAAAATCATCATCCAAATTATCATCAACTTCTAAACAAAAATCTCGATCATGATCTAGATCAATGGCCTCATCCATCATGTGCCTTTCTTCCATTTCTTGTGATGTAGCAGTTGTAGTACCTTCTGCCATGTCATTTCCCACAATAAAGGCTAACTCATCGTAGTATTGGAATAGTTGGCTTTTATAGAATTTTTCATTTTTGAATTCCTTCCTACAACATGAAAGAAATGGTTATTTCACTTTCAATACTAACTTTACAAGATAAAATTTAACTTAAACTCAAATGAACTTCAAATAGAATTTTACCTTCAAAAGGTCATTCTAAACACTATCTTCAACATCCATAGATTGTGTGGCTTCATTCTAAGCAAAACTACTAGTGTTTCTTAAATATTTCATGATTCTAAATCCTGCCTTCCATATTTTTAATTTATTCTTCAAATTATCTTTGCTCAAATTTTGCTTCAAATCTTCATTGAAGTGCCACTCAATGGTAGTCCAAGCTTCTTTTTTGAATCTACCTTCACCTTTTCAACCAAGTTGGAATCACTCTTTTAGAAAAATAAGGAACTTCCATTCCATCTCTCTTAACCATAATACCATATTTGAAGATGAAAGTACATTGCTAGTTTGCATATCGTCAGCCATGCTATTGAACAAAAAAAAAAATCATCACTCATGCAGGCAACATAATATAATGCAAATACAATTTGTATGCACAAAATAAAGAAACATATAGCCATAAAGAATGAATGAGACCCCTTGCATAATAAATTTGAAAACTAACATCAGTCCTAACCCATACAAGATACTCACAATTGAAATATTGTACCATTTCAAGATACATAGTACAAGATAAATTGAGTAAAGCTCAAAGTCAAGAAGATTTGAATGGATGTACTGAAATATATGGGTAGGTGTTTGGGAAGAATATAGCTTGGCCTATAGTTGTTGGTAGTAATCAATCAATGGAATTTCACAAGTCACAAACTCAAGGAGAAGCAACTAATGCAAATTCCATCAAGAAAAAACCTATGGCAATAGAAATGGACAAGGAAGAGAGCAAATAATCCTTGGAATTTGCAAGAAGCCATGAGGATGCAATAGGATAGTTATTTGAAATATTGATGGAGATATTTCAATTTCAAGGATATATCTTTACTTTCATCTTATCATAAAAAATGGACAATTTTTAATTAGAATGGTTGAAACATCACAAGAATGTTCTGATACATGTTAATAAAAATCCATTCCATTTGTTAGATTTGTATAGAATGGTAATTAAATATGTTTTAACACATTCAAGCCCTGAACTAGCTACTCCTAATGAATATGATGGAAATGGAGAAGTTAACAATACTGGAAGTATCAAAGATGACTACAGACAATATATAAACATTGCTGTAGAACTTGATGGCTTATGAAGAGTGTCAAAGATGTTCACGATCTGCAAAAGAGCTAGTTATCTCATAGCATTTGATATTGATGGAGTATTTAATCACATTAGCCAAGGATGTATCTACACTAAGAAATTCTAGGGTCATTGTGAGCCTTCTTGGAAGTGATGAAGACATAGCTAGGATGTTCAACCATGTTGGAAAGTATGCGACATTACATCCAACTCAACAAATCAAGGATGTGACTAGAAAGGTTAGAGAACATTGTAACAATCGATGGAAGTTGTGGGAGAAGTAGTTTAAGGAATAATATATTTGAGCTTTGAGGAAACATTAATTCTAAAAATAGAAAGTAATTCCATTCACAGATTGATTTTGGGATCCATGGCCATGGTTTGGCGGTCAAACAATAATAATTTTCCTTGTCATTTCAAGGCAAATGTGAGGTGTTTGTCCAAAATTTTGGTGTCTAAGGTCATTATAATTTATGGATTTTCAACATATGCTCATTTTAACTCAATACAGGAATGAAACAAAGTCTCCATGCACCTAACAAGATCTTAGAACAAAAATACCTTAAGCCTACCTTAAATCTAAGTTGGCAGGGTTAGCAAGATTCTAGCAGATAGGAACACAATTAAGATGGATGTAGTTTCATAATTAGGATTAACAATAGAAGGGATACAACCAGTAGAAATAGTAAGATTAACAATAGATTCATAATTAATTGAAAAAAAATTGCTAAAAAATTAGCTCACTTACTATGTAAACTAAAAAATCAAATCATTAGCTACATGCTTGGGAATAGGTGGGATTCTCACAAAGCATTTTGTAGAACTCCCACTACCATAATTTGGATGAAGATTGCTCATAAGAAGTATATTTTTATGATTGACCTTGCTAGGAAAATTTCTATATGACAACATGAGTAGTGATTTTGTTCACGACATATACATTCCTAGTTTATTGAGGGGTATATGAAAGCCAACAGAATAAAGTACAAGACATTTGAAAAATTAAAAACTAATTAGGTTTTCTTGTGCAAAGTTCCAAAAATTCTAGCTATGTGATTCTTTAGAAAAAAAGAGTTATTCAGGAAACTAAGCCTATCCTAATATTATGAAGAATATCTATTTTGAAAAGAATAGTAACAAATTTAGCCAAGAATGCTACCCAAAAATTGCAGCCTGGGTGCATATATCATAACTAGTGAGTGCTTGGGAGAAAAGGAACACATGAAATCAAACCAACATAGTGGTAAACAACTAATGCACACCAATTTTATGTGTAAAAGGAAGCTCAATTGGTAGATAACTCTACATTCATGCTGGCCAGTACACTGATAAACTATGGATTGATCATAATAGTTGTAATTCTTGAGGACAACTTTGGGAAGCTAGTTTCCCATAAAAGATTCAACATGCTAGCCAAGATACACTTGGTTTAATGGAAAAGTCCATGTTATAGGCACCTAGATGATGCTAAGTTTAGATCTTCTTCAACACAAAAAATAATCAACATGCCTCATTAGGCATTTTTTTTTCTCCCAAATAATCAAGACAATCAAAAAATTGTAACATTCTTAGTTGCTGAAAGAAAGAACTACATGTAGATTTTGACAATTTAAAGAGTTATATGCACTTTGACAAGGTTCTCAAACCATCTACAATAAGATATACTTTTACTCATGTGTATTGAATCAATATTAAACTAGTTCAATAATCCAACCTACTTGAACACAAGGTGCCATATAAGAATGTCCATGTGCCTTTCTAGTTCAATAATCCAACCTAATTGAACACAAGATGTAGTATATACCATTTGTATTAATGTGTAGATATATATTTGATGATAGAGACATTGCAAACTTAGTTATCTCATATTTTCAAGAAAAGCACATTGGAATTGCAACATGTGAGATAGCTTTTAAAACTATCAATGATTTTTCTAACCAAAATGAATCAAACAACATCTTGATATGGGAGGAGACCCTAAAAATGAAAGATTAAACTGAAAGATGAATTGGAGGAAAGTCTAACAATGCTTCATAATAAATTGGAATTATTAAAATCTCAAGAATAAGAATTTTTTGACCAAATTCAGAAAATAGATGAAAGTACAAAGTTCTATAGAACCATACGAATTGAACTACATACTATTCAATCAGGGATGAATAGTCAAATAGAACCATACAATAGGACCTTTCATAGGACCTAAATATACAATGTGCTAAAATCTTCTAGAACTCACAATTAAGATATTCATTCGAGATATTCAAAATCTAGATTATTATGTAGAAACATAAACATAAACATAAGCAAGATTCAAGCAGCTAGATTTTCTTTCATTCATTCAAATGTATTCCCATAAACATCATATATCATTTATAAAAGCTATTCAAATACCATCCAAGTACAAAATGTATAATATGTCTCAAGTACAACTAATTGCCTTGTCTATAGTCTTCCCACATCCTCCTTGCTATGTTATCTCGAAACTTCCCCCAATCATCTCTATCTCATTGAGTCATCCCATATGTTTCAAGTATTGGTAAATTTATCCCCTCATGGTCATCATCCTCTTCAATTTCAACTTCAGATAGAATGTCGTATTCTATCGTAATGAAATTATGCAATTTATAATTTACCAAAACAATCTTTATTTGTGTCATGATTGCATAAGATGTTGTATGCCTCAAGATTGGAAAGCATTGCTTCAAAATTCCTAATGTACACTCTATTGTATTCCTAAGTGAGGATTTTCAGTGGTTAAATAACTCGTCCAGAGTGTTTATTGGATTTTCTCTACAAAACTCCTTAAGGTGGTAGTGTGTATACCAATAAGGGGCAATAAATCATGGTATGTTTGGATATCCCACATCAACCAAAAAATATTTTCCTACAAAAAAAAACATATAAAGTATAATGTTTTTTTTTTTAAAGAGGGGTAAACGCTTTGACCTGGAGCTATGAACCAGTGAGGCCACAAACGGGGGACCTCATCCCCATGAGATTTGAACCTTGATGGAAAGGATAAAAACACAACAACTTAACCATCACAACATGCCACTATTGACTAAGGGTTTTTGGTAAACCTAGTGTGACTCGAACCAGAGTTGATGCGTAGCACCGGGATCATTAGCCTAACACTATGCCTCATGACTCGCCTTCACACCAACTCGACTACTCACTCACCCTTTATAAAGTATAATGTTATAACCTTGATACATTTCTTATAAAATTCACTAAATAGTTAAATACAAGATGATTCCACATACCAAGGAGCACTACTAGTTTATCCAATCTTGAGAGAGTAGAAGCAAGAACACAACTACCTATGGTTGACCCTTCCCATCTAGCAAGAATGTATTATAACTTATAATAAAAGGAACACACACCCATAACATTTTTCCATAGGTTGCCTTTCCTATTGTGATATTTGGCTTGTATGTCCACATCGATGGTAATAGGTATATGAGATCCATCAATTGCTCCAATACAATCCTATAAATAGTGAACTTATAATTAAATTTCTACATATAGAATTTCAAGTCAACAAAAAAAACATGTTCTAATAGGAAAGTTACCTTGAAGTAGGGGTCAAAAATGTCCTTCCCAGAATTTTAGGAGTGTAAGGAGTAGCAGGTATCAAGTAATTAGTATGTAGGGCTAATATAGCCCGCAATACCTTATGGAAGTGTCATCTTTTGTCTCGCTAGAGTGAGAAAAGTTATGGGAAATCTTACAATTCCTCAAATTATGGCCAGGGGTATGGAGAAACATCATTAGTTGTTCTTTCGATGATATGTTTATCCCGTCTTTAATGCTTTTATTTCTCCTAAGAATTTGAGCTAGGTGAAAGAAGGTTGTCCTACTCATGCGAAGTTGGTCATGACAATCTATCTCAGTTGAATGGATAATACCCTTATAAAATGGAAATTTATCTCTTCTGTGCTTACACCTCTCTCCTTTAGCTTCTTGTATAGATGCTACAATAGATATTGCAAGGGTGACAAGAGCTACTACTACAACAAGACTTACTCTATTCTTCCTAGCAACAAGTCCATGAATCCTTGGATCATTAGAAAGATCCATAAATGAACTAAATACACATAAAAACATTTCAATCAATTATCAACTAAAATATTTCTCTGAAACTCAAAATATCATGCCCAATAAACTAAATGAAGCTAAGAAAATTTAGAACGTACTTTTAAAGCCACATCAAAAACTATCATGCAATATTTCTATTAGTTGTCATAACTATAATTATAATGGGTATCTATTATAGAAATCTAATTGAATGATTATAGTGTCATGTCTCCTTATCTATTTTCATATCCCCTTTTGTAAAATACTAAGACCAACACCCTTTTACAAGAATGTGAATCTGATATCCAATAATTTATATCAATATCAATCGAGGCATAGAAGGATTGAAATAATTCTCAAAATTGACTAAAATACATGATAATATTTAGCAACTAAAAATAATTATCAATTATGATAAGATGAGATTATTAAACTAAGATTATTATAGTATGTGTGTGTGTGTGCGTGTGCGTGCGTGTGTGTGTGTGTGTGTGTGTGTGTGTGTGTGTGTGTGTGTGTGTGTGTGTGTGTGTGTGATATCACAGATTATCCATGTAGTGCAGATATCACAGATTATCCATGAAGGAGATTTGATTTTGACATAAACTGTAGGACTTGATCAAATTGTAGAGGTGTGTCTACTATATTAGATACCAAATTATAGAAGGTAATGACTAACATATTAGATACCAAATTGTAGAGGGGAATGTCTAACATATTAGATACCAAATTGGCAGCTACCAATTCTAGTTCTTACAAGACATATTTTGATAAATGGAAAGGCTTACTAGATTCGTACATCTCTTGATCTTCCCCACCATATTTATTAGAATAAAAAATAAAGAGATTGTACTTCATTTGAAAAGGGAAAGATGATGCAAATTATTTATATCCCCTTTTCACATTTAGTTTAGTTGAGAGGCAATTTTTCCTTTTTAGAACTCTTTAACATACTATTTTTAGATGCATGTTTTATAGTTACCTTTTTAATTATCTTTAGTTGGCAAGTGTCTTTAGCTGGCTTTTAGTTTGGTTCAAGAGGTAGTTTTAGGATTAAGGGAGCAGTATAAGGAAATAAATAAAATGATTTTATGTTGGCAATAGAAAGAGATGAGCAACCAATATAGGGGATATACAACTAGTGGAGTTAAATATGATGTTCTAGTCACTCTATTTTTTGAAGTATTTTCTGATAATAAGTAATGATATATGTAGTATTTTGTTGTGTATTTTATACATGGATAGAATGTTTTTTTCCATAATTATATTTCTCAAGAGTCAGATCAGAGTAGAATATTACCTTCTAGGTTTAATTTCCAAGTTCATAAATTAGTTTGCATCACCATGTAGACATACTATACATTTGCAAGATATGTAATATATGTATGTATACATATAGAAATGATATGGTAATTAAATCTAAAATATCTAATAGATCTAGAACACAAAAATAATATGAAATACCATAATAAATAGAAAAGAGGAATTTCTATTTTCAAGGTGCATAGGTGGCATAAAAAGAAAAATAATAAAAATAGTTGTCATTCCATTAATCGAGGTGTATAGGTGGCAAATTAGAAGTTTTTGGAAAGTTCCTTGAATCATGTATTTAATATTTGTTGGGTACTAAGTTGTATTTGGGGTGGGAATTTAATATTTATTTAAAGGTAGTTGTATTTACCTTTTATCCCATATTGGTTGTGTTTGTAATGTCTTGGGTTAGAAGTGCCTATGTAAGCAAGGCTTATGTTCATTTGTAATGAAGCTCAAGGAGAAGCTCTTCAAGTGTAATCTCTTGTAGGGAAGCTCTCGAGGAAGCTCTTCAAGTGTAAGCTCTTTGAATGTAATCTCTTCTAATGAATTTCAAGTATTAATGGATGCTTTATGAAGCATTTTTGTCATGTCTCTGTCTCCATCTTGGTGCATTTTTTGGTTGTGAGTTGGTACGGGTGGTGTGTCCATCATCAATGGTATCAAAGCATACCTTTGTTAGTGGTAGCAAAGCATGCCCTTCATTAGTGGTATCAAAGTAGGAGTTCCTGAGTGTACAAGCAGATTGCCAAAGTGTGAGGTAGTTTGTACCAGGACCTTGGTTGGGTGAAGTTTATTAGAGCAGGAGTTCCTGAGTGTGCGGATAGATCACCGAACATGAGGCAGTTTGCACCAGAACCTTGAGTTGGGTGAATTTTGTAAAGAAGTTATTGATTGTGTAGACAGAGCACCGACTGTGAGGCAGTTTGCACAAGGTTCTTGTTTTGGATGAGATTTGTCTTTTGAAGACTTGATTATGGAGAAGAGAATGAAGAAGATGACTTTTGTGATTGGATGGATTCTAAGGATTCCTCGACTTGAGAAAATTAGGGCAAGAAATCAAGACGCATTGCTAGTTGATTTGCAGAAGCAAGTGAATGAATTAGAAGCTGAGTTGCGGAAACGAAGAGCACATTACTAGAAAAGGGATGTTGATAATTCCTTGGATGCGAAAAAGATAGAAGATCCAGTGGAGTATCAGACATGTGGTACAAAAGAAGAGCAAGAGGATGAAGAGGAAATTATTTGCGAACCTAAAGCTGAAGAAGAGCATGAACATGGCAAGATTTATGAACCTAAAGTAGATCAAGAAGATTTGAAGATTGTAGAAATGGAGGAAAATTATAGTGCCTTCATTTGAGATCAAGCAAGTGGAGAAGTAGTTACATGCATTGTTGATGACATGAAAGTGGCAAGCAAAGATGAATATGTCAAACAGGGAAATATCTGTGAATCATGGGATGTTGTCTTTGATATGAGTTTAAAAGATATTGATGATGGCTTGCATGAGGATCTTGTTAGTGATGTGTGGTATGCAAAGAAAGATTGGTATGGTGTTGCTAGGTTTATTACAGGTGTGATTAACTCAACAAGATTGAATGAGGATGAGATTTATACTTGGACAAAGTTCATTGTAAAGGAGAAATTTCAATAATAGACACTTGTTCCGACTAGGTGTTAGAAGAGAAGAAAGAAGGAAATATATCGGCATCAGGTACTTGTTCCCAATATGTCTTGGAGGAAGAAAAAAAAAAATTTCAACAGTGGCTACTTCATTTTGTGAATCCATACTCACAAAATTTTTCCCACCATGGGAGTCAGATGCAGGAGCATCATGCATCAACAAAAGAAAATAAAAAATAAAATGTGGAAGAATTGCATGTTGGTTTTCTTGTCCCTATTGAGGTGGAAGCTTGTGGTGAAGATGAAGATGGTGGTATATCTTTCTTTTGGCCTCAAAGTGTGGGACACACTTTTCTATCTACCAAGGGAGTCTGATGCAGAAGCATCTTGAATGGGAAAATTAAAATTTAAAAAAAAAAAAAAAAAAAGAGGAGAAAAAAAAAGAGAAAAAAAAAAAAAAAAATTATGGAGGAGAGAGAAAGTGACGAAAATAATAAAAAAAATAAAATAAGAAAAAAAGAGAAAAGAGGAATTTCTATTTTCAAGATGCATAGATGGCATAAAAAGAAAAATAATAAAAATAGTTGTCATTCCATTAATCGAGGTGTATAGGTGGCAATTTAGAAGTTTGTGGAAAGTTCCTTGAATCATGTATTTAATATTTGTTTGGTGCTTAGTTGTATTTGGGGTGGGAATTTAATATTTATTTAAAGGTAGTTGTATTTACCTTTTATCCCATATTGGTTGTGTTTGTAATGTCTTGGGTTAGAAATGCCTATGTAAGCAAGGCTTATTATCATTTGTAATCAAGTTCAAGAAATGGAAGCTCTTCTAAAGGAAGTTCGAGAAATAGAAGTTCTTGAGTTGTAAGCTCTTCAAATGTAATCTCTTCTAATGAATTTAAAGTATTAATGGATGATGCTTTATGAAGCATTTTTATCATCTCTTTGTCTCCATCTTGTTGCATTTTTTTTGGTTGTGAGTTGGTACGGGTGGTGTGGCCTGTCATCACTTTTTGTTCCCGTTTTCTCAGAAATTAACATTATTGACAGATGTTGTAATGTGGTAAACTTGAGATTTATAATCTCCTTGGTTGATTCTCATACATTACAAGCTAAAAAAAACTAAAAGGCTTCCTTACACTTGGTCAGATAACATTTCCATAGTTCTAATGCACATTTGGTCATGCTACATAGTTAGCCATACTTTGCCTTGGATTTCAACTTTAATCATCCAAAAACTTTACGTTCAAGGATAGGGACCACTCTACCCTTTTCCAATCTTATTGTTAGTATATTTAAATTACATTATTTCCCTATACTCATGTACACACCTCCATTAGGTTCCTAGTGCTCAATATCTCCATGTCTTCAAGTGACTACAAAGCTTTAAACAAACTTGAACAAGGTTATTAAACTAATGTGAATTCATAGAACATTAGTCATTATATCCTTGAAGGGACTTTATGTTTTGTATCTCATTAAAAATTAGGATAGAAAGGTACACATTTAATAGGTAGATTATTGTAGATGTTAGCAATAGAGAAAAGCCCTAAGTGGAGGCGTGGTGGCATCTCCATGAAAGGGTTTTTATTGTCTTTTTCTACTAAGAGAACTACTCTTGATGCCATGCTATCACATATCTAGATCTATGGAGCTTTTGGTAGTAAAATCCCCCCTTTTTTGATCCATTTACATGCTTTATTATATGAATCTACATGAATAATGTAGCAAATTTAGGTTGCAATGATATGGTGTTGTTATTATGTAATCAATCAAAAAATTAAACATTCAAATTGAACTCACCACCAAAAAGCAACACATAACTTCAGCAAAAATGCAACTCAAATCATAAGACTATAAAGGAGGTTCAAATCTGCCTTACTATATAAGGCAGCTCATGATGCCCACAGACATATAAATATGTGAAAAAGCCAGTCTTTCAGAATAACTATAAACATTGACCTTGGTGGGTAGCTAATGATGCTATAATTATAAACAACTTGTGTTGTCATGAGGCCTAACATTTTATAGCACATAAGCCTTTCTTCTTGAGCTCCAAACTGAATCATAAGAGTGTAACCTAGGTTAAAGTATTCTTGACCATATAAACCAGCCCAAAATTTCAAAAAATGTACAAAAAGAAGAGGGCTATGATCTAATAATCTTGTAATAAATTTGATCCTATATGAGACAACATGTTGCTCAAATATTTTACACATACATTCTAATAAATTGATCCTTGCAAATCACAAACTAAAAATACACGATCTAACCGCCTTTACAAATTCTTGGTGTTCTTGTCACTGATTTTGCTGGATATGGAGGAAGGCAAATTAAAATGCTTGCTGAGAGGGGTTTTTTGTAGTAAATTTAGCACAAGTAAGAAGAGAGCCGATACAAAGATTAGCCTCAGATAAATAAAAAGCTTTATCCCTAAGGGATTTATCTACAGGAAAAATGATGGCTCACTTCGAAAAAAAGTGTGAAACACTGTGCTTCTAGCTCTACGCACATGAATAATAGCAGCGCTTCAGCTCTTGAAAATGGTGATTCAACTCTTGAAAATGTGTGAAAATGGCGCTTCTGGCACTATGCATGTATTTGCAATGCAACCCTATTTTTTCCATACAAGATCAAGCATGTTGGCAGACTCGACCAAATACTGAATTTGATTTAGAAAAGTGTGGAATAGGAATAGACTATTCCTATTCCACCTATTTAGTAGGAAGTCTGCCATGCCCATTTTGGGATAAAAATAGAATAAATATATTCCTATTTTATTTTTCATTTTTGCATCCAAACATCCAATTTTTGAATTCTCACAGTCAAATTATCCTATTCGTACCCAATTTCGACAACCAAATGGGGCCTAAGGGACCACTCTTCTTACACTCACGCTTGGGTGATCTGCTATATTTTCCTTCATCCTTGCTGTGTGGTATATGGTGTTGTGTGGATACCACCCCAAATAGTGTGTAGCCCACAATATCTTCAAACTAGTCTGCTCGTTCTTGCTATGCACTTTGCTTATTTTTGTAATCTCCTTGAATTATGTCCATCATTTGATTGGTCATGTCCAGTGTTATTTGTTGTCTCATTCCTTCCAAATTTTATACAAGCCTTTATTCATGTCACCTTGCTTACTATCCTCTTAATTGGTGAGATTAGTATTTTAATAAATTTATTGTTTGTCTTCCTATGGATGCCTTTTAATCGGTCCCCTTCCTTCCATTTATATGTTTGGTTCATGGTTGTTAGGTCACCACACTTGACTAGTGTTTGTTAATGAGTAAGTTATTTGTAAGGAGGAGAGTAAATATGATTATTATTATATTTAATATGATTATTATTTTATATTTAATTTATTAAATATGATTATTCTAATAAGTATTTAAGTAGTGATAGTAAATCAATTTGTGTAAATGGTTGACATTGATGGGTCAAAATTATTTATTTAGAAATAACGACATATATTTAAATTTAAAATAATAATTATATTTACATTAGATATATGTCATTATGGGTTCACTGCAAAAAAAAAACATGTAAGATCATTTTAATCCAATCAAATACACCTATATTCATTTCATTAACTATAAATTACAATGGATTGAAATCTTTGAATCTTCAATACATTTGAATTCAAATTTCACAATGAAACATTATTCTTTCTTTCATGACTACTATATATACATAAGGACATTCACATAAGATTTCTATGCCAACCATTTTAACAAAAATGCCTCTTTATTTCAACTTTCAAGATATATTCAATACAAGGTTATAACAATGGAGAAGAATTTTCATCTCTCTTAAAATAATCAAAATCAAAGGAACAACAATGAGAAGAAGGAGAATTATCCAATACAATATTTTGATCACAATGCAACAAGAACCCATCCTTTCACAATCCTCCAATAGGAGATAAAAAATGTCCCAAGCTTTCCAACTTGAATCAACAAACCTATAAATATACTTGAGCATAACCATGAATTTCTCACCTCCCAACCCAAGCCTCTATGAGACCACCTAGTGATCTTGGAATACAAAGGCCAAATGGGTTACATGCATTAAAAAACTCACAATGCAATAAACATCACCATAAGAAAAACAAACCCTTAACCAAGGCTTCACAATGGGATCACCTAAGAACCCATGAAAAAGGGTGAAGGTGGGCCAACCATTGAGGAGATGCCAATAATAATACATACAATTTCATGCCTTCAAAAGAATCATAATAATCACATTTTTTCCATACACATCTCTCTCCTTATCACACCAAAATGTTATCAAAACAATAATGGCAAGCAATGACCCATACTTTATGTTTCTTTTCCCTCTTATCAATGAGAAGAGACTCTACAATAAAATGAAGGCACCAATTATCCCCATCACCTAAGGAAATTTCTTGCCTCCCAAGGTCGAGTAACAAATTTCACACCTGACAACAAAATACACTAAAAAATGCAAGAAAACAAGAATCAAAATCACCATTCTCATCCCTTCACAAAAATAATAACAACAATAATATGATTTAATGCATACAATAAATGACCCAAGTTAAAAACATACTAATCTACAACAAATAATGAAGAGTTTTTCTTGACAAGAGCCACAAACCTTTCTCAAAAGTGGTCAAAATGGATAGTTGATAAGAGCCTGTAATCTATTTATTGGAATCTTCCAAACCCTGATGTCTCTAAAACTAGAGAGTGGGTGAACACCCAATAATTTATCCAAGGCCCTCTAAAAAGATATCCAAATTCCTACCAAGCCACTATAAATAAGTGTGAGTTGAATCCTAGTCTTTGGGCATCATTCTTGTCTCCTCTCATAAATGCAAGCTTGAGCTAGTGTGTGGGGAAGGGCAATGTTATGCGACTTTTCCATTTTCACAATTTTTGTAAAATGAGTTGTTTGGAGGGTCACTAAAATTTTCTAAGCCCTCTAGTAGTGAAAAATAGGTCCCTAACTGATATTACTACCATATGGTTACTTAATTTCCAGTAAATTGAGCTCCTAGGACCATTTTTTGGCCCTCAAAAGTGCAAGTAAAATTTGAATTTGAAATCCTATTAGATGGATCATCATATAATAACTCTTAACAAATGGGATTAGCTTAGGCACTCTATTAGGTTTAGTTCTAGACTAAGTGTCTCTTGAAAAACTTGAATTGATATGTCATTTAAACATGAACATTACAAATACCAAGTGACACCATAAAAGCACAGTACACATTACAAGTGAAAGTTACTAATTATAAGTAAATTAATCTAATACACACATTCAATTTAAATTTACAAATTAAAATGCATAATAATGAGGTGAAAATCTCTTCAATGAATGCAACCTTGGTTTCAATGTTTGCACATAGGTTTAGCTCCTAATTCTCTGATTTAGTACCATGCTTAATTCCTTGCACACTCAATTTGAATATCAATAGCTCAATAAAATGCACACACACACACACACACACACACACACACACACACACACACACACACACACACACACACACACACACACACACACACACACACACACACACACACACACACACACACACATATGTATATGAATTTAACTTACATTTATATCAAATTAAAATTTAAACATTCCTAATTTCATTTTAATAATTTTTTTTTCTCATTTCTAAACACGATCAAATATAAAAAATTGCACAATTGAAACATCATGAAATATTCATCAATTCACTTTTAATCATAATTCATCTAATCATACTAGGTCTAATCTTGATTCAATTTATTTTACCAAAATGAACTAAATAAATTCATAAATATATAATGTCATGAAAGTATCATAAGTATAACATGGTAACCATTACAATACTCCAAATGATTCCAATTTCAATTTAGACCTTTCAATCATGTAACCCTTAACTCATTTTCATCTTTATTAGCCCCCAAGTCCATTAATTTCATAACACCTATGGTATACAAACATACCTAGGTCAACATGTAATGTTATGATTAAATCACATTCTCACACAATTAGTAAACTCATCTCAATCTAAAAAATAGCCTTTTGTAACATAATACTCTTATAATATTTAGGCACAATAATTCACTATTTCATTTACCAATTAAGAAACAGATAGTTTATCCATCTTTAAAGTCTATAAGTGTCACATTATATTTTTATCTAACACTCCATATAACACCTAAGAAATATCAATCTCATCTCAAAATATAATTCCCATACAAATCTCTATCTATCATTAGTTCAATCTACAACATCACAATAATCACGTAAATAGATATCATCAATACATAGACAATAGCATCTAGCATTATCAAAAGATCATCTATGTGGATGAATATTAATACATGCATAGGGTGTCCTAGCCCCATCCTAATATTCTAGTTCCATCAATCATAGAATATACATATATAGATGTTATAATGATTTAGAATAATTGAGTTGTGGTTGGGTGGGGGGGGGGGGGGGGGGGGTTGAATCCGTTATATACGTAGAAATTCAACTTTTACTAACTTCAAACAACTTAAACAATCTTAGATATCCACTTGGTCTATATAAAATATCATCGACAATTAAAATTTTTATGCAATGTCTCAACTCTCTCTCTTTATATGTACTGACTACTAGTAAATAAACTACTATGAAATACAAATTTTATGACAATAACATCCACATATGAAAATAACACTTTGACACTAGGATTCAACATGGAAAACCAATTTGGGAAAAACTAGCAATTAGTATGCTACCAAATTTTCACTCTTCTAAATTGAGATCGATTAAGAGCCAATTCTATTAAGGATTATACAACACATTGTTAAATATGATGATGTTAAAGGATTGAATCACCCTATTAGGAGTGGCCTTGATAGAGGACTTTAGATTATTCCATTAGAATGCCACCTTGATTAAAGGATTTACAAAATGATTGTTAGGTCAATCTTGATTAAAGTATTTTGACTGATAGAATGGTTAGAATGTAAAAATAGGTTTGATCTATAAAGTACAAATCACTTTTAAAATTGAGATCTCCATTCACTCATATTCTAGTTCATTAACTAGACTCCATTGACATCTCCATCGATGATCTTATAAGCATCTCCTCAAGTAATCACTTCTTCACCAAACTCTTGACACTTCACTTGTGTTATTATGTTCTTCATAGATTCTCCTTAAGCTCACCAATAAAAATGAACCAATCTTAGAAAACATCTCTTATACCTCCTTAAATAGGTAATTTCAATCTTTTGTCACTTAAACATCATTGTTGATGTAAGGGTTGGGTCAGATTCATCAAATCCTTCCATCTTTTTGTTCTCCTTCTAGAAAATTTTGATCAAATCCTTGCCTTTGATCTCTTAAATAACTCTCCTCATGCATTAAATATGCTAGCTCATCAATCCTTATCTTGCACTCACTTTGAGTAATTCAAAATTCTAACTATGTAAGCCTCAAATTTAATTCTTTTTGAAAATGTAACTTTTTTTTTCACTTGACAACCATGGTTTTCTTTTTCTTGATCATTATTGTGTAGTTGAATACACACTATATTATCTCACTTAGTATCAACATGCTCGCTTGACCATTACTATGTCTGCTCACTATAATACTTCTTCATACATTTTCTCAATAATAACCAACACTTACCTTGCACTATTTTGTTTTGCTTCTAGTCAAGTTCCTTAATCTTTTGCTATAGCTCCTTCCTTGACCGACTGATACTAATACTTGGTCAAGCTTATCCTTTATACTTGTTCTAACTCTAGCTTTCATCCAACTATCTTCTTTACTTCATGTATGGATTGAACGACACTTTATCTTGTCAAGGAATAACTTATCAAGTTCCCATTATGTTTCCATGATACTTAAGTTCTCAACTCAACCTTTGACTAGGTTCTCTTATGATCTCTTCTTTTCAAATCCTCTTCATCAATTAAATGATATGGCACTCTACACTGTTAGTAAATGTCTCTCTAGTAGGATTGACATTTTGTCTTACCAATAGGTTTGACATCAATGACACACATCAATTTCTCCAATTGTAGTTTCCAATCCCCCTCTTTGGCATTGATGGAAAAAAATCACATACTTTACTAGTTACCAAGAAATTCAAAAATATTCAATATTTTTATTGTCATCTCCCTCTATATTTGTGTTCTCTCTTTCTTATGTTTATTATGATTCTCATCCACTCAAACTCAAGATGATCCCTCTATTAGTTCAATACACACACTTCTTTTTTAGTAACACCTTGACATCTACTAACATGTAGCAAAATATGTATCCCTCTTGAAAAAAAAATCATTCTCTCCCTCTTTCATCAAAATTCCAAATACATATCATACACACACATCTTCATGTCACTATTCAGATTGATATAATAATGTCATCTCAACATTAACTCCTTGTAGCTTCATCTACTCATAGTTTAATGTCTTTATTTTCACAACTTTAGGCATCTCCTAAAGTGTGACCTCCTACATCAATATTTATGATATTCTTATTTAAAGATTTGATGCAATGGAGCCTTTATGCTTAGTTTTCTTCAAGTAGGGGAATAACCCCTAACTTACCTCTTAGATATTCATAAGAATCCTTAGGTAACACCTTTGTGAATATGTTAGCTAACTACTCCTTTGTGTTCAAATATTCTAATCTCACTTCTTTTTCTTGTACCAGATCTCTCAAGTAATGATACTTGATCTCAATATGATTAGTATTTGTATGCATCACATAGTTCTTTGATATGTTCATATCACTTATGTTATCACAACATAGCATAATAGGTTTAGTTATCTCTTCCTTTATTCCTTTCAATAATTGCTTGATCCATACAGTGTTTTAACAATTCATTGTTGTAACAACATACTCAAATTCTACTATAGATTGTGAAATACAATTCTTCTTCTTTCTTGTCCAATAAATCAATCTTCTTTGCCTAAAAAAATCTCCTCCACTTGTGCTCTTTCTTTCATCAATATTTTCTACCCAATTAACATCTATGTATACCTTTAATTCAAAATTGCAACTTCTCTTTTTACCATAATCCATAGTCTTATGTTCCTTTCAGGTATCTCAGTATCCTCTTTACTATCATCATATAATTTTCTCTAGTGTTACCAGAGAATCCAGTAGCAATTCCAACAACTAATGCAATGTCAGGTTAATCTTTAACTATCTATGTCCAATCACCATAGGTGTTCCAACTGGTCTTGAGTCTTTCATACCAAAAGTCTTCAAAATTTATTTTATAGACTTGGATTAAGTGATGAAAATACCTTTATTTATCTGATACATTTGCAATCTAAAAAATAAATCAATCTCTCCAAACATTGACATCTCAAAATTCTTATCCATTTGATCAACAAATTACTTTCTCAATGAATCCTTTCCTCCAAATATGATATCATCAAAAAATATATTAGCTAGCAATATTTTATTTTCAGCTTCATTTTTTAGATAGAGATTTCTATTTTGCACCAAATAATTGTGTAAATACAATGCTCCAGGGGATTTCTTTAAAACATATAAAGCTTTGTGCAATCTACATAAAATAGTCCTTTTTCTTGGATCAACAAATCCTTTAGGTTTTTCAATGTAGAATACTTCCTCTAGAGTTCCATTCAAAAATGTAGATTTTACATCCATTTGGTACACTTTGAATCCTTTGTAAGAAATATATGCAAGAAAAGTTCTCACTCCTTCTAACTAGCTTGCAACTGGGGTGAAACTTTCACCATAGTCAAGTCCTTCCTCTTGTGCCTATCCTTTGCAAACTAGTCTTTCCTTGTTCCTTGTGACTTCACCTTTTTCATTTAGCTTGTTTATGAAAACTAACTCAGTCCTAATTACATTCCTATCCTTTGGTCTACATACCAGTCTCCAAGTCTTTTTTTTCTTAATTTTCTTCTTCTTCATTCATTTCCTTGATCCAATCTTCATTATCCAAAGCATCTCTAATGAATTTAGGCCGAAACATACATAATAAGAACATATCATTCTTTAGTCTTCTTCTTGTCATGACTCCTAAATCATTATCCCCAATAATTTAATCTAATGCATGATGTCTTCTCAGATAATTTTCTAGCACAGATTTAGGTCTTGGTTCCTTTTTTTTTTATTCACTATATTCAACAAGTTGAAATTGTTCTATTATCTTTGGTCGCAACTCAAATTCCAATGTTTTCTAGTTGACAGTCTATATCTGTGACTCAACTCCTGTAGCTTGATACTTGACAACCTTCTAATGCTTGGAAGAACCACAATAGTGCCTAGCTATTGATGTTCAACAACTACTTTTTCTTGTTCAGGTAAGGTGCATGTTCACCTTTATATATATAGACAAGCTTTCTATAGTCTACATGTTCTCTCTTGCATTCTTTTTCATTTTTCTCTATAAATTCATCAACTCTAACATTTGTACTTCGCACATTTTTTTTTATTGTTGTAATTCAAACACTTACAAGATCTACTCTTAGTAGAATAACCTAGAAATATGATTTTATCACTTTTTGCATCAATTTTACCTTTTCTTGCATGAACTTAAAACTAATTCACATTAGGTGCATATACATCCCAGAGTTCAAATGGTGTTTTTTTACCCTTTCTTCACTGGCACTTGGTTTAGAGTGTAGACTGCAATTCTTACGACCACTCTCTAGTATTTTTATGAAACATCCTTCTCCATCATCAATTCTCTTTCACAATCCAAAATTGATCTATTCCTTATCTTAGCTATACCATTCTGTGGTGGAGTCCTTGGTGCAATCATTTACCTCTTGATTCCTTTGTCATTACATAATATGTTAAACTCATCCATGATGAATTCACCACCTCTATTTGATTTCAAACATTTTAGACACTTTTGAGTTTCTTCCTTAACTATAGCTAGATACCACTTAAACATATGAAATGAAACATATTTTTCCTTAATAAACATTATAGTCATTATTCTAGAAAATTTATCAAAAAACAAAAAAAATACTTATCATCATAATAGCTTTGCACTCTAATAGGGCCACATAAGTTAGCATGAACCTGCAGATGCTTAAAATCATTCCTAAAAACTATATTAATTTATTAACATTTCTCATGACATTGTAATTAATTATTAATTAATGAATTATATTGCTCACATTCTTCTACTTATTTAATAAAATTATTTTAATTAAATGAGTTCATTCTCTTAAGTATTTAAATTTAATTTAAATACTCCTAGCCTTAATGTGTTAAATTAATTTAACACATGATCCTCCATCATCCCCTTTTTTAAATAATTTTTTTATATTTAATCCTCATATCCTATTAATTCCTCTAAACCCAGGATTAAATTTAATTTAATTTAATTTAATCTTAAGCCTAACCTAGAGCCTAGCCTATAACCATCATTTTCATCTGCTTAAGCCTACTTCTTCTCTAATCCCACTTAATCATTCTTAATCTCCTTCATAATCCCCCTCATTAGCCCAAGAGTGTGCTCACACATGTGTGAGAAGGCATGCCTACACACTCTCCATTGCACTCTTGTCTCCCACTCTTCTTCTCAAGTTTTCTCACACATGTGTGAGCAAACTTTGAATTCTTGACCATTTGCATGGCTTGCATGTCATGTTATGTGGCATCTACATGGATGCCACCTCACCAAGCCCTCCCTCAAGCCTATAAATAGAGGCCTTGTCTCAAGCATTTGCATCTCTCATTATTGCATTGTTATTATGTTGGTTTGAGATTTGAGTTTGCATACTAATTTGAGTTTTAATAGTAGCTTTCATGGTAGTTTTCATGGTGATTTTTAGATGCATACTAACCATTTGGTAGCTAGTTTAGCTTTGCATTTGCATTGTTCATCTAGTTTATTTGTGCATTCTCATTTCCATTGCATTTACTTATTAGTGTAGCTTGAATACTTGGTTAGCTTTCTTTATTGCATTTCATATCAACATCATTGATGTTGGAAAATTCAAATATGGAAAGAGTACTTATGACAGGGGGGGGTGAATCATAAGTATCATATTTTATCCAATAAAACTTTTAACTGAAAGTAAATTGTATGCATGTAAATACATTAAATAAACATGTAATTAAACACATGCATCAATAACTCATAACACTGGAATTTGGTAACCCAGAAACCCTCCAGGAATAAGAAGGTAAAACTGGGGTGGGGATGATACCCACAAAAATTACTGCAGCAATATTGTTCAACCACTTCTGATGGTCTGCCCTGTTAAAGGCCTGCCCTGTTAAAGGCTTTGCATTGTGTCAATAGTGACTTGGTTAGAGGATTTCAAACACTTAACACGAAGTATCACCCTGTTAAAGGATTTGGTCACCTAATTAAGGATTTACAAAATAGCTATTAAGCTAACCTATCACCATAGGATTTTCATTCTAATACAATTGCTAGAGAGTATTAGGTATCATGAACCTGATAGATTACAATCCTTGATTGCTGAATGCAGGCACCTGTTCCACTTTCTCTGATCTTGATCCTTTTGTGATATGATAATCCTCACTTCTGAAAATAGAATTCCTTGTGCACCCTTGTATGTCTTTTCACACCTCTCTTTTACAATGAAATTTCGTCTTCCTTATAAAGACATTTGAGAATTTAGGGTTAGGTATGGACCTACGATCCATATTCAATCTTCATTTTCCGCTTATTGTTTGCACTTCTTCTATTGGTTGCATGCCTTCATCATTTTTCTTATTGGCTGCATGTAGATTGCAAAGGAAAAATAAAAGATTCAATCTCATCATTAAATCCTTCGAGATTTACCTTATGTCAGCTACAAAAACTGTTTGCATCATAGTTTGTGCAATCACAAACTCTTATGATGATATACTGAGTTACTCGACTCCTGAAGTATTGCTAATACTTGGCACATGTTGTTTCCTGGATAGCTCAACACTTAAACAAAACTGTATCACTCAGCACCTTATGTTACTTGGCACCTAATCTTTGCTTGGTATCTAATCTTCACTCGATATCTGATCTTTACTTGGTATCTGATCTTCACTCGGTATCTGATCTTTACTCAATATCTGATCTTCACTCGATATCTGATGTTTTACTCAGTATCTAATCTTCACTCAGTATTTGATATTCACTCGGCATCTAAAAACTACTTGGCACATGAAGATTACTTGACATGCATGGTGTACTCGATTCCAATGTGGAATGTGATTAAGTGTGTTGGCACTCAAGTGTCAAAAACCATTATGAGGTTAACAATCTCCCCCTTTGACATGAGTGAAAAAAACACTTAACTGACCTTATAAGTACATTTACTAATCTGATTGGTATGTACATACTTTAAAGAAAACTTGATCAAAATTTGTAACTTACAATCTTACAATATATACCTCAAAAATTTTGTAACTCCCCCTGAGTTGATTGTGCCTTATCTGTATATCAAGCTCCTCCTTTGTATATTTTCTTATTTTATAATTTTTATAAATCCCCCATTAATTTATCTCATAATATCTATATCTCCCCCTATTATGTCTATTTTCTCCCCCTTTTTGACACTTATGTCAAAGAATGTTTAAGGGTTAAGACCGTATTTAGCCAAAAATGTGCTGTTTACCTCCATAATCATTTTGAGAGCTGCATCCCAATTGTTCAAAGTAATTTCCAGTGACTTATGCTAGATAGCAGTCTCGACAGCAAGATGAATAAGTCGATCTAATGTAGAAAGATTTGGGTCTTTCTTGAGAATAGTTTCGGCATATACTTGCTCTTTATGGAGTATCTCTAAATGTGGGGTAATGGAGGATTGGAGCTGTATTAATTTGGCCTTGATATTAGCCTCATCTACTGTTAAAACATCTATTTCTTTATGAGTGTGAAGCGATTGAGCAAAATGCTTCTCACTTTGAGCTGGATCATTTGGTAGTTGCATGCTTGAAATGTTTCAATTTCTTTCCAGGCTTAGTATCTTTTGGCTTGTTTCTTGTGTGAAGTATGAAAAATCACACAACTTTTTGTACAGTGAGAATATATTCTCAAGTACCTTTTTCACTTTGTCAATAAGTTTTGCCAATTCAACTTGTGAAAGTGCAATTTTTCTTGATATTTTCTCATTCACTTTCCCTTGAAATTTTCTTTCTGACCATTCCATAAGTTTTGCATTTGTTTCTAGGTCTTCATTTGTCACCTAGTCAACAATATCTATTAATTGCTCTGTGATATGCTTTGACTCATCTAGTGATTGCAAACTAAAGGCATCCATAAAGATGTCCTTAATCTCATATAGTGTCTGCTTATGTTTATACTCCTTCCTGAGTATTTCTTGTCTTTTCCTCCTATTCAGTGCATCCCGTACCTCATTGATTTGATCAATGGTTATTGATTTTGAGTCATAGCTCGATATGACTATCTCCTCATCTAATTCAGGGTCTCCATAGTGAAGTACCCTTGCAACTCTGGTAGTACTAGATGATGGTACTGATATTTGCAATGGCTGGTGTGAAGGAGTTCCCAAGGTAGGAAAATTTATTAATGTTTGTATTGCATCCTGTTCTTTAGGTGTTTTAACTGTTTCCTCCTCCTTCTGTCTACCATGATCAATTATTGTAATTTGTGGAAGTGCACCTTGTGTTTGTGCTGTAGGATCAGATGTAATAGTCTGTCCTATTTGTTCTGTTCCTTTTTCTACAGCTGCACTTTGCTTTTGTCTTGCAGCATCAATTATGCTTGTTGGTGTTTGGAATTGACAACTAGTAGTTGTAATAGAAGGTGGTTCTTGTGGATTCACCTTATCTTTGACTATACTTTCTACTAGTTTTTGCAATTCATCTATACTGACCAATACTGGATCTGTACACAATATTGTTTGTTGTGTAGATTGGTCAATATTTTTTTTAAGATCTTTTGCAGTTAATGGATTGATATTCTGACCAGAAGTATTAGGAACATCAGTAATAGTTACAGTGTCTGTAGGTGAGATGGATGCTTGAGTAGGGCTAGGGGGTGGTAATTGTGTGTCTTGCACACTCTGATCTAGTTGTTGCTCTTGCTCAGCTATTGCCATTTTGTCCTATTTTTGTGTCTCTTCCTCCTCTCCATCTTTCTTTTCTTCTTCCTTCCTCTCTTCTTCTCTTTTCTTTTCTTCTTCTTCCCTTCTTCTCTTCCTCTCTTCTATTGGTATAGTAGCTTCTTCCTTGTATTCTTCCTCAAGAAAATCTTCAATCTTTTTGTACAAATTCTTCCATGATTTCATTGTTCTTTGAATAATCTCTTCCACCCTATTTTGAAGTATGAAGAATGCCCTGTATTTAGGTGTAAACCTACTATTATGCCTTTTGACTGCCTTCCTTACTTGTTCCCTAGTCAAATCAAGCAATACACTTGCTAGGGTTGATTCTCTCATCTCCTTCTCCATTTTAAAGCAAAAATGCCATCTGTCTTCTACAATCTTTGACAGTTCTTTTGGCAATTGACCATCTAGTTCAAGTGGAGTGTACTTGAACTATGCCATCATTCCATACACTGTTTCTTCTATCTTATTTTGTTCTTCTTTTTTAAATTCACTAAAATCAACTTTATTTAAATTACTCAAGTCACCATTTCCAATCTTTTTACATAAGGTATCAACTGATGAATTGCTTACCTTTTCAGATTGGTCTTCTTCATCAGTGTCAAGTTGAGCCACATACCTTCTTCTTTTCCTCAGCTCTTCCTATGTTTCCTTGATTTGTTTCTTCTTTGTAACCTCCTCTTTGGCCTTTTGAGTGGAGGCCCTTGTTTATGCTCATGTAGTTGGCTTTTGAGGTGATGGTGTGGCAGCTTTCTTTGATCTGGGCTTGGCTGGAGGCTGGTCTGTTGCCTTTCTCTTCTTTGGCTCAACTTCAGTTGGTGCTTCCTTGGCTTCTTATTCCTTTGCACCTTCCTCCTTGTCTTCTCCAAGACCTTGTGTTAATTCCATTGGCCCTTGTTCCTACTCATCTTCATCATCACTGTCATCTTCTTCTTCTTCTGCTTCAACCTCAATTTCTTTACCAAATTTCTTGTTAATCTTCTTTATTATTTTTTCTTTCTTCTTCAATGTGGAAGCAATTTTTAATTCCATGTTTATCTTTGATCTTACCACATCATAAGTGCCAAAATGTGGAGCACTTTTATCTATTTCTTCTGCCAATAATGCAATTATTGCTGCTGATGCCTCATCAATATTAATTTCATATCCAAATGGCCTTAGCCATCTTACTCTTGGTATTACTACTTGAATATAGGAAAAATCGATGTCAACTAAGAAACATATATCATTTGTATTTTTTTCTACTAAGGAAGCTTGTATCCTTGATCTTTGCTTCATGGATTTCTTGAAATCCTCAAAATAGCTTGTCATCAAGGTATCAAAATTTTCTCCCATTTGTTCTATATATTCATTAATTTGTGCAATGATGGTTCTGTCATTCCTCCATGCTACTTTTCCAAAAGAAGGAAACTCATTCTGAACATAAAAGAATATGCAAACTAGGATTGCTCCAAATTTACATTGAGTGCCCTTTGTTCTTCTTATGGCAGCTAGGTTTTCATTGATCTGTTGCAATTGCAGTTCTGCAAGATCATAAGTATGATCCTTTTTCACCAATTTGTAACCTACATCTATTGCAATGCATGGTACACTGTTGAGTCTACTGGATTGATAGAATTTATGGGCAATGACTCTAACAGAAAACTCAACTAGAGGATCCTGTATGGTATGAATTGTCATTCCTCTTTTGTTCCATTGTGCACCAGTATTCTTTTCACTAACCTCCTTTGATTCACTTCTTAGGGTTTTGTACCGATCTAGGGTTGGGTACCCTATTACTTTATGTATAATTTCCTTTGTCAATTTGATGGGAATATCTTCTAACCACAAATTTCCACCATGAATTTTGCTCAGTACAAGTCTAACCTATTCTATTTTGAATACAGTGGAAAAACTTAAAACTTGGGTCAAACCCTTTCTTTCTACGATTTTGAATTCTTCTTTCAAGACTCCATCTACACACAGTTTATCATATGCTCATCTAATTTCCATGTCTCCTAGAGCTCCTATCTTGCAGTTGTAACATTTTCGCACGTCTTGAACCATTACAACTTTTGGGGGAATATGGGAGAGAGCTCCGGCTAGGTCATTTTTGTAGGCAACTTCAGGAATAGGATAGAAATTAGGTTGCTTGACCTCATTTGAAGCTAATTGGACTTCAAAAGACTCTTTTTCCTCAATTTTCTTTGAACTTGATGCCATTTATGAAAACTAGGGTTTTCACAACAAAAGGATATGAAACTACGTAGTTCGGCACAAATGAAAATACCTCAAGATCGATGAAAAATGTGTTGAATGCTGTTTTAACCTGCTTGATACGCTGGATTCTTGCTATGAAGTTGCTCAACTCTCTTTCCTCTTCTTTTCTTCTTGATCGTGATGAGTAAAACTAATTGAAATCACGATAATATACCCTATTTTCATCGCATTAAATGCTCAGCTTCCAACTTAGCTTCTAAAGAAATTTTGACCTAACTTGGCTTCCACTATTTTCATTTTACTCAGCTTCCATTGGAGTTATTCAACTCGGCATCAGTTATCAGCTCGATCGCTGTTGGGAGCTCGACATCTATTGGAGTTTAACTCGGTATCCAAAGTCAGCTTGGCAACAACATTTAATTTTTGTCTTGACATCTTGTTTCATGTAGGTCTATACTTTGCTTATCTTCTTTGTCTTGGGACTAATGTATGATATAGCTTTGTATATCAGTCCTGTGTACTTCTCATACTTAGTTTGATGAGTGTGATCACTTGATCCATTGGGTAAAGTGATCCCTCCACTTGATGTGTTGCACTCATCTTTCTTTTTCCAAGTCTTATTCATTTGCCCCCTTATCTTTTCGACATCAATCTTTTGTTTTCCTTTGTTTTCTTCAGTCTTGGGTGCCTTTGATCTTGTAGGACAGTTTCTGCTGATATGACCAATTTTCAAAAAAACTAAAACATGTAGTTTGATTCAACCATCTTTTGTAGTTCCCTTTGAAATGTGTTCTTATGCAATTCTGTGGTATATGCCCATATTCTTGGCAATAGTGACAACTGTACCTGGTGTTGTAATCCTAGTGATAATGACTTTCATTCCCTTCTATTTTTGCTGGTTGATTTGATGTCCACATAGGTTTTGATCTGCACTCGAATGCCCTATGTCCATACCTTTTGCAATTGTAACAATGTCCATCAAATCTCTGAGTCCTTGTGACATTGGATTTGTAATTTTGTGTCATATGTCCTTGCATGTTGCACTTGTGACAAAAACTCTTATTTTTGGGTGTTTTTGATTGATTGAATCTTCCACTTCAGCACACATTAGCTATATGTCCCTTCTTATTACAGTAATGACAAGTGGGTTTTGCATTCTTACCTTTATCACTTCTTTGTTCAACACTTTTTGATGATTCCCCAACTTTAGTGCTATTGTATCCTAGTCCTGATGTATCATGGGAATATTTTGGGGATTTCAGCAACTGTTCAAAATACTTGATGGCTTCACTTGATTTATTGAGATTCTCTGCTACCTCTTTTTCTCTGTTCAATTCATTCTGCATCTTCAAAGTAGAGATCTCAATATCTTTTACATTAAGTTCATGATGAAGGTTCATCATTTGGGCAAGTGTATCCATCTGCATATTTGAGATCCTTGTCAGTTCAGTACATTTTTTTAAAAGTCTGTTTGCAATATTTCTGTTGTCATTTTCCATCATGACCTTATCATCAACTGCTCTTTTCCTTTGTTCAGTAATTTCACATACCATTATGGCCTGTGATTCATGTTCCATTTTGAGAGATCTTATCTCCTGTGCTTGAATTTTATTTTTTTTCATCAATTCTGCTATTGCTGCATCAAACTCTTTAGTGTCTCCATTGGAAAATATGTTGGTGGTATCAATCTCCTTGTAGTGTATATCATTTTCAGCTATGGCTAGATCCTTCCTTTTTTTTAATGATTTTCTCAACTTGTTTCTGAATTCCTCTAAGCTATGTAGAGCAAGTTGCACATCTATTACCTGATCTTCAATGATCTTTCCAAGTTTGAAAGCTTCCATCTTTAGATCTTTTCCTCCAAGCTATTAGGCTTTTCCTTGTGAGAGCCTGGATTTTCTCTGATACCAATTGTTGGAAAATTTAAATATGGAAAGAGTACTTATGAGGGGGGGGGTGAATCATAAGTATCATATTTTATCCAATAAAACTTTTAACCGAAAGTAAATTGCATGCATGTAAATACATTAAATAAACATGTAATTAAACACATGCATCAATAACTCATAATACTAGAATTTGGTAACCCAGAAACCCTCCAGGAATAAGAAGGTAAAACTGGGGCGGGGATGATACCCACAAAAATTACTACAGAAATATTGTTCAACCACTTTTGATGGTCTACCCTGTTAAAGGCCTACCCTATTAAAGGCTTTACACTGTGTCAATAGTGAGCTGGTTAGAGGATTTCAAACACTTAACATGAAGTGTCACCCTGTTAAAGGATTTGGTCACCTAATTAAGGATTTACAAAATAGCTGTTAAGCTAACCTATCACCATAGGATTTTCATTCTAATACAATTGCTAGAGAGTATTAGGTATCATGAACCAGATAGATTACAATCCTTGATTGCTGAATGCAGGCACCTGTTCCACTTTCTCTGATATTGATCCTTTTGTGATATGATAATCCTCGCTTCTAAAAATAGAATTCATTGTGCACCCTTGTATTTCTTTTCACACCTCTCTTTTACAATGAAATTTTGTCTTCCTTATAAAGACATTTGAGTATTTAGGGTTAGGTATGGATCTATGATCCATATTCAATCTTCATTTTCCACTTATTGTTTGCACTTCTTCTATTGGTTGCATGCCTTCATCATTTTTCTTATTGGCTGCATGTAGATTGCATAGGAAAAATAAAAGATTCGATCTCATCATTAAATCCTTTGAGATTTACCTTATGTTGGCTGCAAAAACTATTTGCATCATAGTTTGTGCAATCACAAACTCTTATGATGATATACTGAATTACTCGGCTCCTGAAGTATTGCCAATACTCGAAACATGTTTTTTCCTGGATAGCTCGACACTTAAACAAAAATTTATCACTTTGCACCTTATGTTACTCGACACCTGATCTTTACTCGACATCTGATCTTCACTTGGTCTCTGATCTTTACTCGATATCTGATCTTCACTCGGTATCTGATCTTTACTCAATATCTGATCTTCAGTCGGTATCTAATCTTTTACTCGATATCTGATCTTCACTCAGTATCTGATCTTCACGCGGCATCTGAAAACTACTTGACACATGAAGATTACTCGGCATGCATGGTGTACTCAGTTCCAATGTGGAATGTGATTAAGTGTGTTGGAACTCAAGTGTCAAAAACCATTATGAGGTTAACACATTGAATACCTTTAAGTATGGCTATTTCTATAGCCATTTCTCGAGGTGTTCTTCATCTCATGTAGCCTAGGTTTATTTTTCACCATTACTCACATTTGCACATACACTCAAGAGATTCAATACTTTGTTGTGTTTGGAAGAGCACACCAAACATACTTCCCATCTTAACACACCAACAAAGCCTGTCATGGGTGCCCTTGTTGAGTTGTAGAGGTGGCTAGAGGATTTGGTTTGTTGGCTTCTTAGAGTTGCAAAACTCAAGCAAGAATTAGTTAGTTAATGTTCTTTCATTTTGATGAGTCTTTGATGCATATTTGAAGATTTCAACTAACATTTGTTTTTTGATTCGTGCTCCGAATAAGTCACATTTTCTAGCACACGGAACCAACTCCAAAATATCATAAGAAGAATAGGTCTTTCTCTTGAAACTATACTTTAAAATTTTACCCATTTTACATTATTATCACATCACTTTATTAGGTTTTCTTAGTCTTGGTAATCCTCCAACTCTTTTCATCTTATGGATGCTTACCAAATTATAAAAGTTCACATGACATAGCCTCTTATTCCATAACCAAACATCTTCACATTGTGCAAATAGACAAGTATCTTTAGATAGGTCTAGATAGAATAAGTTATCTCTTGTTTCCTCTCCACTTCCAACTAGTTCACTAGTAGCATCATATATATTTGCCTTCTTATTCTGGAAATTAACTCAGTAGCCTAAACTTATGAACTTTTCCACACTCAACAAGTTATATTTGACACTATCAACCCAATATGCATTATCACACTTGATCTTATCATTTAGCTTAATTGGTCCTTTATCTTTCACATAATATGGTGCATAATTACGAAAATTAACACTACTTTCATTATTATGATCTAGCTTCTCAAACTCACTTGTATCACCAATCATATTATGTATGCAACCACTATCAATTATCCATCTATCATTCTTATTTACATGTGAAATCAATGCAATTTTCTTATATTTATTCATTTCAACATAAACAACTTATTCATCATGATAATCAAAACTACTATTAGAACCATCCTCTTTAGAAATATTGCAAGATTTATTACCTTTATCCTTGCAGTCTTTTCTATCTTGTTTGCCTCTATAATCTCTCCTTCATTTTTACTTGAAGTCTTTCCTTCTATCTTTGTCATCTCTGTCAAAACATCTAGTAGTAATAAGACCAAATTTTTTGCATGTAAATAGATAATAGGAAGTTTACCTTTGTATTTTCCTTTTCCTCTAGGAAATCTTCTAGCCAAGAATTCTTCAACATCATCAAGAACATCATCAGATCAATTGTCACTTTCTACATATTTTCTCTTCTTCTTTTTCTTAAATCCATCAAGGGTTAGTTGTGCTTTAAATGTAAATTCAACACTAGTAGGGGAATAATTATCAAAATTTGATGATTCAAATGTAGTAAGTCTACCAATTATACTATCCAAGGTTAGATAATTACCAGGTATACACCTCAGTTCTCAAATTGAAGACACTCTAATTACATAGATAGGAAGTAAAGTCCTCAGTACCTTACTTATCATAGTCTCATTAGATATGTCTCCTCCAAATCCTCTGATAGAATTCACCACTTATTTAATTTGACTACAATATTGTGCAACAATTTCACCTTCTTTCATTCTCATATCATCAATTTTTATTTTCAAGCTTTTTTCCTTAGCTCTCAACACATCTTTGTCTCCTCCATGGATTTTTTCCAACTTGTCCAACATTTTCTTAGCCGTAATGCATTCCTTCACATCATCAAATTTTGCATAACTCAGGGCTGTTGCATGTTCAATCATCTTTTAGTTGTGCTCCTACTTATCGTTCATTTTTTAAACTATCATAGGTCTAGGCATCTCAAAGTATTCATTGTCCAAACAGTGAGATGTGCAATCTCCAATATCAAATAAGTGCAATCTCATCATTATTTTCCACGTGAGGAAGTTCTCCTTGTTTAGCTTAGGCAACTCTCTCTTGTACATATTGATCTTTAGCTTGATTCCCTTCAAAATTTTCTTACAAGAACCTACACTCTGATACCAATTATTATAATGATTTAGAATAACTAAGAGAGGGGAGGTGAATAACTTATCCTTAGGTCCAGATGAACCAATTCAAATTTTACTAATTTCAAACAACTTAAACAATCTCACTTACCTAGTCAGTGTATAGAGCATATCATAAACAATTTAACATTTCATACAATATCTTAACTCTCTATCTCTATATGTGTCGACTGCCAACAAAAAATATCATAAAATATAGCATGCGGGTAAGTGCACAAAGTTGTGGTGCCAAAAGGGGGGTATAAGTGAACAACATTTTCCTGAAATCTACAAAATTTGAACTTCAATAGGAATTTGAAGATGGTTACGCTCAAAATTTTAAGATATGAAAAAAAAAAAAGTCGTAGTCCTTTGAATCTAGTTTCTAAACTACATTTTTTTTTCAAAATGGTTTAGTTTTAGGTCCTTAGGTCCTCAAAAAAGGGGGCCACAAAAAGTGGTACTATTTATTCCAAAAAAACATAACACAATACAAAGTGTGGGTCCCCTAAAATTTTAACTTTTTTTCTGAAATTCTTTAATTGCTCTAGTCAAAAGTTACTTAACACTATGTAGTTTATCCCAGATTTTTTGGGTAATTTTATAATGTGTATTTTTTTTCTTAATGAATTTTTTAACTAGACACATCCCAAAAACATGAAATATTTGTGTACTACCCCTAGAAATAATTGAAAACTAATCTAAAATCAAAACTTTTTTTTTTCCAAAGTGTGTAGAATGGAGTCTAGTTTCTAAAAAACTAAGTTGTTGCAAAATTCGATGAATGAACTAAAATCTATAGCCCAATTAGTACATGGTGGTTTTTGAAAAAAAATGAACATACATTCAAAATAAATTATAGATGAAAGGTTTGAAATAGTTCAAATTAAAAATAAATTATATGGTTAGATAGCTAACACAGAGACCTATAATGCTATCTAACCTGATCTTATCAATACCCAACCATGAAGAATCTTGAAGGGGAGCACACAAGAAAAAACAATCATTTTTGGCATGTTTGCTAGAAAACACGTCTCAGACCTGTTCATAAACTCCAAACCTTTGGGTTGGATCTCCAAGGAAAAACCAACCCTTGGGCTTGGGTTTAAATAAGCTTTCAATAGTGCATGCGCCCTATAGTGTGCAAGTGTTATAGTGTGCATGCGCTATCTAAAACATGATTTCTTACTAGCGTGTACATGCTATAGTGTGCACACACTATAGTGTGCATGCACTATTAAGACCTAAATTGCATAAGAGAACTAGGTGGGGGGGGGGGGGATAAGGGAATGGCCATGTGTGAGAGAGAGAGAGATAGAGAGAAAGTGAGAAAGAGTAGGGGTGACAAAGAGAATATAGGATGGGAGAGAGAGTAGGGATGGCAGAGAGAGTACAAGATGTAAGAGAGAGTAGGGGTGGAAAAGAGAAAGTGTGGGATGGGGGAAAGAGATTGAAAGTAGGAGATGGGAAAGAGAGGAAGTGTGAGAGAGAGTACAGGTTGGGAGAGAGAGATTAAGAGCATGGGATGGGGGAGAGAGAGAGTAGGCAATGGGAGACAGAGTGGGAGAGGAAGAGTGAGAGAGAGGAGGATGGGAGTGCATGTGTGTGAAAGAAAGAGAGTATGGAATGGGAGAGGGTGAAGACAAAGTAGCTTGAGAGAGAGTAGGGGAATAAAGAGAGAGTAGGCGATGGGAGAGGGAGAGAAAGGGGGGATAGAAATGTGTGTAAGAGAGAAAGAGAGAGAGAGTAGGGGATAGGAGAGAGTGTGAAAATGTAAGAGAGAGTAGAGAAGGGGGAGAGAGAGAGAGAGAGAGAGAGAGAGAGAGAGAGAGAGAGAGAGAGAGAGAGAGAGAGAGAGAGAGAGAGAGTAGGGAATGGAAGAGGAGAGAGGGGGGATGGGTGTGTGTATGTGTGAAAGAGAGAGAGTAGAGAATGAGAGAAGGGAGAGAGAGATATAGAGAGTAGGAAATGGCAGAGGGATGGGAGAGAGAGGGTGAGAGTGAGAGAGAGAGAGAGAGAGAGAGAGAGAGAGAGAGAGAGAGAGAGAGAGAGAGTAGGCAGTGGGAGAGGGAGTGGGAGGGAGAGAGAGGTGGAATGGAAGAATGTAAGAGAGATAGAGTAGGGGATGGGAGAGAGTAGGTAGTGGGATAGGGACTATGAGAGAGAGAGAGAGGGGGGGAATGGGAATGTGTATTTATTTATAAGAGAGATAGAGTAAGGTATGGGAGAGAATGTGAGAGTTTGAGAGAAAGTAGGAGGTGGCAGAGAGAGCTTATACGAGATGGGGGTGAGAGAGAGAGAGAGAGAGAGAGAGAGAGAGTAGGGGATAGGAGAGAGTGTGAGAGAGAGTGAGAGTAGGGGATGGGAGAGAGAAAGTAGAGAGGGAGAGAGAGTACTTGAGAGAGAGAGATAGTAGGTGGTGTAAGAGGGAGTGGGAGAGGGAGAGAGAGGGGGGATGGGAGTGTGTGAAAAATCTAGAGAGTAGGGAATGGGAGAGGAGAGAGAGAGGGAGGATGGGAGTGTGCATGTAAGAGAGACAAAGTAGGGGATGGGAGAGAGTGTGAGAGTGTGAGAGAGAGTAGGTGGTGGCAAAGAGAGCTCGTACAGGATGGGAGAGAAAGAGAGTGAGATTAAGGGATGGGAGAGCATGAGAGAGAGTAGGGGATGGGAGAGAAGGAGAGTGATAGTAAGGGATGGGAGAGAGAGAGAGAGAGAGAGAGAGAGAGAGAGAGTAGAGAGTAGAGAGGAAGAAAGAGAACTTGAGAGAGAGAGATATTAGGCAGTAGGAGAGGGAGTGGGAGAGGGAGAGGGAGAGAGATAGGGGGGATGGGAGTGTGTCTAAAATATGTAGAGAGTAGGGGATGGGAGAGAAGAAGAGTGGAGAGATAATAGTGTGTGTATCTCTGAAAGAGAGAGAGTAGGGGATGGAAGAGAGTGTGAGAGTGTGAGTGTAGGGGGTGGCAGAGAGAGAGAGTATGACGATGGGGGAGAGAAAGTAGGCGGTGGGAGAGGGAAAGAGAGAGGGGGGATGGGAGTGTGTGTGTGTGAGAGACAGAGTAGGAGATGAGAAAGAGTGTGAGTGTGAGAGAGTAGGGGATGGGAGAGGAGAGAGAGCAGGGGATGGGGGAGAGAAAGTAGGTAGTGGGAGAGGGAGAGAGAGAGGGGGGATGGGAGTGTGTGTGTGAGAGAGATAGAGTAGGGGATGGAAGAGAGTGTGAGTGTGAGAGATTAGGGGATGGGAGAGGAGAGAGAGAGAGTAGGGGATGGGGGAGAGAAAGTAGGTGGTGGGAGAGGGAAAGAGAGAGGGGGATGGGAGTGTGTGTGTGAGAGAGACAGAGTAGGGGATGGAAGAGAGTGTGAGTGTGAGAGAGTAGGGGATGGGAGAGGAGAGAGAGAGCAGGGGATGGGGGAGAGAAAGTAGGCGGTGGGAGAGGGAGAGAGAGAGGGGGTATGGGAGTGTGTGTGTGAGAGAGACAGAGTAGGGGATGGAAGAGAGTGTGAGTGTGAGAGAGTAGGGGATGGGAGAGGAGAGAGAGAGCAGGGGATGAGGGAGAGAAAGTAGGCAGTGGGAGAGGGAGTGGGAGAGAGAGAGAGAGGGGGAATGGGAGTGTGTGTGTAAGAGAGACAAAGTAGGGAATGAGAGAGAGTGTGAGAGTGAGTAGGTGGTAGTAGAGAGAGCTCATACAAGATGGGAGAGAGAGAGTATAGAGGGAGAGAGAGATAGTAGGTAGTAGGAGAGGGAGAGGGAGAGGGAGAGAGATAGGGGGAATGGGAATGTGTGCAAGAGAGACAAAGTAGGGGATGGGAGAGGAGAGAGAGAGTAGGGGATGGGGGAGAGAAAGTAAGTGGTAGGAGAGGGAGAGGGAGAGAGATAGGGGGACAAGAGTGTGTGTGAGAGATCTAAAGAGTTGAGGATGGGAGAGGAGAGAGGGTGAGAGGGGTAGAGAGAGTAGGTGGTGGGAGAGGGAGAGTGAGAGAGAGTAAAGGATGGGAGAGGAGAGAGAGAGTAGGAAGAGAGAGAGGGAGGGGATGGGAGAGAGAGTAGGAATTATAGAGAGTAGTAGGGAGGATGGGAGTGATGTGATTTCACATAGTGCGTACACACTTTATAGTGCATACGCACTATCTAGAATCACCTAAAAATGGTAAAAAACCAACCTTGGGGCCCATTTCATCCATTTCTTGCTTTTGGTCTATTATGCACTCTGTTATTCTGACAAAAATTATGGGTTTCAAAATAGCGAACGCTATTTCAACACTTTTGGAAGTTAGCAAACACCAAATTCAATCATTGGATATGTGATTTGAAGACTTTTTGAATATTCCTTGTATGGAAAAGGTTAGTGCAATCCATTTAAAATATTGTTTGTCGATATATAGATACAAATTTGATTATAATTTGACACATTATTTAATATATAGTGAATTCATTGAAAATTGTATGTTCGAATGAAATGTTATTTCAGAATGGTTAAAAATTTGACAAGTCGTTTGATATATATTGTAATTATAATTTTTATATATAATTGAATAATTTGTAATTTACACATTTTAAGTAATTCAGATGTTTGAATAATTTGACACGTAGAAATCATCATCATGCCAAGGAAGAAACCAAAGATTAAAACAAATGAAGATAGGGAGAGAGATTTGGAAATTAAAAGAGATAAAATGAAATTACTACGTGAACAAAGAAAATTACAAAGCAATAATGAAGAATTAACTTTCGAAGAGGATCAAGAACCACTAGTACAAAAAAAGAGAGAGGAAGAATTAGAAAGACAAAGAGAACAAATGAGATTGTTACGCTCAAGAAGACAATTGAATTGTGAAGCTACACCATCGTCCAATGTTGGAGTCATATTGTCCACTACAACATCTTCCAATGTTGGAGTACCATCTTAAAATGTTGAAGACATATTATCCTCTCATGTAGAAGAGACATTGATTTGTAGATTCGACGATATACACACTCCATCATGTCATGTTGAAAGCACAACATCAACACATCAAGTAGGTGATATTCCATCTTTTACATCTTATTGCCAAGGCACATCATCTTTGGTTTAAGGTACGAAATACACTCAACCTTGTATTGATGTTCAAAATGTTGAGAGAATTGAAGAGATTAGAACACCTTCTAGAATTAATTTTAGAAGACCAAAATATTTGATTGATATTGATACTAACATTTTGAAATCAATGCCTAACAAGATTAGCAAGCGTACTTGTCAAAGAAAAGTTAATAGTATGTGGAGATTATTTTTTGAAGAATTAAATGTTATAGGTCAATGCCAATTATTTGTTGAAATGATGAGAAATTTAAAATTTAGGCCTATCATGAAGATTCTTGGGCTAAGAACGATGGACAATTCAAATGAAAGAAATATTGTAAAGAATCTAATGAGTGCTTATGACAAAGTGGGTTCTAAATCACGCACCAAAGGTAGTAATATCACAAAAAGAGTACTCACATCGACAATAGTAAGTAGCCAAATGAAGAAAGCTTGACTCATGAGAAAGATAAGCATAACATTAAAAATTGGTAGAGGTACCCTAAGGAGAGCCATGCTAAGGCGTGAGAGATTAGAAGATCCAACAAAAAATGAGTTATGGACATTTAGTGGTAGACTACTATGAAAGGACAAAGAAATTAGTGAAGCCTTGAAATCATTGATTGAAAATTTTTGGAAAAATAATATACATGTTTCTCCTAATCAAAGAGATGTTGTAAGAAGGAGGATTGGTAGCCGAAATCACGAGCCACATGTGAAACATTTTTTGGACTCAACTCAGACACAATTTTTTAGAAAATTTATTGGTATGTATCCTCAAATTTGAATAAGTCAATTTTTTTTTGAGAAGGGTAAACCTTTTTATGTGAAGATAAATTACACATAGAAAACTTGTTGTTGTAGGATACATATTGAATTTTCTAACCATTTTGATGTTTTTAGGCATATATGTGTAGTTTTGCATTCTTAGTTTGTTTTGCAAGATTGTGACATAAAAGAGCCACCAAGATCTTCAAGGGAATTCATATCCAACATTTTATGTAAAATGGGGGAGAGCCAACAATTTTACAAGACATCATGCTTGGATGGTACGTGCTTATTTTGTGGTTCTTTGCAACTTTTATCAACTTGTCAACATATGGATAGTACGCATGCAATTGAAAATGAAATAGTAGATTACAAAAAATTCAAGACAGTGACATATGCTTTAAAAGATGAGAAACATGGTAAAAGATGTGATCTAGTCATTGAAAAGATTCCAGTATATGAGTTCATGAAGATTTTTCATGAAAAGATTACTTATGAGTATGCAAGGCATACCCATAGAGCTCTATGGTTGTATTTGCAATTCAAGTTGTGCAAGGATACGTTTCCATTGGATACCATTGTTTCGATTGTAGATTTTGCAGAGAAGTACACACTACAACCACAAAATGAGGTGCAAGCAAAGTATTATACATCTCAACAGGTTTCCATATTTGTTCACATAACATTCATGCATTCACCTACAAGTACATAGGATGATAGGAAGATTTTGAGGGAGCACCATTTTTACATCAGCGATGATCGATCACATTCTATAGAGTTCGTACATGGTTATTTTCAACTATTTTATGGAGATTTACCTAACAGGGGCATATCATATCATCAACACATTATTTAGTTAGACAATTGTGCATCTCAATTCAAGAATGCACAGATGTTCTATTAGTTGAGTAGGATGCATAGGTTGTGTAGAATTTAATATATGTGGAATTTCACAGAGGCTGGTCATGGTAAGGGAGAGCATGATGGTGTAGGCGCATGCATTAAAAGAGCGTTGGCTCATGAAGAACTAAAGTACAAAGATGGAGCAATATTGATAGATGCAAAATCCATTGTCCAATGGTGTAACACTACAATGGGTCCAAGTAAGGAAGGTGAGTCTACAGTTCATAGATTTTTTTGGTTGATAGATAATACTAACATTGCACTATATTAGGATTGTTGCACACTAACAGGATCTAGTGAAATCAGTAAAGAAGGAGGCATCAACAACCTATTTTGACATGATAAAGGAGTACATTGCAAGGGTGTGAAGAACTTCAATATAGCCAAGAATGCACTCTTGGAAGCCAGTTGTGAAGAATGGTGCAATGAGAGCACTAGGGAGACCCCATGGTGAAATAGAGTTTTGAGTTGATTGGTGAGGATTAGTGTAATAAGGGAATAGAGAGAAGATTCCCTTGGAATAGGGTATAGGAGAAATACCCTAAGAGGCTAGGAGAAAGCCTGGAGTGAGTTCTAGTAGTTAAGGCTAGAACCTTGTTCAAGATCCTACCCATCATTTGTACTCCAACTCCAAACTATTTCCAATACCAAACTAAAATTGATTTTCTAGAACAATCAATATTGACAACACTAGAAGGCTAGATTACCATGGACCATGCACCTAGTACATAGCAACTATTATAAAGACTCAAAACTGGCTATTTCAATCTACCAACTAGGCCTAGTTTAAGGCCATTTACAAAGCAACTCATAATCCCTTGACTTTTGGAAATTCAATGACCCAAAACAGTCTTAAGAGATGACTCAAATGCAACGATTCTTTTATTTTTTTGGTCTCATGATCAACTTTACAATGGTTTTTAGAAAACCCTCCTTTCTAGCCCCTTTACCCTTGGGCTTTCTAGAAATCTTAATTTGCAACATCTCTAGAATCCCAAAATGGTTCAAACACCTTCACTTTGGTTATATTAGACGACTTCCAATGTAAAATGAAACTCTTTTTTAGAGAAAACACTAAATCCACCTTTGGAGCAATCAATTTTGACTACCTAAACTTGTCTCCCACATGTGGGAATGAGGTTTTAAACTCATTTAGACTCTCAAAACCAAATGAAACCTCCCTTTGGACCCTTTACATGACTTGATTAAGCCCATTTTGGCTTATTGCACCTTTAGTGCCTTTTACATCTTTTAGAGGCTTTGATAGCCTTATTACATTATTTAATACCTTTATAGGTCTGTTCTATCCACCCCTAACCTAGGATCAATCCTGATGTAGAGGATAGGGTGATGGACCCAAGTAACAACCCAAAATGAGCAAATTTGTAACAATGTGCCAATTCACCCTTCTAGATCCTGATGGGAAAATCCTACAAACAGTCAACTCTAAGATATTTTTAGGCTTTAATAGGTTTTTTCTACCCTATCTAGCATGTTCCCATAAACCCCTTTCAGTTTCAATACCCTCCAAGCCAAAATGCATAACTCACCCAAATGTTGTCAATGCAAAAATTGCAAAGTTGCATTAGTAACTTTTGCAACAATTTAGCAAATTTTAGGAAATAACCATAAAATTGTCTATATTACTATATTCCTTTGAGGTTTTACTATTGCTGAACCTTTTCTAAGTCATAGAATTGGAATCAAGTGAAAAATGTAAAAATTGCACTTTTTGTGCAAAGTTGCATTGTTGAAAGTTGTAAAAGTTGCTCAAATTTGCAACTTAGTGGAAAAAAGGTTGTGGGATCGAACTGTCTGCTCCATTAGCTCCGAGTGGCCAGGTAAACCCTATCCTCAACCTTGTCCTGTCCACTTCAGTGCTTGAATGTTCTAAGGCACGTCGAACCGGAATGTCCCCAAGGGTCACTAAATGCCAGAGGGTTGCGATCTTTGACAGGGCATAGCTCAGAGCTCGTGCGAGGTATGGATGCGTTTCTAGTTCCTATAGGACCATGTTGTAGAGACCTACAATAACCTCTCTCATTTTTTGGATATTACATTCCGTTTTCATTTTACAACACCATCTCAGGTGATGCTGAAACTTGTAGTGTTGGCTAGTACAAAGTTGCCAATTGCTAAATCTCTCTCACCTTTCATCGTGGGATCAAACTGTCTACTTCATTAGCTCTGAGTGGCTGGGTAAACCCTATCCTCAACCTCATCATGTCCCCTTTAGTGCTCGAACATTCTCGGGCACGCCGAACCAAAATGTACCCAAGGGTTACTAAATCCCACATGGCTGCGATCTTTGACAGGGCATAGCTTAGAGCTCATGTGAGTTATGGATGTGATTCTAGTTCCTACAATATCATGTTGTAGAGACCTACAATAACCTCTCTTTCTTTTTGGAGTTCACATTCTATTTTCATTTTAAAATGCCATCTCAGGTGATACTGAAACTTGCAGTGTTGGCTAGTACATGGATTAGTAACTATCACTATTCCCTTAAATAATAATGAACACTATTGTATATGCATAGCCAAAACTAAAAAAAATTGTTTTTATAGGGACACTAGATAAATAGCCTAATATTTGCACAACAAAAAGTGGGTAAAGTAAGACAAACCTTTAATTGATGAGGAAAATATGAAATCTAAGGAGGAGATGGCTTTAGTGCAACCAATTATATCACCACGTACAAGATCAATCACATTACAAGACAAGAAAAAGATGAAAAAGAGTAGAAGAGATCAAGTAATATTAGATGAAGCTATTATACTTTCAATCTATGATCATACAAAATTGGATTCTGATGCTATGATAAATTATGGAGAATTGTGAAGGGGAAAGATGCAAAAGAGAAAGATAGGAAGTGAAGTACAAACAAGTATTATAAGATGTAAAAGACATCTTATTACAAATTTTTCTAGATGTACTAGCCAATGAAAAACCTCCAATGATTGATCAATTAATATTACTTGTAAAATAGGTAAATGCACCTGATGTTGATGTTAATGAAAATTTGATACAATTAGAAGAGAAAAGAATAGAGAAGAAGATTATGGAGAAACTAAATGAGTCCATTACGGCTCAACAAGTTGAACTTGGTGGTATTACAACCGAGCTAAAAAATATTCTTAAGGAGATAATCCACCTACTCCAATAGTTATGTGATGTACTACATTTGACACAATATATTTTAAAGAAAGTTGGAAAATATTGATGAGGATTTAAAGAATAGTGTTTCTAAGTTAATTGAGGTACCTTAGTTAATCCAGGTTGATTTAAGTAAAGACATGGACAAGATGAGAAGAAAAAGTCTTGAATTTAAAGTACTCTTGATACTTTACTTGGAACTCATACAAAAGAATGTTAATCAGGTTAGATAACTTATTCTTACTCCTAAAATGTCTATTATTTAACATGTGATTGAACTTTGAATGGAGATACATCCATAACACTTGGCATTGGATGGTCACTTGGTAAATATTAAGTCTATCTCTCTAATATTTGTAGACCACTATTTTGTTGGATAGAGTAATTTCAAACTACTGATTTCTTTAATGGAGTTCCTAATAAATCTCAAGGTTCTCATTTAGGTGACCAATTGCCAAGAGGTCCACGAATATTTCCTGATAAAGTCTATTTCCAATCAATATTGTATCAAAAATTCAAACTAATTACATATTGAATTAAACTTGATAAACAAATGATAGAGAATGAAAACTTTAAACATGAACAAGATCATAAATCATATGACGATACCATATTACAAATGATTAACTAATGCTTAAACAATGATAAAGTTTATTGTTAATCAGTATTATATCAAAATTTTGAATAGATTAGGTATTGAATTTAATTTCATACATGCACATATCTAATTTAATGTCATACACGAACATATATAGTTTAATTTCATACATGAACAAACATGAACAAACATATCATATCATATGTCATATATGAACAAACATATCATATATTAACCAATAATGTTATAAGTCGAATAATGTCATACATCAAATAAATGTCATACATCAAATATAGAATGTCATATACATCAAATGTGTATTGAATATGTCCATTGATGCCTATATATATACATGTCTAGATCAACTACATCTTTTCCTTCCCACGAGGGGAAGGAAACAAGTCTCTCGACGTCCTTTGTCGTCATGTGGAGGGAGACAATGGAGATGACGAGGCCCTCCTGACACACTCACTCGACCTCTTGTTGAGGCTCTTCTCCAGCTCCAATTTATACAAAGAAAGTAGTTATGAATCAATATTTATTATATGTTGAAATCAAATATATGTACACACAAAATCAATTATTTTCTTACCGCCAACAAATAGTCACTCTGTAAGTTCACCTCAAATGCTTGTGGATGATTAGGTGTGATGAGACCCTACAACAATTCAATAAATATAATCACTTATAAATACACATATCACCGACAAAAATATTGTACCCAAGTAAATATCACCAAAGTCATCTTATACCCACCAATTCCAATCCAAGTTTTGATTGTGGGTCCAAGATATTTAGAGCATGTGAAATTTGATCTAACAACTTATTTTTGGGTTTAGAGAGAAAATACATGTCATAAATGGTAAGGTAAGGTCCAATAAATTAAAGGAATTATTTGATTGAAGTTGAAATAGAGAAGCACACTTATAGATAAGAGTAACCTTGAGTTTTTAAAGAAAATGAATCAATATAGGACTTAAATAATAATTTGAAGGTCCAATGAGTGTTAGGAGAGTGTGAAATCAATGTAGGAACCCATAATGTGTATTAAAATGGGGCTAAAATTAATACCAAATAAGTGTTCTTACTTTTTCAAATGATACATGTAGTCCCCACTTTATTGGAAGCATGTGTCCACCTCATGCACACAATAAAGTAGAAGAAAAAAAGAGAAAGAGGTAAAGATTTTGGGAAAACTACAAGGAGATTAAATATCACCAAGCTGAAGGAAAAAATCTCCCAAATGAAGAATATTAACTATTACATTCATTTTCAAGGATACATAAAAGAACAACAAAATCCTAAAGCTTACTAAGATTCCAAGTCAACTAGTTGAAGAGACCTCACTCAAGAAAATGTCTCAATCTCAAGCATTGTGTTGAAAAAGCTATAGCAAAAGCTCAAGTGGTCACTTGAGAAAAGAAAGAGAAAAAATAAAAGATAAGAAAATACTCAATGATTTATCCCACTAGCATAGCTATAAGAGTATGAAAAGAATAGAGAAGGGCCATGAATCCAAAATTCTAGTAAGTTATCTTATCCAAGTTTATTTTGTATGAGAGGAGGAGGAGGACAAGAATGAAAGAATGTAGAATTTTTTTATGCTAGTTCCATTCATCCCAAAGAAATAGTGAAGGAGAGTTGATGGTGTTGATTCCAAAAACTATAGTTTCTTTGAATCCTAAGGATCTATCTAGTTCTATTATCAAGTTCAACATTTGACTTTGGCCTATGAATAATATTAATTTAAAACACAAATTATCCTACACTTATGACTCTACTAGACCAAGGTGAGTATATCTACTCACCAATTATATCTTTAAACTTGAATATTATTTATAAAAAACATATAACTTTCATCTTGTAGATCCTACTCCTAGTTGCAATCAAATTGGAATATAACTAATCTTCTATTCCTATCTTTACTTTTAATTTCATTATCTCCTACTCTTAGTCCTCATACATTTATTTGATTTTCCTACTTCTTCTCTACTTCTAACTTCAATATGTGCTCCTAGTTCTGCTTTGTCTAATTCTTTCACTACCACTTCTACATTCACTCCTAGTTTTTGAATTAAAAGTAGCCAAAACTAGGGGGCTGACCCTTTAACAACAAACTAACCTACTAGCAAGAGATAACCATTAAACAAAACTACCCCTTACCACTTAGTAAAACAAAAACAAGGTTTCGATCCATAATTAAAAGAGTATCAGTAGGCCTAACATACATACTACTTGTGTAAAAACCATAAAAGCTATAGTAATATATAAACAAAGGTTAACATTAGAAAATTTGAGATTAACTATTATAAACAACAACTAAAACAAAGAAAATTCTTTCATACCTCCGTCAGTGGCTGTGAGCTAGCCACAACTACAGCCACTCCACTATCAACAGACTGTCGCAGATGAGGAGGTGTGTCCGACATCATGAGCTGCATGTCATACAATACACGTTACATCTAACATGAAACATAAAATAAATATAATCAAATGGATTAAATTAACATGAAACAATTGTACCTATGTGAAGCTCGTATGATGTCTATGCTCCAAGTTAGTGGTAAAGGTTGAGGGTCCTGTGGAGAATTGATTCACATGCATAATTTTTTTTGTCAATCCTTAATATTATTACTTAATAAATATATGTATTAATTAAAATGATTAAATCGATACATACCTTAGGACTCGTGGAAGGGACAAAAAATGGGCTTGGAGGATCGCTGCTAGGCCCAACAACACTTTGACCCTGAATTTTGAACAATGTCAATAGATGTTAATTAATTAATCATTCACTATACATATGAAATGTGATCAAATTAGTAAATTATAATTGTAATTTACCTATGTGTCAGTGCCAAATGTGTCATTCAGGAACTGATCAGTGACAAGCCCATCATCTGCACCATCTCCAGCATGAGTGCCAAATGTGCATAGAGATCCGCATGAAGTGTACATGTGACCACGACACACAGAAGGCTCCCCCTCAACTAATGGGCTCATGGAATAGATGAGGGTCTATGTCAAAGCATTAGTGGTACCTAGAGTGTTGGCCTCTACATTTTCCTTCACAACTGAAGGAATAGTCACATGCTCATGCTATGGCTTGACCACAGGTGCCCTAACTACATTAAGGTCATGACGTGATCTCAGCCTCTCAAATGATGACCCCCCACCTCTACCCTAGGAGTCTAATATATCAAAATAATTGGGGATCTCCCCAAGGACAAACTCACAATATAATTTCTTCAAAAAATACATGAGGACCTCATGATTGTTGCAAGGAGGGGCATCAAAAACCATCCACCATCTATCCCAAAAATTATTTCTAATAGCATCGTTTATGCACCAATGGATGGGGAATCATTTAGTACCCTCTCTAATAGTATTTTGCTCACCAAGTTTTCTAAATAATGCACATATACCACCTTTTGGTATTTCTTTCTTTTTAACATCTTCATATGACAATTTATTTGTATAATTTTTTTTTCTTCATCCCTCTTAACCCACCAAATATCTAATTGACCACTAACTGAGGCTATTTGGGTGTTAATGGATTTGAGGGATGATGCCAATTGAGCCCTCATTGGATTGGTTTGTCTGAATTCTTGCAATTGAGCAATGAGTCTTTCTAATTCAATTCTGCCTCTCACTATTTCATTTATTATATTTTCTTGTGTGCCTAGTGGAGGTCTTGCAATTGGTTTGGTGTGAGGCCTCACCTCGACCCATCCTAGCACCGATGATACATTATTATTTTGATACTCATTCCTTGTTATGTCAGAGCATTATTGGATACACTAAACATTTTTATGCTATTTTACAATGTGTGATGCTTTACTTCAGTTATCTGATTTTTTCATTTAATGCTTATAAATATGTATAATGATGAAGAAAATGTATGCAACACTAACACTTTTGGTTATGCAAGTCGAAGGCTTAGAAATATGAGTGGAATTAGAAAAAAATAACTATTTATTAGGAAATGGATGCTTTAATTTATATAATTCCTTTGATATGTAAGCCACATTATGCATGTGGTTTTTGGACCTACTGATGTGTGCAATGAGTGTGCAAGAAAAATTAGCCGAGACAACTCAATGGAAAAGGGGAGCTAAATTACTTGTTAATTTTGTGCTAACCTTGTATTTTAATTCTTTAAAGGTTGTAATTTGGTCTTACTATTCTCCTAACTTTTAATTGTTCCTAACAAGTCTTTAAAGGCTTAGAAACATTAAATTTAAGTACCCCTATGGGTAAGGGTATGGGTGGGGGTACTTTCCAACCCTTTAGCCTCCTTGGTTGACTTTTAGGGTCACTCAAAAGCCCTATTTTAGGTTGATTTCGAAAATGGATTGTTCTTTACTTGAGTTAGTGAAACCAAACCTCCATCTTGAGTTACTTGAAGCCTAGTTGAGTTAAGGACCATACTTAGAGGCATTTTGGGAGTAGTTTTGGTTTTTGTCACCCAATCCTCTAGTTTTGGAGGAAGTTTTGAAGATTGAAGGAAGAAAGGGAAGCTCTTCTCAAACCACCATTTCCATAACTCTTCTATGAAGGTAGGAGTTCTTCACTCCTTGAATGGTTCTTTATGTGTGTTCATGTTTGAATCTTGCTTGAATCATGTTTGAGACATTGTGTAGTTATGCATTTCTTGCTTGTGTGTTGGGGGTGGATTTGGGAGAGATTTTACAATGTTTTATTTGATGTTATTCATATGATTTCTTGATGTTTTGATTATTTTTGAGAGGTTTTCATGGGGATGTTTTTAGCAACACTCACCCTTGGATAGGGAAGAAGTTGCTATGTTTGGGGAAAGGGCCTTAGTTGGACCTCAATAGTGTAGAGTCTCCTCTCATGGTGAGAGGAGGGAAAAAGGGTAGGGTGTATGGGCCCCCTACTTGTCATCTCATACCTTTTTGTTATTGAGAATTCTTGAATGTGGAAAAGAATGAAAATCCTTGTGGATATAGCCTCAAAAGGGCCTTGTAAAAGAATGAAAGTTCTTTAAGTTTTAGCCCCGAAAGGGCTATGTGATGGTATGGTGATTGACTTCTACTATTGAGAAAATCCACCTTTCCCCTATAATGGTTGATTGTTGGACCTATTGTGCAACTGGGTTGGGAATGCATGCTTAAATTGCTTATCTCCTTGTGTTTTTTACCTCCATGTTGGTTCTTGTCTTTTCCATGTTCTCCCTTGATGCAATGAAGACATTTGATAAAATTTCTCTTGTGAAATCCTTGAAGAAAACTCATTGAATTGTAATATTATGTAAGTTGTAATTGAATTTGATGTAGTGGCAAAGACATCGGGTTTTCTTATTGGTTCTTTCTTGATGGAGCCTTGAACTAGGATGAATAATAGAGAAAAGAAAAGATTATGAAATTCTCCTTTCAATGCTCTCATGTGGTTCCAAATTTTGGCATATGTACGTGAGAAATTAGAATGTTAGTTAATGTCTTGAATTGGGAAATTCCGAGTTTCAATTATGATAATGAAAGAAAATGAATGTGTTGAAGTTTTCAATTCGATGTTTTGAATATTAACATGTAATAATAATCCTACATTGTGATCACCAAGCTAGCACATTCATTGTTAAGCTTCATTAGTAATACAAATAAATTTGATAAGAATTATCCATCACCTTTTTGAATTCTGAATGTAGGATCATAATTCCTTGTTAAGTTTCATAAAGAACAAGATCAATTTGATTAAGAAGTTTTCAATTTTCTTGAATTCAAATAAATAAGAAAGAACACATACCTTGTTATATGATGACTATATATAAAACATACATCCTTGTCTTTAGATGATTGAATCAACATGAGCTATACTAGAAAAGAGAATTATAATCCTTTGCATCCTTTTGTATTAGTGTGCTTGTTCATAGGAACTCCATATTACCTCTAGAGATGTTTAGACTCATCTTGCATAACAATGAACTTGGCCAGAAAACATGCTAGCACTCGGCAAAAAAAATTGGTTTCCAAATTGTGCATCTCCAGGTCTAAAAACCCTCTCTAGAAAATGTATGGAGAAGTCTTAAATTTTCTCATGTCAAAAAGAATATTCTATGAGATATTCTCCTTGAATTTCAAATCAAAAATCATTGCTAATTCATTAAATAATATGACTTAAATAAATTTGAATGTATAAAATCTATATATATATATATATATATATATATATATATATATATATATATATATATATATATATATATATATATATATATATATATATATATATATATATATATATATATATATATGTTAGTGCTTTTAAATTCAACATCCCAACTATAAAACTTTTGGACATTTAATTCCATAGGTCTTAGAGATTTGAGGCATGATTCAAGTCGAATCATATAGAAGATTTTAAAAATAAAACTCCCAACCACCTGTTAGCAAGTACAGGTGTCGAATCACTTGAGGGAGGGCATGAGATTTTATTTAAACACTTAATTGTGACAAAACCCTTTTTATATTTTCCCCCCACTCATCATCTTAACCCTGCGATGACGTGGGGTCATGTCTTGGCATTGTGGAGGGTGGTGAAGTTTATTAAATTTTTTTTTAAAAAAACCCCTCTCTGCACTTTTCACCCACCCCACCCAATGCTTTCCTCTACCTCAACATGTGATCCAATGCATGGGCAGATGGAAGAGACAGGTCTGTGTGCGCAGGCCCTTGGGCAGTGTGCAAACTCTAGGGAAGTGGGGTCTAAGCTGCCCACTTGGCATGGGGGGGGTGTAGGGGGAAAAGTAGGACTATTCTAGGGTAGGAGGGGGGGGGTGTAGGTTTGTTAGTAGGGTCATTTGTATTATGTTAGTAAGTTAGTTAGTAGTTAGGTTAGTTGTGTAGTTTAGATTATTAGATTTTAGTTAGTTTAAGTTGTTTTAAATTTGAAGTTTAGTTAGAATAGTTTTAATTTTATTTGAATTAATTTAGTTGTTATATCCTTAGTATAGATTACAATTTCATTTATATATTTGTTTTGATTAGTGTGTGAGTGTAGTTAGGTTAGTACTATTAGTTAGTATGTGCTTAAGGATAGTTAGTTGTTAATTTAATTAATATTTATAATGTTTTAAAGTAAGTAAGTTTAATGCTTGGTTAGATATTGTTAGTTAGATTAGTATTAAGATGATTTTAATTTAGGATAGTTTAGACTTAGTTGTTATTTACACTAGTAATAGATTTGTTTAATTTTAAGAAATAGTGAAGTTTTTTTTGAAATGTTATTTGTTAGGATTAATTAGAAGATATTCCATGATGTAATATAAGCTATTTAAGGTTATAATATAGCTAGTATAGAATAGGAATTTTGAAGTAAATTATTATAACTTCTAATTTTAAAGTTAACAATTTGATATTAGGTCTTTTAAAATGAAATAGGTTTGATGTTTCATAACTAGTTGATACTATTCTGTATTAGATAGATTCATTGTAATGATGACATTTCAATAGTGGACTTAAATTATATTAATTTGAATGAAGATTGGTAACTTTTAGACATAATCGATATTGTTTTAGTCATCTTCAAGGTTGTAATATTTGACCATAACCAGATTGGAGCTATACAAGTTGTGTATATAGGAGATAGAAAGACATTTTATTTGGTAGGTCATTGGGACATAATGGATTAGTTATTTAATTATTTGGGGTTCTAGAACCCATTAGTTACCCTAATAATCTCTTCAACAAAATCTTCAAACTATGTTGTACTTCTTTTTAAATCAATGGTGGACTTGCATCTAGTCTTATAGTACCCTAGTTATTTGAATTCTAAAACTCCTTGAACTAATTAATTCCACTATTGTAAACTTTTAAAACCTCTTGCAACCATTTTTATCTTAGTTAACTATAGTTTTAAAAAAAAAATAAAAAAAAAAAATTGTGTTCTTTTTTGCCCCTTATATTTTGGGCATGACATTCAGGTTGAGGGTTTTGGTTTTGAGGTTCTTAAGGGTTTTGATGTTCTTGTGGATTTTCTAGTTGATTATGGATATTTCTTGATAAAAAATCAATTGAAATCAAAATAAATAAACAAATATAAATGAAATTTGTAAAAACCCTACAAAACAATATAAAAAACCTACAAAACAATATGAAAAACATATAAAACAATGCAAAGTTAGGTTTATATCACTTACGATGTCATTGTGGGTGCGCTTGTGGTCTCGGATTTCATTGATGAGGAGGCATTTTGGCAAATGGTGGTGAAAATGTTAAGTTTTCAACTAACGTACGCGTTGGTCACTGTAGGAGTAGAAGAAAATAATGCTGAAAATGACTAGCAGCCCATCATATATACTTTTTATGTTTTTCTAATAGCACCTACACACTATAGCACACATGCACTATAGGGCGCGCACGCTATTTAAAATAGGAAAAAAAAACTACTTGTCACCTTTTTGGCACCACGACTCGGTGCATATGCCCATGCATAAAAACTTAAGATCACACCAATCAATAATGAACAAATCTTAGAAAACATCTCTAATGCCTCCTTAAATAGGTAATTTTGATCTTTTTCCACTTAAATATCATCGTTGATCTTAAGGTTAGGTTAGATTCATCAAATCCTTCCATATTTTTGTTCTCCTTATTCTTCTAGAAACTTATGATCAAATCCTTGGATTTGATCTCTTAAAAAATACTCCTCGTGCATTAAATACAACAACTTATCAATCCTTATCTTCTACATGCTTTGACTAATTCAAAATTCCAACTGTGTCGACCTCAAATTCAATTCTTTCTCAAACTGTAACTTTTTTTTATCACTCAACAATCACTATGTTCTTCCACTTGGTCGTTACTATATAGCTTGATACGCACTATATTGTCTCACTCAACATTAATAGCCTCACTTGGACAGTACTATGCTTGATTTCTACAACACTTCTTCATAATTTTTCTCGGCAATAAATAACACTTAGCTTGAACTATTTTGTTTGGCTTCTACTTAAGTTCCTTAAACTTCTTCTTTAGCTCCTTAATTGACCGACCAATATTGATTCTAAGTTAAGCTTATCCTATAGACTTGTTCTAACTCTAGGCTTCATCCAAATGTCTTCTTTACTTTGTGTATTGATTAGAATAATACATTATCTTGTCAAGGAATAATTTATCAAGTTCCCATTATATTTCCATGATATGTAACTTCTCAACTCAACCTTTCACTAGGTCATCTCATGATGTCTTCTTTTTAGATCCCCTTCATCAATCAAATGATATGACACTCTACATTATTAGTAAATATCTCTCCATTAGCTTTCACATTCTGTCTTACGAATAGGTTTTCCATTCTATCTTACCACTAGGTTTGACATCAATAACGACATAGCAATTTCTCCAATTGTAGTTTCCAACAATAAATATAGTACATACTTAGGTATCTCAACCATATAGAGTCTAGTTCATGTTTTCATATAGTTGGTCAAACCCTATACAATGCAATATTTTAACATTTATAACACAATATTCTCCTATAGTTAGTTGCACAATAGTTTACCCTAGCTTCTAATATTAAGTTATCTTATGAACACTTTTTTTAGTGTGATGATAGATTTATCTTTGTGTTTTTAATAATCCTTATGAGGTATGTATTAAACCATCATACCATACTAACTATTCATTCCATCCTCTAATCCCACTTTTCTATCCATTACATTCTCCTACAATGATAATTACTAAATAAATTTATATTTACATAAGTGCATGTAAGGAGGGGTCTTACAATTTATTTCAATATTTTTTCTCAAAATCTAAAAGACGAGGGTTAATCAACTTAAGAGATCCATGGAAAATTTGATTAATATGGAAAGGGAATAGTGAAGGTTGTTTATAAGGATGCACAATCCATAGGTATGTTCGAAAAAATGACTATTCATAGGGACTTGTATTCCTTGTTCAAAGTTTCCACAACCTTTTTCATTAAATCCATAGTTCTTTAGAAATGTATATTCGATACATAATAATCAACCATGTTTCCAAGATTTAACAGTGCTTCATAAGTGTGTATGTAATAACATTTAGGCTTAATAGTCTCCACTATTTCTTTAGTATAAGTGCACACAAAGTGTTGGAAGTCTTATTTGGAAACAAGATACTAAGAGGGGAGCAGGGTGAATTGAGATCTATAAAACTTTATCTCTTTAAAATAAATAATACATCAACTAAATTCACTCCTAATCCATCTCATATATTAGATCATTTATCATATAATCATGGACTATGAAACTAAGATGAATTTAACTATGCATGTCATCCATGAAATAGAAACACATAACATAAATATTTTGGTAACCCAAAAACCCTTCAAGGTGAAGATAATATTGGGGTGCAGATGACACCCACAAATATTTACTACTACAAAAATTAAGTTTACATGTTAAGGCTAAAACTTCATTATCTGGAGTTGTCTTGTGCCAAGCTTTCCCTCAAGATCATCTATCATGTTCTTTTATTTCCTATCTATTTTGGGAACTTTGGTTTGCATTAACAATTTAATCTTGGTTGACTCATAATTGTCAAAGGGCTTGACATTCTTGTATTTATCCTCAGAAAATAGTGCAATAACTATTGTAGTGATCTCATCTACATTGAATTTATATTGCATCAGCCTTAACCATGCAACCTTTGGTAACACTACCTGGGCATAGGTATAATCTTTTTCTAGCATGAAACATATATCTCCAAAATAGTGATATACCAATGATTTTGGAATCCTCATCATGCTCTTCATCTTGTTCTTAAACTCATGAAAGTAGTTGTCCATAATAGCCTCAAAATTTTCTCCCAATTGTTCAATGAGAACATTGATTTTTTCAATGATTGGTCTTGTCCTATCCCATACAACTATGCCAACAATAGGAAATAAATTCTGTATATAGAAAAAATACAAACTAACAATGATCCAAACTTACATTAAGTATTCTTTGCCTTTCAAATTTCTCCACTATTTTTTTCTAGTTTTTATAGTTGCATCTTGGCCAGATCATAATTGTGATCTTTCTTTATAGTTCTATAACCAAGGCCAACTATAATACACATAAAACTATTCAGTTGACTTGATAGATATAGTTTGTGTGTAATTACATGCAATTGACTTGATAGATATAGTTTGTGTGTAATTACATGCACTACAAACTCAATAATTGGATCTTAAATCCCATAAATTAACATTCCTTAACTATTCCACTTGGCCTTCATCTATTCCTTAATGACATTCTTTGAGTCACATCTCATCATCTTCACTTTATCTAGGGTGGGATAACCGATAACTTTGTGGATGATTTCTTTATTTATCTTTATTGGTCCACCTCCCAACCACAATTTCATGTCATGGACTTGGCTTAGTAAAATCTTTATCCACTCAACTTTGAATACCTTCAAAATTACTATGGAACACGTAAGCCCTTTCTCAATAATAATCTTATTCTCATCTTTTAGAACTCTATTATCACACAAATTGTCATAAGATTCTCATTATTTATAATCTCCAATTTATGTAATCTTGCACATATATCATGATCAAACATTGTAAACGTCCATCAATACTCTCAGTGGAATCAATGAAATGGCACTAGATGTATCTTCAGTCATCACAATTTTAGGGTACACCATGAATTTGAGTGGAGGACATTGATCATTCCTCATAATTTAGGTATTGCTTTCATTAAACATTTCTTCCCAGATACATATGCAATGGGTGCCATTTTTGAAACTAGCATTTAATCCACTTCACTCCAACAATTTTGAAATCAAATTAAATCGAAACTATAAACCTTACTTACTTAATTTATAAAATCTTGTCGATGGCACATTGTGATTTGCTCACTCTTTTGTTGAAATTTCCTTGATCATCTTTGAATCATTTGTGTGTGTAGAAATTTCTTAGTAAATGAAAAGCAACATAAAAATTTGATATATATATATCTTTAGTCTATCAATTTAGGTCCACAATAAATGTGTTTCACTAAAATAGGTGCATTATAGTTGTCTTGATCTTCACATGTTATGTTTGCACTTCTTTCCTTTCGATACCCGGTCTTGGTTAATACCATTTAGTTCAGCCAACACATTAGCTTGGTTGTTATACACTTTCAACCCATATTGAAATGTTTTGTCAATATAGATAGTATTACTAATGCTTGACACTTGATAGTGTAATTGATTTCATTTCTTAATTCTTCTCTTTGATCTGTCCTAGTGCATCTTGATTCATGCTGATATGAACTTTTAATCACATCTCTTGTTAGGAACTGGTGTGTAATATATCATTCAATTGTATAATTCCTTACATACCCTTTTTATTTTGTTGAATGTGGTGTGATCATGTAATCCATTAGATTGGGTGATCTCAACTTCTTTGGATTTACTACTTTCACCTTCTACTCTCTTTTTCCATGTTTGACTTGTCTCAACCTTGACTTTTCCTTTGTTGCATTCATTGTTTGGTGCTGGTGCTCAAGTCCTACAGTTCTTACTAACATGTCTAACTTTGTGACAACTAAAACAAATTAGGTTTCCATTCAACCATTTCTTGTACTTTCCTATGAAATGTGTCCTAATGTAATTTTTTTGAATGTGACCATACTCTCCACAATAATGACAATTATACCATGTGATTTAATCACACTTGTAAGAGTTACCTTTCTTAGGTGCGTGTTCTCTCCTTTTAGATGTCTAGTTGGATTTTTATTTAGATCTTCATTCTTGAGCTCTATGTCCATATTCTTGACAGATGTATCAATTTCCTTCGAATCTAGGTGTAGTAGGTGGATCACTTTCTTTTGACATACATTCATGTGCTTGGTCTCCTTGTTTCTTGCAATTAAAAGAGTTCCCAATAAACTTAGGTTTAGGATTTTTCATATCATTCCTACTTCTACAAATGTTTAATGTGTGTAAATTGTTTTCACAATTATAGCATGTAGGTTTGTCTTTTGACTTTACATTTCTTTTCTTTCCATTACTGGATGACTCTCCTTCCTCAATAGATAATGAATGCTTGATATGTCATAGAGTAGAAGTATCACTAGATGACCTTGGTGATCTCATAAGTTCTTCAAAGTATCGTACAACTTCACTTGGTGTATTAAATCTCTCCAGTAATTCCCTCTCACATATCAACTCATTCCTTAGTTGGTCACTCTGTGATCTCATATTTGTGATTTCCATGTCCTTTTTGTTTAGTTCCTAATTTGCAAGTAGTAGTTGAGTCATCATGTCTAGCTAAGTGTTTTTAAGCTTTTGCACATCAGATGATCTTTCTTCAAGTCTAGTAGCTATTTATTCTTTGTCTTCTTCAACCATAACTTTGTCTTCTTCAATTTTTTTTCTTTCTTAGTTGCCTCACATATCCTTACTGATTAGATGTCATGCCCTCTCTTCAATCCTTAGACTTCTTCACTCACAATTGTGTTCTTCTCTAGCAGATTTGTTATTTCTACATCAATTTCACTCGAATTACCATCATAAAAAAATACTTTAGTATCAATTTCTTGATAAAGTGTGTTATTCTATTGAATAGCCAACTCTCTTCTTTACTTTAGTGACTTCTTTAGTTCCTCTCTTTCTCTTTTGAGTTTCTGCAATACAAGTTGGATGTCAATCACCTAATTCTCAATAGTGTTTCCTAATTTGGAAGGCTCCATCTCCAAGATCTAAACTCTCAAGATATTAAACTTCTTCCAAGAGAAAAAATCTCTGAGGGGTGGGGGGGTGAGGGGTGAATCAAGATCTATAAAAATTTAAATCCTTAAAACAAAATAACATAGTAATTAAATTCACTCCTAATCCATCACATATCTTAGATCATATATCATATAATCATGAACTATAAAACTAAAATGAATTTAACTATGCATGTCATCCATGAAAATAAAAACACATAACACAAATATTTTGGTAACCCAAAAACCCTCCAAGGTGAAGGTAAAATTGGGGTGGGGATGACACCCATAAATATTTACTACTAGAACAAAAATTTTCACCTATAAGGGATATAATTTGATCACTTTTGATGATCCACCCTGTGAAGGGTCTATTCAATTAAAATAAATACAAGATGTTTGAGTCTACCTTGATTAAAGGATTTAAACTTACAGTGAGGTAAGCACTCTATTAGGAGATTTAACAAGGGTTGTTAAGACCACTTTGTTAAAATATTTTCCCTGATACACTAGTTATAATGTCTCAGCATGAGATCCTTCAATTTTCTCTATGAAGCTTATTATATATCTCATCTCTTCAATTTCTAAATATGATCTCCTTATCTAATTTTATCCATTCCACCCTTCATTACTAGATTGCTCCATCTGATCTCTCTATCAAACATAGCCTTCCTTAATCTGATCATTAGTATCTTCCACATATTCACAGTCTTTTTTTAAAATCCACTCATACTTTCTCTCACATATCTTAATTTAGGGTTTGATCCCCTCTTAAATAAGAAATCATAGAAGGTTCTAGGTAAATATCAATGATCTAGGCTTCGTTCTTTTTCTGTTTAACCCTTATGATTTTATGATTGGTTAATCTTCCTTTCTTAAGATTAATGCCTTCTAAAAAAAACATGTAATTTTCTCCTTAGTTGTCTCTACAATCCATAAAAGTCACAAAGAAATTGGCTAAAATGATTTACATAATTATTTGTGCCATTATAAATACATATGCCAAAATTAGTTTACTCAACAATTGAATATCCTGATGTTCAGTCATAACTAACATTCATGTTGTCTCTCGAATTCTACAAGATCATCATGTACTAATTCACTTGACATAATTTATCTTTGCATTGCTCGATCTCCATATGTTTCACTCAGCATGTATAGTAGCTCAGTTTCTACTAGGGTTCTTGGCAACCTTTGACTTGTTCGAGATGTAGTGAAATATAAATAGGTCTATGTATATTAGCCTTCTCTAGATGGCTCAGTCATAGTAATGACTGACCAACACTCCCTAGGAAATGACTAAGTGCAGACACTAATAGACAACAAGGCATAGAGATCAACACAAAGGTGTTTTTCAATTCACTTGTAAGAAGAGAAAATGTCTTCTTTTAATGTTCTTTTTTTTTTAATTTCATAAATGATAAATCAAATATTTTATATTCTTCAATAAATATAGGATCAAAATCCTAAGAACCCCAATAATCCTTAGAAAGAGAAGAAGCAGGATTTTCAATTTTAGATCGTTCTTCCTTAGTTTCTATTTTTGGAAAATCTTGCATAGAAGAAGTTTGAGAATATTTAGCACTAAAGAAAGGTTTAGGTTCATCACCTATATAGAGGTCATACATGAGATTCTTTTGAACATAATACAACTTCTGATGAAGTGTAGGAGGAACATAATGTATAGCATGCAACCAAAATCTTCCTAAGAGAAAGTTATAGTTTGACAATTGAGGGATGACATGCATAGAGTTCTCTAATATAATAAGACCAACATTGATAGGTAATGTTATAATCCCCAAATTATATTTAGCAATGTTATCATATCCGAAAATAGGAACATAACCAAGTTGAATATTTGAAAGATTAGTTTGTATAGCTTTTAAAATGTCTATGCTACAAACATTCAATATTGAACTATTGTCAATTAAGGTATGACATATGGTGTTTTGATTAATAGATGCAAGATCCATATTAGCATCATACCTTTTCTAAATATTCATGGGAGGAAGATCATCTCAAGTGAAGAAAATAGAAGTAACATATGGAAAATTATTCATACAATCCAAAAAGGAAGTAATAGTATCTGGTATAGGTGATAGAACTAGAAGAATAGATAAATTTTTTTGTAAAGTGTCATGGTGAGTATGTGAAGTTTTCAACAATTCCTAGAGAGAAATCTTATTGGGAGTACCACATAATTTCTCCACCAAATCATTCTCTTTCAACGATGTATTTGGTAATTGAGGTGCTTGAGGAAGCATAGGTTGAGAAGGTGGTAAAGAATTAGGAATAGTAAGTTGATAATTATTCTAAGTATGAGAGGTGTGGGCCACATAATCTTGATCAATGAAATGGTTCAAAGGATTCATAGGCTTACCCTTAACAATATTTTTAGGAAAAACCTTAACAGTCATCAAATTATTTTCAAAGTGAACAAGAGGCGCATCAATAGAGAAAATAGTTGTAAAGAATGCAAACCATGCATATAACTTATCATAGAAAAGTGCTAGAAGAAGGTTTAAAAGAGTGAGAAGGTAGATTATGTGATGCCACATATAACATATCCTCCTTACATTTTGGATCATTTCTAAACCTATAATCAAAGTGATCATGAAATAAGTCAAACATTTTGAATGAAAATTACATGCAATACAAGAATTCTTTTTGTATTTTTGACATAAAGATAGGCAAAAAAAATTCAATATAAGATCTAACACAATATCACAATTGGAAATGTTGTAGTATGGATTCACCAAAATGTGTAGGGGTTAATGTGAGTCAAAGAGGCTAACCCTAAGTTTATCATGCAACCACACACATCTCAAAAGGATTGAGTCCAAGGAAAGAGATTATTTCAAACCAACCCTCAAAGATGCCAAAGCTTACTAGGGAAATACAATCCAAGGGATATCAATAGATACTTTGAAATGATTGTACAAGGTAAGATACTTCATGATCAAGAAAGATATTTCTTTGGTCATAAGAGAAAGTTATAGTTCAATGGTCGAGGCATGACATGTATAGAGTTCTCTAAGATAACTAGAACAAACTTGAAAGTTAATTTTATAATCCCCAAAGTATATTTAGAAATGTTATCAAATCTATAAATAGGACCATAATTAGGTTGAATAGATGAAAGATAATTTTGTATATTTTTTAACATGTATATGCTACAAATATTCAATCCCGAACCATTATCAATTAAGGTATGACATATGATGTTTTGATTAATAGATAGAACATCCATAAGAGCATCATCTATTCTGAATATCTACAAGAGGAATATCATCTCTAGTGAATACTATAGAAGGAACATATGACACATTCTAAATAAAATCCTAAAATAAAGTAATAGTATTCAGATTAGGTGATGAAACTTGAAGAGTAGATAAAGCCTTTTATAAAGCATCATGGTAAGTAGGTGAAAGCTTGCAACAATTCCTAGAGATAAATCTTACTAGGAGTAGCACACAATATCTCCATCAAATCATACTCTTTAAAATATGTATTTGTGAAATGTCCCTTTTCTGATTTTATATGATATTTCAAGCCTCTAATCAGATCTTTAAGATCAAACAACCAATCTTTCAAAGATCCACCAATTTCTCAATAAACCCCAAATCGGTATGCCGAAAATAGTGCCAAAAACTTCAGAGCTTCACATATTATTAGTAAATCTGAAAGTGGAAATTTTTATAGAAATTTCAGCAGCATAACAGCCTACAAAATGACATTTTCAGATCTGTATAACATTTACACAACAGCTCCCAAATGGAGGATAAAAACAATGCTCATCGAGCTCTCGAAAACAACATAGAATAGCCCAAAAACACCACAAAAACACTAATAATCTATCACAAAAGTATAATCATGACCAAATAAATATATTCAGCTCTATTTTAACATCTAAAAGTATGAAATACAGCAGCAAATCAAACTGATATGAAATACTCAACCGGAAACACCAAACTCTTACAAAAAACACACCAAAAAAAACCACAAATCTGCATTGTTCAGCACAAAGGCAAACTCTGCATGAGCATGCACATGGAATGGCTTCAAACTCCCATCCTTAGCCTTTCTAGAAACCTGAAAAATCCCATTCTTGGGTCTCCTTCTCCATAGGTTTGGCAGCCTCTGAAGAATAACAAAGAAATGAGCAAAAATCAAGTTCTGGAATGAGCCCAAAATCCCTCCAAACTCCTTAAAAGAGGGCATAACCCTAACTCACATCCAATAGGGGTTAATAAAAAATATTTTAATAATAATTTTCATTTATTAGTCCATTAGCTTCCAAATATTATCCCCTTTTTCCAAAACTTCACCTTTTTGGGCCTGCCTGCCTTAGAAAAGATTATTATTTTTAATTATTTGAAAAGGGGACATGACAATTTGGTAATTGAGATTCTTGATGAAACATCGGCTAAGAAGGTGGTAAGGAAGCAAGAATGGTTGAGAAGAGTATAAGAAGCATGAACCACATAATCTTGATCAATGAAATAGTTGAAAGGATTCATAGGTTTACCCTTAACAATAAGTTTAGGACGACCCTTAATAGTCATCAAAGGATTTTCATAACATATAGGAGGTGCATCAATAGAGAAAATGAGTATAGAGAAGGGAGACCATGTATGTAACTTATCATTAAAAAGTGCTAGAATAAGTTTCAAAAGAGTGAGAAGGTAGATTATGCATTTGCACATGCAATACATCCTCCTTACAATCTAGATAATTTCTAAAGCTATAATCAAAGTACTCATGAAAGAAATCAAACATTTTGAATGAAAATTGTAGGCAATGCAAGATTTTTTAAATTTCTATTTTTTACATAAAGATATGCAAAATCATATTCAATATAATATCTAACACCAATATCACATTTGAAAATGTCTTAATATGTGTTCACCAAAATGTGTAGGGTGAAATGTGAGTCAAGAAGGTTAAAACTAAGCTCATCAGACAACCACACACACCTCAATGATTGAGTCCAAGGAAATAGATTCTTTCAAACCAACCCTAAAATGTTCCAAATCTTAGTAGATTAATGCAATCCAAGGGGTAAACGAGCATTGACACAAGCTAAGATCTAACAATTATAAAGGTAGGGAAAGAATGCCACTTGCCCTTGAGATTTAAACTATTTACTTCTAAATTTGAACAAGACATGAAATAGAAAGTAAATGAGTGATTAAATGAAATGTTAAACTAATAAAGAGGAATAAAGGTACTTATCTTGAGATTTTGAACCTTGATTTCTATGTGTTATGCTGCCATTGAGAGTGAACAAAAAATGATCTAGGCGTGAAACAACGAAGTAGAAAAAACCCATAAATATTTCGGTGATCTGTCAAGGGTGAATTGGATCTCCTAGGGAAAAATAAGATCATCATGGGTGTAGTACACCCCTGATGACAATGTTCAAAACTAATTATGATTTTGCAATTTTTCTAAATGGTTAAAAGGGTACTCCAATCTACAACTTCTTTTTCTTTCCAAGATTTTCTAATATCTAAATTGTAGGATCTTGGGTGGCTATGTAGGGATTTTCCTTATTCAACCCCCTTATTGGTGATTTTCACCTCTACAGATAGATGATTTTAAAATTTAATGTAAGTGATGCTTGTGTATGAGCTTTGAATGTGTAAATACAAGGATCTAAATCCTTAGATCCAAAACCCTAGCATGAAGTATTATGCTTGAATGTGGAAGAAAGGGAAATGCATAGACCCAAGGATAACATAGAAAGCATACCAAGGCCCCAAAGGATAAAATACTCTAAGCCATACTCATGATCTATATTTAATACTCCATGAATGAATCTTGAATTCTTGAATTCAGTGTGAGGAGAAAGATGAAAAACTCTCTCACTTCAAAGGATATTTCCAAGCCTCCTTGCTTCCACCTTGAAAATGTGCTAAGATAATTTGGGATGTCCACAACAGCTTGTCCACATGAGAAATTATTTCTTTCTCTTGCTAGCATGAACATATGCTTTCTTTCTTGATAGACCAAATGCATATGATATACCAGATGAAGAAATTGAGGGCATTTACATATGATTCAGATTAGTTTTCTCCTGTAGGCTGACTGGGATTTAGGACCTAATTCTAGACCAAACCTCAAGAAGTTACCAACTGCTAGGACCCAAAATGAGACCAAATTAGGGGCACATTACACCCATGAAGGTCCCATCAAGGGCATAGTTTCCATATGATGATTAGGTTGAGAAGCCCCTAAAACTATAGCTAGGCTCTTTAGCAAAAAAAAAATAGACTAAAGAAAAAATAAAAATGAATAGGTCCCAAAATCTAGAAATTATGTCAAGGTTCCAAGGAAGTCCAATTTTGATGCAAAAAGGAGTTATGTTGATTAAAGTGAGAGGGAAGAGGAGGACCTATATGAATAGATCCTATCTTGAGTTTTCTGTTGTAGAAAAGGAATGTCAAGGATGACTTATTAGGTCTTACCAATATCTCATTGAAGAGGGGGATATATGAGAGAGTTAAATACAATTCTATCATTAAATTATATTGAATAGGTGCTAAAAATGTTAGAATATTTAGAATAAAAGGGGGGTGAATCAGTTATTCAAGGTCCAGACATACCAATTGAACAAACACAAATTTAAACTACTTCAAATCTTCACATTCATTAGCTTGGTATCTATAATCAAATTTTAGTAACATCGACTAGCAATCCATCATCCTAAATATAAAATACTTGTAGAATGTAAACATTAACAATAAATCATGACATATAACATCCATACAAGTTTGACTTGAGGATTTAACATGGAAACCCAATTTAATGGAAAAAACCACTAGTAACATGTCACCAATATTTTCTCTCTTCTAAAGTGAGCTCTATTAGGAGCCAACCCTATTAAAGGTTACACAACACACTATGTGATCTTGTAAAAGGATTTAATCACCCTGTTAGGACTGGCCTTGTTAGATGAGTTTAGACCATTAGAATTCTACCTTGATAAAAGGATTTACATATGACTATTTTATCAACCTTGATTAAAGGATTTCAAGTTGATACAATGGTTAGAAAGTAACAATAGGTTTTGATATGATAAATACAACTCACTTTTCAATTAAAAATCTTAGTTTGGCTTAAATGTTGATTCACTCACTGGCCTTCATTATCATCTCAATCTCTAATTTTCTTGGCAACCCTTCAAGCAAGCATTCTTCACCTCTTCTCAACTCTTCTCAACCTTGTTATCCTTCTTCTTAAGTTTTCCAATCAATAACATCAAAAACTGCCCCAACCTTATTAGGTTATCCCTTGTACCTCCTTATATAGGTAATTCTGATCTTCTGCTACTTAAACATATGCATAGATCTTAGGTTTAGGTTAGATTCATTGAATCCTTCCAACATTTCTTCTCCTCTTTTCTATTCTAGAAACTTCTAGAAACTTCTCCTTGAATTCTTGTATAGAAATGGACAAACATGGTTTCCCTTAATTTAAATATTCTAGGTCATCCATCCTTATCTTCAACATGCTTTACATATCCCAAGAAATCAACTTTGTCAGCTGGAAATTGTGATTTCTCATAAATTGATAAAATGTCATCCCTTAACCATCATTATGTTCTAACTCTTAGTCATCATTGGATTACTCGGCCGCTACTAATTTTATTGTTTGTCACATATACTGTCACTCGATCAATATTAATGCTTTGTCAACACTATTTCTGCTTGGCACCTACTATGGCTTGGTCAACACTAGCATCATTCAAAATGTATTACAAGTTCATTAATCTTTTTCTCTATTTCTTATTCAAGCCTAAGCATTTGATCTATCTTTGATTACTTTTTTAGGTTTTCAATATAACTATCCTCTTCACTTCTAGCATGATTAAACACACACTTTATCTTTTCAAATTCTATCTAATAAAGTGTCCATTTTTTATTTCTTCTTCATAACTCAACCTTTCCTCTAGGTGCTTTTGATATGACCAATTTCTCAAATCCTCTTCATCAATAAAATATATACGACACTAAAAAAGAAGAAGCAAATTGTCTCACCAATAAGATTTGGCATCAATGATAACATAACTATTGTTCCAATTGTAGTTTCCAACAAAATGCTCATAAATTGAAGTGATTCTAATTTAGGATGGTATAGATAAATCCAAAATTGGGTAATCTGAAGCTCATGGGAATGCATTGGAAGATGAAAAATAGGTTAAGTGGATCAATTTGGAATCCAAAATAGTCACAAAAATAGTGTGGAATCCATTTTTAGGATAGATAAGCTAAAAAAAGGACTAGTTCCATTTACATGAAAAAAAATTAAGGAAAAATATATGAATCTCATAAGGAATGTACTTGGGAAACTATAAGAAAAATACAAAACTAATAGACCAAAAAGATAGAAGTTGAATTATATATCTCAAGTAAGTTATTCACTAAATGATTGGGCAATTATAAAAACCATCAACATGTGAGTGCATCATTTAATTAGTAGTAAATTTTATTATTATCTATGGATATCTATCAAGCCACATGGATAGGTATTTTATTAAATTGTTATGATCATATACATTTTTCTTATTAGATTGATAATCCACTGTATAACATTTTATAGTCCACGAATTACTAGTTTAGTAAGAAGTAATATAATTATTTATCTTTAGTTGAGCCTAAATTGGCTCTTCACACAAGAGGATTTGAATATCATATATTATGTTAATATTGCCTTCTCTATTTTGTTCTCCATATTGAAGATGTTAGAATTTAGAATAACATATATTACATGCCAAGCCCAACATTAAGCCATAGGTAAGAAAGTGAATCTAAATTTCTCCAATAGTTTTTTTCCTCAAATATGTGTATAAAATACAAAATAAACCTAAATAAGATAAAAAATGCACTCAATATATTCTTGATTCCATTTTCCTTCCAAGATCTTGCATTTGAAATGTGGGTTCTCTTAGTTTTGTTAGCACATGCACAAGATGAAATGAGATTCAATAAACCTAGAAGGGATTGAGCTCAATGTTGATTTGGACAGTAGGGAGAAAGATATGGAGATGGTTGAGAGTCATGTTAGGAAAACTACAAAAAGGCTCAACAAAAAGATGGCTTCTACTTTGAAAACCATGAAGACTCCAAAGGAAGATCCTAAAGTGATGATGATCCAAGTGTGTAAAGCTCTTAAGGAGCTTTTCTATGTTTACTCTATTTTTTTCTTATATTTTGTCCTATTCCATGTTATAATTAGTGTTTAGTGATTGATGTTTTGTGTTTTTTCTAGTTTCTAGATGGTTAGGAGGTTTTATATTCTTTGAAAAAATCTTACTTTTTGTTTTTTATTATTTATCTTTTGTAACTTGGACCAGGGTTTCAGGTCCCCTTAAAACCTATTTTTACCTTAATCCAAAAAAATGATGTTGATGATGATGTTAATGGAAATGATGATGACTAAATAGGATTTTTAGGTTCAAGTGATCATTATCTTCAAAGGATTATTAAATTCAAATGATAGGAGAAAATGTTCCTTTATAAAATTCTTAAGAAAATCAACCATTGGTTAAAAGGTCCTATAATAGTCAATATGATTAAGGAGTAGGTAGGGTTTTGATGGGAGTGAAATATATTAATAACTATTAAAAATGTGGTTGATATTGAGTGGTAGTTGAAGGATTTTGACTTTTTTTTTTTATCATAGAAAGATAATTTAGAGCGATGTGAAGATGGTGAAAGATCAAGTTTAGGACTTGATTCATGTTATTAGATAGACATGAAAGAAGATGACTTAAAAATATATATATATATATATATATATATATATATATATATATTGAATTCCATAAATAAGAAAAAACAAGATATGATGATAGGAAAGGTTAATTAAATACCAAATTATCTAATTTTTAAATAGAAAAAAATACTGAATTATTGGAAATATTTATTCAAATATAGATGAAGATTCTAATAAATTAATTATATATTTAGATAATAAATGAAAATTTTGATTCTAGGATAATATTTCTAAGTGTTTACTTGTCTAATAATTAAGATTATGTAGTGTTCTATGTTTAATATTTGGGATTAATTTTTTTCTCACTTTTACAATATTTAATATTATTTTTAATATTAAGAATAAGTAAAAAATGGGTGACTAGCCAAAATGAATAAACCAATGTCAAATTCACTATCGAGCAATTAGTAGCCCACTAACCAACAAAACTATACACTAGCCACTGGATATTCAATGTTAAAAACACAGTGCTACAAATAGAGTTCAACATCCTACAATTGCGTAACCATCTATTAAAATAGTAGATAATACTAACACAATCAAGAGCTGAAACAATATAATTAACCATAGTCTTAACAACCTCCATTATAAAAATATTATTAATAGCCACATAGGTTCTAGTTTTAACCATTTAAGAAAAGAAGAAGAAGAAGAAGCACAAAATGAGACCCAACCATCATTCATCCTTCTCCTTCAACGGGGTTGGTTTTGATTGCAACACTTGCAACCAATCATACATTATAAACTTGTAGACACTCTCAAAGATATCAGCCTCCACCTCCTCTTTAGCCTCCACTTTCTCTTGTTGAATGCATCCACAACTTTGATAATAGAGTTCATTAGGTTTTTGAACCTTAGGTTCAACTCTAATGCCATGTTCTTTAGAGTCTCCACATCCTCCATTAGAGTCTTTAAATCATCATCATCCTACACAAAGGGGCTTTTATCCAAGTTTTGGAATGGGACAGGGTGCTAGATTATGGGAAGGGGGTATTTGGGTGGGGGAATATGGGGATCTACCTTTGTCTTCCTCAGAGGAAAAGTGGTGGTCATGGGGGAGTTATCATTAGTGCACTGAGCCTCTTTCTTGGATGTGAGATCCATCATGTTCTAAAACTAGATAACACATGAAAATTTTATTTATCCCAAAAGGCTTCTTCCATTTTTAGGGGAGATGTAGTGATAATTTCCTCATCATTTTCAATATAATTGAACCTCCTAGGTTTTTAATTTTTCCCATGGATGTTTCCCTTTTTCCTCACTTCCCTTAGGCTTTGAGTCCAAATCTACTTCCTCCAGGATCTATCACTTTTCCACACATTTTTTCTTATTGGAATTTGAGGCAATTATTTGAGAATGTCTCCTACCACTAGTTAATTCCATCCCAACCTCACCATAATCTACAAACAACTCCAATTTAGGGTTTAGTGACATAGTGGTGGGATCCTTAAGCTTCTAGCCATTGTAGGAAGGGGAATCCCAAGAGACAATGAAGGTTTTGGGAATGAAGGTTGACACACCCATAATGGAGGTTTTGGGAACCGAGGCTATGAAAAGACAATGTTGCAGTGGGAACATGGCTTGATGAAAGTTAAATGGGTAAAAGATAAGATTTTAGAAATAGTAATTTTTTTCCCTTCCTCTCTACATTTTTAAATATCCATAAATGACACTTCAAGATCATGAAGTCAATAGTTTAGTAGAGGGAAATGGTAGTAATAACTTACTTTGAAATGATCATCAAGGTAAGATACTTCATGATCAAGTAATAAACATTTTTGAAAATAGATTGAGAGAGGGAGATTGTTAAAAATAGATTAATACAAGTATGATAAATGTGTTTCAATAATTTTTTTGTCACTGATGTCAAAATTACTATTTTTTGGTAATAACTACTTAAATGATTAAAATACTATCACTTATTTGATTAATGAAGAGGATTTGATCAAAAGATGTAACAATATCACCTAGAGGAAAGTTTGAGTTGTGATATGAAAAGGAGTACAAGAATTGGCTAAGATAGTGATATCATAGTGCATTGATAATCTACTTAAGGTTGCAAAGGTTGGTGACACTAAGAAAGTTTATAAGAACAAGTTAAACAAAGTTTATTTTCCAAGCTTGACCGAATGGACAGTAGGTGTTGAGAAAAGTTAGTGCAAGCCAAGTAAAAAATTAGTTGGAGCCGAGTAAAAGTCTATTTTAGTGTATGCTGAGAAAAATAGTGGATGCCGAGTAAATTTTAGTTGATGTTGAACACTAGTAAACTTTAGTTCACACTGAGTGATTTTATAGAGGATGTAGAGAAATATAGTTTGTGCCAAGCATTAGAAGCAAGTTAATGCCAAGTGTCAACATTATTAGAAAGATTGTGAATTGGATGGATTTGAGCTGACAAGTTTGTTTTCTTAGGTTGTGTGAACTGGGTGGAACATAAAATTTATGACCTTGTGGTATAGAATTCATGGTAAACTATTTTCAGGTGAATTTAAAGATAATTAAAGGAGAAGTTTCTAGAAATGAAATGGAATGAGTGGTAGATTCATTGAATCCTACCTATCTATCCTAAACCTAAATTGGATGATGGAGAATAAACAACAAAAGATCTTAATTCTCTATTTATAGGGATGGCTGGTTAGAAGCAAGGGTTGTCATTTGTGACAACCTAAGGAAGACAAAGAGTCTAGGATATTGCTTCATTTAGTGACCTAAGTGAAGAGTCTATATTGGCATGATAAGCAAGAAGGCTTAATGGTATTAATGCTTGAAGGGTGAACAAGCTATTAGAGCTGAAGTGTGTGAAATCCAGGTAGAATGGAGAACTGAAATAGAGATCTCTGTAATCTAGAAATGGAGTTGAAAATTTTTATTAGATCAAGCCTTACTATTAATCTCTAATAATTGTACTAGTCTAGGGTAAATCCTTTATCCAGGTGATATTCCAAGTGAATGGTCTAAAGTCCTCTAACAAGGCTCACTCCTAATTGGGTGATTGACATCCTTTAACTAGGTCACATTTAATATTGTGTATTATAACCTTTAATAGGGTTGGCTTTTAATAGGGCATCACTTCAGAATAGTGAAAAAGAGTAACATGTTACTGGTGGTTATTCCCAAATTGAGTTTCCACATAAATCATTGTGACAAGTGTGTTATTGAATCTATTATGTTTCATGTTTACATTTTTGCAAATTGATTTGATAGTAACCTACAAATTTTAAGTGATTGCATAATCTTATGGGTGCATGCATGATGATAAATGTTTTATGGGTTCACTAAGCTGTGAAAAATTTTATTTGCACATTTGGACCTTGGATAACCGATTCACCCCCCACCCCCCTCAGTTATTCTAAAGAATTCCAACAAATAGTATTAAAGCCATCTGCTTAAGAGGATTAGTTTGAAGGTACTAGAAGCACAATGATCAAGATGTCAAAAAGAGAAGTACCCAAGCTTAATAGAGATAAATTTACTACATGGAAAACTCTAATGAAGCTACACCTTGGAGGACTTGGAGATCATGTACAAGCTACCATTAATATTGAGCATACTAATCCTTCTAGAGTCCTAATTGTTCCTTCTAGAGCCTAATTGTTTAGGATCTAAAAAAGAAGGAAGAACTCAACCAGAGAATGTTGGAGATTGCCTCTGTCCTAAGCTATGCTAACAAAAGTCTTGATAGTGCAAAGAAGATGTGGGATGCTTTACACACCATCTATGGAGGAGACAAGAATGTTCTAAGAGCCAAATCTAAAAGTCTCAGAGGTAAGTTTGATGATATGAGAATGCAAGAAGGTGAAAATATTGCTCAATATTATTCAAAGATAAAAGATGTTGTTAATGAAATACGAGGATCTACTAGTACAATAGATGATGATACTATACTAAGAAATTTTTTAAGACCGCTACTACCTATATATGCTATTAGAGTTTCTATAGTACAATAACTAAGATGTATACCAGGGAATGTTCTAACTCTTGAAGGTCTAGTAGGTAGACTCACTACTTTTGAGCTATTGAACTTTGATAATTACAAACCTAAAAATATTGAATCTAATTTCGAAGCTAAGCTATCATTGAAAGAATCTAATGTGAAGAAGAAAAGGAAAAAATATGTGTCCAGTGACAGTGAAACATATGAAGAGGGTGTAGATCAGCTTGAAGCACTAATGGCAAGGAGCTTTCATAGAGGTAAAGGCAAGTTTAATGGTAAATTACCTATCATTGTTTCAATTGCAATGAGGTTGGTCATATTGCTACTAGATGTCTAGAGAAGAAGAACTATAGAGGTGATGATAAGTACAAAATTAGAAGAGATGAAGACAACAAGGATTACAAAGACAAAGGCAAGAAGTGTTACTAAATTGTTGAAGAGGAAACAAGAGATGAATTTGATGAACATGCTGATGAAGTGGTGTATGTTGTAGTGAAGGATGACTTTGATGATGATGAGGCAACTGTACTTGTGTCTTGTGTGAACAAGAATGACAAATGGATCATTGATATTGGGTGTTCACATCACATGATTGGAGATAAAAGTAAGTTCATTACCTTGAATTGTTATGATGGAAATAGTGTAAGATTTGGTAATGATGCACCATGTTTGATAAAAGGTAAAGGTTCTATCAAACTCACTAGAAAAGATTTTATCTAACAATGCTTAATATGTTGAAGAACTTAACTATAATTTTTTGAGTGTATTACAAGTGAATAACTCATGATTTAAGGTTGAATTTGAAAACAAGATTTTTAAGATATATGATACTAATGGAAAACTCATTGGAAAAGGTCATCAAACTAGGAGTAATATATTCTACTTTGATATAGAGGATGCTACTTTATAGTTGTAAAATTTGATGATGTGTGGCTATGGAACAAGAGGTTAGATCAGCTTGAAGCACTAATGGTAAGGAGGTTTCATAGAGGTAAAGGAAAGTTTAATGGTAAACTACCTATCATTTTTTCAATTGCAATGAGGTCGGTCATATTGCTGCTAGATGTCTAGAGAAGAAGAACTCTAGAGGTGATGATAAGTACAAAAGTAGAAGAGATGAAGACAACAAGGATTAAAAAGACAAAGGCAAGAAGTCTTACTACATTGTTGAAGAGGAAACAAGAGATGAATTTGATGAACATGATGATGAAGTGGTGTATGTTGTAGTGAAGGATGACTTTGATGATGATGAGGAAACTATACTTGTGTCTTGTGTGAACAAGAATGACAAATGGATCATTGATATTGGGTGTTCACATCACATGATTGGAGATAAAAGTAAGTTCATTACCTTGAATTGTTATGATGGAAATAGTGTAAAATTTGGTAATGATGCACCATGTTTGATAAAAGGTAAAGGTTCTATCAAACTCACTAGAAAAGATTTTATCTAACAATGCTTACTATGTTGAAGGACTTAACTATAATTTGTTGAGTGTATTACAAGTGAATAATTCACGATTTAAGGTTGAATTTGAAAACAAGATTTTTAAGATATATGATACTAATGGAAAAATCATTGGAAAAGGTGATCAAACTAGGAGTAGTATATTCTACTTTGATATAGAGGATGCTACTTTCTAGTTGTAAAATTTGATGATGTGTGGCTATGGCACAAGAGGTTATGTTATGTTAATTTTGATAACTTGGTTAGTATCATTAATATGAGAAAAATTAGAGGTTTGCCTAAGTTGAAGAAGCTTGATAATATAATGTACAAATAATGTAAGTTAGGCAAAATGACAAAGTCAAGTTTTAAGAGTAAAATTCATACCTCAAAAGGAATATTAGAGATTGTTCATATTGATTTGTGTGGACCAATTGAAGTGCGAAGCTAAAAAGGAGATAAGTACATTATGCTGCTTGTTGATGACTATTCTAGAATGATGATAGTTATGTTTCTAAAAAATAAATATGATGATTTCCAAATATTTAGGTGGTTCTTAGCAAGAGTTGAGAAGGAAATAAGTAAAATCCTGAAATGTTTGAGATCTAATAGAGGAGGAGAATTTACATCAAATGAGTTTGAGATGTTCTGTAATGACAGAGGAATCAAAAGAGATGAATCTGCTCCTAGAACTCCTCCAAAAAATGGAATTTCTAAAAGGAGGAATAGGTCTGTAATGGATTGTGCCAGGACACTCATGATGGAGAAAAATGTTGCTTTGACATACTGGAGAGAAGTTGTAAGTACAACTGTCTATAACTTGAACAATGTACAAGTCAAGAAAGGTACTCATTCAACACGTATTGAACTATGGTATGGATACTCACCCAATGTAAAATATTTTAAGGTATTTGGAATTAAATGCTTTATTCTCAAAGATTTCAAGAATGGTAAACTAGATGCAAAAAGTGAAGAAGGTATATTCCTAGGTTATTCCACAAGAAGTAAAGCTTATAAGTATTTAAATACTAATATTAATAAAGTTGTGGAGAGTGCAAATGTGAAATTTGATGGATATATAGAAGTACATGAGGTTGAACCTATGAAAGAACTAGAAGAATAAAAATCATTTGTATATTTTTATGAAGGTATGCTTGCTGAAGAAGATGCTACAAATTAAGTTACAAATCAATAGAAAGTTTTAGTGATTGCCAAGTCACATACTATGAATTTTGAGTTGCATTTAGGAATGAAGCTACATTTAGATGCTGAGTTACATAATGAAGTTAAGGCACATTCTAATTATGAGATTTGTGTACATGAAAGAAATGACGATATTTGATAGAGATGTACATAGTGACTCAAAAGTTGAAAGACCAAATGAGGAAACCAGAGCTAAACCAAGATTGTTTAAATATGTTAGGAGACATCATCCTGTTGCAAAAATCATTGGAGATAAAGATGCTAGACCAATGATAATGAACACATTGAGAAATGATACATGTTTACTAAGCATGAAAGAAACCAAAAAAATGAAATATGCCTTAGAAGATGTGGACTAGAGTAAAGCCATGGAAGAAGAGATTGAACAAATTGAGAAAAACAAGACATAGACTCTAGTTCCTAGACCAGAAGATAAAAATGTGATTGGCACCAAGTGGGTATATAGAAACAAGCTAGATGAAAAAGGTGAAGTCACAAGGAACAATGTAAGATTAATCTACAAAGGATATGCATAAGAAGAAGGAATTGACTATGGAGAAACATTTGCCTCTATTGCTAGATTGGAAGGAGTAAGAACTCTTCTTGCTTATTCTGCATACAAAGGTTTCAAAGTTTATCAAATGGATTTTAAATCTATATTTCTGAAAGGTATATTAGAGGAATAAGTTTACATAGAACAACCAGATGGATTTTTTGATGTTAACAATAAAAACATGGTATGTAGATTACACAAAGCTTTATATGTTTTGAAGAAAGCACTAAGAGCATGGTACGAGAGACTTCATAATTATCTTGTAAAGATTGGATTTGAGAGGACTGATGATAACATCAATTTTTACTTGAAGAAAGAGAAAAGGCAAAGGTATTTTGCTATCTAAAATTTTTGTTGATGATATCATATTTAGAGGTCAAGATGCTCTATGTAAGGCTTTTACAAATGAAATGAAGCAAGAATTTGAGATGTCTATGTATGGAGAGATCAAGTTCTTTGTGGGTTTGTAAGTATATTAGATGAAATATGGTATATACATCACTCAGTCAAAGTATGTTAAGGAAATACTAAATACTTTTGAATTGGAGGATTCCAAATTAGTAAGTACACCTATGGTGACAAGACACAAATTGTCAAAGAATGATGATTCAATTGAGGTGAATCAAACATTATATAGGTATATGATTAGAAAATTAAAATATGTAGTACATAGCAAACCTAATATTGCATTATCTGTAGGGATAGTTGCAAGATTCTCTACTAATCCTAGGGAGAGTCATTTGATGGATGTAAAGCGAATAATGAGATTTCTAAAAGAAATTGAGGAATATGGTCTATACTACAAGAAAAATAAGAAATTTGAATTAAGAGCCTATCCTGATGCTGATTGGGATGGAAACATTGATGAAAAAAAGAGCACTAGTGGAGGAGCATTTTTCTTAGGCAAGAGGCTATCTAAGTAGACTAGCAAGAAACAAAACTGCATGTCACAATCTACTACTAAAGCTGAATATATTGTTGCTACTGTAAATTGTACAAACATTGTATGGATCAAACAACTACTCAAAGGTATGAAGAAAGATATCACTGAACAAGTGATACTTAATTGTGATAATACAAGTACTAAAAATATATCAAAGAATCTTGTGATGCACAAAAAGACTAAGCCCATTTCAATCAAGTATCGTTACTTAAGAGAATTAGTTCAAGATAAAGAGGTGAAGATGAAATATGTTAACACAAAAGAGAAAATTATTGATATCTTCACAAAATTATTACCTAAGAATGCTCATGAGTATCTAAGAGGTAAACTAGGGATGATACCCCTATCAAAGGATATATAAGAAAATAAAGGAGTGCCCTGCATCAAACAAGTTGATTGACATATGTTACACATTGATGTAGTGGATCTTACTTTAGGAGTATTTTGTACTTTAAAACTTGTGAAGTGAGCACTGATGATGATGTAGAGAGTATTTTGAAAGGTATTGAGCCTTTGTTGAGAAATAAGAGAAGAGAAATTCTTCTTATGGGTGGAAATTATGAAAAGATAAACAAGGAAATTGAAGGAGCCATAGTAAGTAGCTATATGACTTCTATGCCAAAAGCCACTAAGGAGAGTGTGTAGCCAGAAAGAGAAAGCCCATTGTATGTCAAGGTTAGTACACCTAGTGATGTTGAAGAAGAGTTTGAAGAAACTCAAAAAACTAACCCATCTCACATATAGTTATTGGGACTAAATCCATTTAAGTAAATAGTACTCATATAACTATAGATGATAAATGAAATCCTTTTACAGAGTATAGGAGCAACATTGTTGGCAATATTACTGCGTATTCTAGCTCAGATAAAGAGGATAATGAGGAAGAAGAGAAGAGAAATGCTAAAAAGAAGAAGATTGAAGATGAAAAGAGAAAGGAGGAAGAAAGAATGAAAGAAGAAAATAATGATAAAGATAGGAAAGAAAAAGAGAAGAAAACTACTAAACTTCAAGTAGTTACACCTATTTTAGTAGCTACCCCAAGAACAACATTGCTTGTAGTATCTGATGAGGATGATGATCAAAAGGGGCTAATGAATTATTTGAGAAAATTTTTGGAGAAGAAGAAGTCTATTAAAACTTTAGAGAGAAATTTGGCTAAAGTTCTAGAAAAAATGAAAATGACAGTAAAAATAGTTGAGATGTCATTTTGCACAATGTTGAACTACAAGAATCCTTTCGAACTCCTCTCTTGAAAAGCCAATCAAGGATCAACTCCAAGGTTTTGGGTGATCTTGAGACCTACTAAAATCTACTCAATTGAAGATAAAAGTGTATGTTCACGAGGAGGCCTTTGCTAGATTTGAACAATTTTGGATAATATATTTGATCAATTGTTGTTTAAAAAAGTAACCACAAAAGAAATATATTTTTGATATTTTCTATTTTTATGATGAATGCAAGTTATTGATGCAACTATATGAATTCCTATTTTAACCATGTGCTATGAAAGAAAATGACAAAGATAAGGTAATGAGAGATTAAAGAAAATAAATTGAAAGGAAAATTCCTAACAGACATAAACCATGGTAACAATAGGTCTATGAATTAAATCATCAAAAATATTTGGTAGGAAACCAATGAAAATAGGAGTAGTGCTTCCTCAATTCCACTGATGCAATCATTGATGGGAACTCAATAATAACTGAAAGATGTTTCACATTTCATCAAATTGCAAGGCCGTGGAAAGTGTGCTTATGTGAGACAAGATGCTATGCAAGAACAATAGACGATGTTTTCTCCAATTTGTCACGTCAAGAAAATTTGTTAACACAAGGAAAACATCAAAAATAAAAGGTTGGAAACTCATATTAACACAATGAAACCATTGGCTCCATTATTATTCATGAACATGCATTTACAAAAGGAAAACACTCTAACAAGAATAACTACACTTAGAATGAGAGCACAAATAACATATATTATTGCATCAAAATAATGGCTTAGAGTAAATATTACATCCATGTATTTATAATAAATTTTCTCCTCCCTTTGTGTTGGGAGTGGGACATTTAAAAATATAAACACATGCTAAAAGCTAATAAAAAAATATAATTATATACAAACTGACTCTCTAAATGGTGCTAGGTAGGTATCCACCCTTGTTTAGATCAATTAATAGGTGCACAAGCCTTTACATGACACAAAAGAATAAAAGAATGAGCAGATAAGAAGAATGCAATTGTAAGATGATCTGGAAGTATCTAGAATCTCTAAAAATGGAAGCTCGACCTTCTCTAGGTGTTTCTGGAAGTTAAACTACCATCAAGATGTGTTTTTAGTGCATGGAAAGCTCTAATTAGGAACAAAGAATTAACTGTCAGTGCACCATTTCTTCTTCAAAACTATTAGTGCACCTCTGTGAAAAGTGTGCTTGTGCACCTTGGTGACAGGTTCCAAAAATCCAATTTTTTTTTGAAGTGTCAAAACTTGATTTCTAGCATCTTGGTTTTTTCTCTCTTTACACCAAAACAATGTCTGGATGTTTTCTCTTGAACTTGTCTATAGTCTCCACCACTTGGGTAGCCTCTGATAAATCTAAACTCTCATATTTATCCTTTAGTGGTTGTTAGCAATTACTAACTTCAATCTGAGTTGCTGCAAAATCTTCAAGCTTTTTGTCTAGCTCCAAAAATACCTCTATAGTCTTGAATGCTTGTTTAATGTATTCATCTAACGAAGCATCCTTAAATACTTTTAAGAATTTTTGGACCATTGATTGTGTCACAATAAGCTTGTTCTTAGTCTCATGATCTTCAAAAATATCAAAGTAAGCAGTGTTAGATTACCTTTTCACTCCCAAAAATTTCTCTTGAGTTTGATCCTTAAGCCTCTAGATCCTCCAATGTAATTTTTCCATAATCTTATTCCTTGCTAATATCTTCTCAATCCAATCATTGGGCTTGTCTAGATCCTCAGAAATATATACTTCAATCAACATACAATCCTTTTGACCCTTTATTGATTTAATTTCCTATAGGTCTTGATCCTAGGTATGTACTTCATCCATTAGTCCAAAATATTGTTTCACTATGGACACAAACTTGTCAACACTAGACTAGAAGTGGCGCAATAGGTTCAAATTATCCTATATTATCTATACACCTTTCTCCTCAAAATTGTCATGCCATTGTTGACATACTTCCAAAAATGGATCTAACTGTGTTGCCCCTATTCTTGTTCTCTCTAATGCCATCACAAGAGTAATCTCTAGATTTTCAAGGTTGATTGGGCCCACAACTTCATGCAAATAGCCTCTTAATATCTCATTTTTCTTCCAAAGTGTTATCAACTTGGACTCATCCTGGTCCATATGCCTGAACACCTATTTCCTATGAGTAGTGATCATGACTTTGGCTATGCCTACTGTGGGTCTTCCCAACATGGCCTCCTTGATTTGGTAGTCTTTAGGAGTCATTTTTTTTGTGTTAGAGTGTGAAGGAGGGATAGCTATATGTTTAATTAAGCCCTGATCTTGGTTCTTCATTATGAAGGTCAGTTTTCACACAACACCCATAGGTAGCTTAGGCTTCTTGATTTGTTTTACTGATTCCTTAATTACCTCCTCGATTTTTAGGGCTATATACCTCTTTTGGAAAAAAATAACCTCCCTATTTATCCATGTTGGTGTGGTGCCCATGGGAGACATGTATTTGGCTAAAGAGGTTGGTCCTATTGCAGGATCCTTTCCCTTATTAGTCCTCTATGGTTTCTTCTCTTGTCAAGAAAGATCTCTGGTTTGAGTCTCTATATTTGGTTGGGCTAAGCTCCTAGCCTCTACATCCTAAGGAGTTTGTTGAGTCTCTTCAAGTATTTTCCCTTCCTTAGATACTTCATCAACATGTAGTTACTAGGGCTCCCCTTCACCGGTCACTTATTCTTCTTCTTGTGTACCTTGATGAAGTGGAGTCATTGAACCTTTATCCAAGATTGTCAAATCTTGAGATGGTGGTTGTGGAATACCCATAGGTCCTTGAGGTTATTGAGTTGTCATTTTGTATGATGTTGAATGATAGGAATTCTTTCAAACTCCTCTCTTGAAAAGCTAATCGAGGATCAACTCCAAGGTTCTGGATGATCTTGAGATCTACTAAAATCCACTCAATTGAAGATAAATTTATATATTCATGAGGATGTCTTTGTTGGTTCTATTTTTTTTGGATAATCTCTTTGATCTGTTGTTATTTGAAAAACTAACCACAAAAGAAACATATTTTTGATATTTTCTATTTTATGATGAATGCAAGTTATTGATTCAACTATATGAATTCCTATTTGAACCAAGTGTTATCAAATAAGATTAAAATGATAAGGTAATGAGATATTAAATAAAATAACTTCAAAGGGAAATTCCTAATGGAAATAAAACATCGTAACGATACATCTGTGAATTAAATCATTAAAAAGATTGGGTAGGAAACCAATGAAAATAGGAACAATGCTTCCTCAATTCTACTGATGCAATCATCGATGGGAACTCAATAATAACTAAAAGATGTTTCATGTGTCATCAAATTGCAAGGCCATAGAAAGTGCACTCATGTAAGACAAGATGCTTTGTAAGAACAATAGGTGATGTGTTGTCTAATTCATTACATCAATGGAATTTGTTAATATGAGGCAAACACTAGAACTAAAATATTTCACAATCATGACAACATAACAAAACCATTTGCTCAATTATTATTCACGAACATGCATTCAAAAAAATAACACACTCTAGAAAGAATAACTAAACTTAGAATGAGAGTACCAATAACATATATTATTGCATCAAAATAATAGCCTGGAGTACATATTACATCCATGTATTTATAAGAAATCATCTCCTCCCTTTGTGTTAGGAGTGAGACTTTTTAAAATACAAACATAGGCTAAAAGCTAATTAAAAAATCTAATTTGTATACAAACTAACTCTCTAAATGGTTCTAAGTAGGCCTCTACTCGTGTTTACATCAATTAATAGGTGCATGAGCCTTTACCTGACACAAAAGAATAAAAGAATGAGAAGGTAAGAATGAAACTTTAAGATGATTTGGAAGTATCTAGAAGTTGAACTACCATCAAAATGTGTTTCTTATGCATGGAAAACTCTAAATTAGGAACTAGAAATTAACTCTTGGTGCACTGTTTCTTCTTCAAAATTGTTAGCTCACCTTTGTGAAAAGTGCACCTGTACACCTTGTTGATAGTTTCCAAAAATCCAAAATTTTCCTAAGTGTCAAAACTTGATTTCCAACATTTGGGTTTTTTCCCTCTTTAAACTAAAATGATGTCTAGATGTTTTCTCTTAAACTTCTCTATAATCTCCACTACTTGGGTAGCCTTAAATAAATCTAAATTCTCATATTTATCCTTTAATGACTATCAATGATTACTAACTTCAATCCGAGTTTCTACAAAATCTTCAAGCTTTGTGTCTAGCTCCAAGAATACCTCTTTAGTCTTGAATGCTTGTTTTATGTCTCCATCTGAGAAAGCATAATTGAATGTTCCTCAAAATATTTTGACCACTAATTTTGTTGCAATAAGCTTGGTCTTAGCCTCATCTTCAAAAATCTCAAGGCAAGTGACATTTTAGTACCTTTCTGCTTCCAAAAATTTCTCTTGAGTTTGATCCTTAAGCCTTTGGATCTTTGCATGTAATCCTTCCATAATCTTATTCCCTATTGATATCTTCTCAATCTAGTCATTGATCATGTCTAGCTCCTCAATAGTATATACTTCTATCACCATGTAATATCTTTGACCCTTTATTTATTTTATTGCATGTAGGTCTTTAGCCCAGGTATGTACTTCATCCATTAGCCCAAAATATTGGTTCACTATGGAAACCAACTTATCGACACCAGACTGGATGTGGTGCAATAGGTTCAAATTACCTAGTATTATATGTACACCTTTCTCCTCAAAATTTGCTGAGATGCTTCCAAAAATGGATATAACTATGATGCCCCTATTCCTTGTCTCTCTAATGATGCTACAAGAATAATCTCTAGATTTTCTAGGTTGATTGGTCCCACAACTTCATGCAGATAGCCTCTTAATAGCTCATTTTTCTTCTAGAGTGCTATCAACTTGGGCTCATCCTAATCCATATGCTTGAATACCTCTTTCATACCTATAGTGATCATCACTTTGGTTGTGTCTACTATGGGTCTTCCCAACATGAACCCCTTGATTTGGTATTCTTTAGGAGTGAATTGTTTGGTGTCAACATGTAGAGGAGGGATGACAATATGTGCAAGCAAGTCTTGATCTTGGTTCTTCATTATGAAGGCTAGTGTTCAAATATTACCCGTAGGTGGCTCATGCTTCTTGATTCCTTTTACTAATTTCTTTATTCTCTCCTTAGTTGTTAGGTCCAACTACCTCTTTTGGTGAAACTAACCTCCCTCTTCATCCATGCTATTGTGGTGCCCATGGGAGACATGTAATTGGCTAAAGAGGTTGGTTCTACTATAGGCTCCTCTCTCTTATCAGTCCTATCTAGAGTCTTCTCCTGTTGAGAAAGATCTCCAGTTTAAGTATCTATATCTGGTTGGGATAAGGTCCTAGCCTTTGTATCCTAATAAGTTTTTTGAGGTTCTTTAAGTATTTTCCCTTCCTCAGATACTTCATTGACATGCAGCTACTAAGGCTCCCCTTCCTTGGTTGTTGGTTCTTCTTGTGTAGCATGAGGAAGTAGAGTCAAACCTTTATCCAAGAGTGGAAAATCTTGAGATGGTGGTTGTGGAATACTGAGAGGTCCTTGAGGTAGAGATGACACTTGATTCCAATCCTCTCCTAAGGGCTCACTCATGGGAGTATCTCTTATTTTCTCTCCCACCATCTCAATGCCTACTGGCATAATGTCAAAATTGGGTAGGTCAAAGAGATTAATTTCTTGACGCTCCATATCGTTTATTCATTTTTGTTTCTCATTTTCTGATGTTGATCTGCAGATATTTTTCTCCTCTCTTCCTCTATTTCTTTAGCCAAGTGGGTTCTTTGGCTCAAGGGAAAATATTTTATTTGTTCCCCTTGTTCTTCATCCTTTACTTTTAGGATGGTCTAAGGCACTTGTGGCGATAGAGTGTTTTTCTTCTTTAGTCTCCTTCTTTGTGTTCCCACAATAGTTGGTTCAATTATTTCCCTTTTTAGAGCCAATGGGGAGGCTTATTCCTCTTTAGTTACTACTAGTGGCACCCTTTACTCCTCTACTTATTCTTCCTTTTGTTGTTCTAGTTGTTCTTTCTCTTGTGTTAGGTCTTGTGCTTCAAGCTCAGCTTGAGGCTCTTCTCTTTTTGGTTGTACCTATCCTTGCAGAGGCACCTGTGCTTGATTTTTCTTCTTCTTTGTTTTAGAAGGTAACTTTCCTTCTTTCTACCCCTATTAGCTCCAAAGTAGTCAACCTCTTGCTCATGTTTATGAACCATTTTTGGCCTTACTAGGGATTGAAAGGGGAAGGTTGGTACAATGACCTTTGAAGATTTTCCTTTGATTGGCCTCAATGTGGATTGTATGGGGATATATTGAGGAACTAGATCCATTCTAAATGGCTTCTTGATCCATTCCTTTGTAAACTCAACTATGTGTCTAGCCCAATGATTTATATTTGCAGTCTCATCCCTCCCCAATCTTAGCATTTATAATAGGTCACTCATAGATTTTATCCCTATTATATAATGAATCCATGACATCTTTGGTTTCCTTTTCCATAGCCTTAAGAGGGATCTTCAACACATGTTCTGCTAAATATAGAGTTATCCTACAATAGTTCCTTATATGAATATCATAGTCATCTACAACATTCATCCAATGGTCCTCCAATGCATCTTCATGTACAAACTCTTTTTGTTGTCGGTGATATACCATGTCAATATTGTCAAAGCATGGGTGAGGGGAGTTTTATTATTCCAAGGGATATTGATCCCACTTAGAATTGAAGGTGACAATATCTTTCTTTTGTTTCACCTTGAAAGAACCAATTGTGATGGGCTAGACCCATGTCTTCTTATGTTGTCTTCTCACTCTGTTGTTTGCAGAAGTGAGTTGGCATGTAATCTATAGCAGGATGAGCCTATTAGATGGGTATCTTAGGAGATTATTTGGGCGTAATAGTGTACTAGATACCCTATTATAGGTGAAGCTTTTGAATTGAATGTAGTAGGTGCCAATTTTTGTGATCCTAACTATTACCTCTACTAACATTCTTTTTGTGTAATCACCTTCGATGAAGATTATTATTGTGAAGATGAAACCATCATTCACCACCCTATATTATACACTTTTCAATGGGAGCTTCTTCTTCACCAATTATGGATATACCGCATAGGGCCAAGCATTTGCATCCTGCATGCTTACCTTTTTGTAGAGGCCTAGGTAGTCTATGGTTCTTGCTGCCAAAAAATACACCATATATGATGTCATATATAAGCATAGGTCAGCTTTGATGGCTACTAGTTTCTCATCCAAGTTGTCACTTAGGATTTTAGCCCAATCAATTGGCATCTTTATCTTTTTGATGGTCTCAATAAAGTGGACCATCTAGGTCTAAAGGTAGCCTACTGTTGGGAGTCCCATCACTCTGTTCAATAGCACATTCACATACCCAATATCATCCTTCATATAACCCCTTGTCATGTCAACTTTTCCTACTCAATAACCCACTGGTGTTCTATTGAAGAGGAAGGAGAATTGCACTATTTTCCATGCTTCTTTTAGATTATCCTTCTACCATAATTCTTATCTACCATATGTTATTCATAGATATTGGTCTTCCCTAGGAAGGTGAAATATCTTCTCAATATTCTTAGGTTAGAGGTCCAAGACTATCTCTTAATGATGTTCTCTTCCATCACATAGTGTTCCACAAGGATCATTATTTGTTTTGAAGATTGAATTGAGGTTGGATGTGATGCTGTGTTGACAAGGCATGAATGGATGAGTGAAGACACCATTTCATACCTATCTTTAGGTTTATTGTAGATCATTAGGAACACATTCCAATTTATATGTCCAAGTTCTATATCTTTGATCTCAATGTGTCCATCTTGAAACCTTGATTTCCTTGTGCCCCTTGATATTTAAATGCGATTGGTTTCATAGCCATCTTTTCTACTATTGAGGAGGATGAGGACACCATTTTATCTACATGAGAGAGATAAAAATTAGTTAGAAGGTTAAAACTTGACCTAAAACAAACTCTAACTAACTCCAAAACATGTCAAAAACCAGTCAAAATATGAAAACAAATAGTCCATCCCCCTAAAATGCCTCGACATGCACCTCAATACACCTAGTGTATTGTGACTTGCTACTATATAAGAAGCCACAAGGGTAGTTGTTTTGTGTGAGAGTGAGAAGAAAAAGGGAAACAAAGGAAAGAGTTGACTGGGTCAGAGCTTGATAGGTCAGCCAAGGGAGTATTTGTGAAGGTTGGAATCATAGCGTGGGATGTGTGGATTCATGCTTGTTCACATTGATTTATCAATTGTGGCTATGGCTTTGAAGGCTTCCATGGTTGTATTGCAATGGTATTTTTTGCTGGATAATACATGGTGATGGATGCTTTTGGAGGCTGGGTTTTTCCCAATGAGGGTTTCCTCGGGTATATCTTGTGTCACATTTTTGTGGGTATGTTGTCTATTCTCTTACATGTGGATTTTAATTCCATATATATTTTAGATCTATTATGGATTATGTGGAAATAATTATATTCTTTGTTGCAAGTTTCCTTACAAGAAGTGTGCACATGCACACCTAGTGGAGCAGTGCATGTGTGCACGTCCATGGTGTTTTTAGGAGTTTTTCACTTTTTTGATGTTTTATGTTAGACTTTGAGAAAATTCCCACATGTGCACCTTGTGGACATGTGCATGTTCACACCTTCATTGTGTGAAGTTCTTTTGATTAGTTTTAGGATTTTTGTTTCTTAGTTAGGTCTTGATTGGATATGTGGGGCCACCTTCATGTTGGTTGCCTAACCTTTGTTTCTTGTTAATTTGTGCAAGGGCAATGTTTGGGAGAGGAGCATAGTTGGTAGTAGTGAGGAGGTGCACTCTTGGAGGGGGAAAGGAGTAAAATAAAGAGAAGGTAGGGGGTTTGGGGTCTTATATAGACCTCAGGCTCAATGCACACCTCCACGGGCGTGCACCTTCCGAAGTTGGCACCCTATGGAGCTGCACTTTTTCTCCAGTCTTTGTCCCTTGGACTTACCCAATTAGATACTAGGGTCTGACCTAGACTCTTGGGGGAGTCAAAAAATAACCCAGACCCCAAACAAGGAGCCTGGTAGGAAAAACATTTCCTAGGGGTTCCCAATTTATAAAAGAAATGGGGTGTGCATTGTGAGACCACAACACAAAACACTATTGTAGAACCTAACATTCAGAAGAAGGCTAAGGAAATGACAAGATATTTTGATGCAGAGTTCACTATTTTGTTTGATATTGCTTCAGTGCAAGCTCAAAATAAGCATGATGCATCACTATCTGACATAGTATGCACAAATATTAGAAATGACTTGTAGACACTAAATATTTGTATAATGGAGATGAGGAAGAGAATAGATGAAGGAAAAAAATTGTATGGACAATGTGAAATGTCATACAATTACTTATTAAAGTTTGATAACCTGATCAAAGGCAAAATGAGTGAGCTTCAAACACTCACTATTAGATTATAACAGCCATATGTGAGCATTGAAGATATTTAAGCTGAGATGGAAATGGTTCACAGTGCTATTAGAGGCATTGAATTTGAAAAGGAGAAGGTAATCAAGAGGTTCTCTATACTTAGAGAATATTAATCCCCTAAACTTAGCATTTTGTAGAGGCAATTGGAGGAGTGTCTTGCAAAAAAGGTATCCTATGAAAATTTTTCCTACATAGATTTGAGTGTAGTAGAAGTTGCATCATATGCATTGTGAACACTTATTAGTATATCTGATACAATAAAAGAGAACTGGAAGAAGGAGCTTGAGAAGCTAAAACTTGGTTTTGTAGATTGCATACAAAGGATCTCACGTTAGAATAGAGTAAGGTAACACAATTTTGTTTTGACTATATAATTTTGGACACCTTTATCACTTGTTGGCTCCCGATTTAATAGAATTTGAATAACCAAGTATGGAAGGAAAAATTGCATCTATGGGCAGCTATCTCCAATATTGGACACAATTTACCAAGAACCTGGTCCAACTATAAGGCATGACCCTTCTTCTACTTCAGGCTCTGCAAAACCTAGGTGGGTGAACAATATCAGTTTTGATGGTGTCTCATTATTTGATATCCATCAAAACTGGAACCAGAATGTGGTCTCTTAGCAGTGAGTGGTTTTTTCTTCCCAGAAACTAGAACCCTTACAATAGACTAGAGAAAGAAATATATAGACAAGAAAGAATTCTCAGATCTATTCTGTATCTGACATGTGTCCACTTGAAATTCAATCCCTTTCAGTTGAATCACCTCTTTCATCTCTCTACCCATCTGATCTGATTTGATTTCATCATTAGCTTGTAACAAACTTCTAAATATCTCAGCTAAATGATGAAACCTTTATGCAACCAAAAATCTGAACTGCATCAAAATGCTAGTGAAATCCTGATTCAACTGACTTGAAAGTGGTTACATTAGACCCCAAACTACATCTTCACTATCTTTTACTGATATTTAGGTCATTTCCATGTTATGAAATAGTTTTGAACTTCATTATCTAAATACAACTGCAAAATGGGAATTTGGAATAAAACCTCTTTTAGCTCAAACAAACTGCTTGCTATGCAAAAAATAACTCTAAAATAGGAAAATTCATCTTCTCACAATTTTGGCAATATATAATATTGATATGTTAGCCTTCGAAAAACTCCCAAAATATCAGTTTGAAAAAAGTCCCTCTATTATAAACCCTTGTCTGCAACTGAATTTTTCAAAAATTTAAATGATTCTAAAGTATAAACTTTAGAAAAAGGCCCTTTTTAATTTAAAATTCTGAATGTCACCCATTTTGAATTTTGGCATTTAAAATATTTTATTATTTTTCCTTTTGCCTTCAAATTTTTGGTCAACCCTCCTTTGACCAAGTGCCACATGTCACCCTATGATTGGCTCGCCTGATCTGCATCATCTACCATGTGTCATTACCATATCAGCCCTCACTATGTCACTATGGTAATTCTCGTGCAACTTTCACGTGGTGAGATAGCGAGGACCATCGGATGTGCCATGTGACACAATCTCCTTCATCTATCTAGATCTTGCCACATCACCTCCTACTCGCTACCACTTGGCATGATCTGATTCATTGCTCTAGCCCAATGACATGTGTCAGCACCATCTCCACCCTCGCTATGTCACCATAGTTAACTAGTGAGCACTTCTTGTCGGTGAGATAGTGACACCCGCTTGATTGGGACATATGCAACAATCTCCTTCCTCGATCTATTTCTTGCCACCTCATCACACCGATTAGTTTGTTCAAAATTTTGCTAATGTCACCTCTAGCTTGGATGCTAGTGGGACCCTTGCGCAAGCCATAGCCTTTCCAAAAGGCTCTTCACCTAATACACAAGTCATTGCATGTGTTTTAATATTTAAAGAGTAAAATAATTCTCATGGCCTCAATGTGGGATAAAAGCTTTGGAGGTATTCCTGTCTGCTATGCGTGCTCTCTGCCACAGTGTCACGTGGAGTTCTACACTCTCATGGTCTATGGATTTAACCTACTGCTCATGTAGCTTCCCATAATTTTCTTGCAAGTTTCTCTATTTCTAGAACCTGATATGACTTGCTGCCTCATTCAATCTTAAATTTTTTAATAATATGCTCTAGAGCCCCTATCGCATCTTCTTTTCTATGTGAGCTTGTTTATCTTTACATCGATTGCCTCCCCTGCTTCAACATGTAGCTCTCCAGTCTTCAACTGTGAACAATACATGTGGGTTTGCCCTTCATTTTTTGCTATGTGCTTGGGTTGACTCTGTTTGAAAATTATGTGGCCTACTCTTTTTTGATGCTTGCATTCTTACTTCTCTTTTTGGCGTGGTGGCTCTATTCCTTCTTTTGGACCTTGCTCCATGTAACTGCCTTGTTTGTTGAGTCGGTCCTCTTCTTTTGACCAGGACTTCATGCTTTGAAGGTGTCCCTTTCTTTAACATGTGGTGCTCCCTTCTGGTCTAATGTGAGTTGCTGCTCTTATATGGATGCTTCTGCTAGCATGGCCCCTGCATGGATTTTCTTTTCTTGCTTACAGCTACCCCTTTTTATGTGTGAGAGCTCATTTAAGAAGCATGGGTTACTATTTTTAACATAGTTCCCTCATAGCCGGTTGTGGTTTTCTCATGGTGTGAAGACTCTCCTATTCCTTGCAAGGCACGGATTTGCTTCATGTTTGCATTCTTTACTAGGCATGGCGACTTCTTCCTTTGTGTGAGGAGCTCTTGGGTCTTACTGGTGTTGAATGTGTCCTTTAAATCTAACACCTGCTGCCTCAAAGCGTGAGTTATTTCATGCTTTCTTGCTAATTTAATCATGTCTCCTTCCTTCCCCTTCATCGCTACTCAAGATCCTGTCATCTATTTCTAATATAATTTCCAAGGTAGGCTGCATAGTTATTTTGACTTAGGTTTCTTTTATGTGCCACGAGTTCCCTAGTTCTTGCTGTGCCTCTCTCATTTGGCTTTGGCACTAGCTGTCTTTAAAAATGCTCCCTTTGAAACCATGGACTCTTGTTTAAAACTATGGCTCCTTACGCTCAATCCATAAACCTATGCTTGGATAACACTATGAACAACTTCCTTGCATTTTCCTTTGCTCACTTTTAATCAGCATGAGGTGTTTTCTAGTTGGCTTGGCTTCTTTTGGATGTGTGAGTGTCTTTTTAAAGGCGTGGGTTTCATTGTCTTTAGTTGGAAAATTACCTCTTGTAACACCTACCTCCTTCCTTTTAAATGACATCCTCTGCCTTTGTTGCTTCTCCATTTTAGTAGTCAACTTATTTCCATTATCACACCAATTAAAATATTTACACAATAGCCGATAGTAATTCCACCATTTGACTCGCTAAATTACTATGTTGCTGCTTTTGCAATAAAAGTTTGGTGCTCAAAACAAAGAATGAGTCAAACCACTTAAATTGTGACTTTACTTTTTTATTATTCCTTGAATAACAAACAAGATTAGATTTCAAAACAAATGTCCTTGGTTAGTAACATGAATAAGTGATTAAATTTTTAATACCCCTATCGACAATTTCTAAATGCAACTGAAAAGCCTTTTGTACATTGTCAATAATGTAGCCTTCTTTCTTTGAAGAGCTCCCTTGCCTTTTGGCATGAAAAACTACTCCAAGGTGGCTCCTTCAATTGCTTGGTCAACTCATTAGTAACATAGAAAGGAATGTTGCATGCTATCGCAAGAGGAAAAACCCAAGAGGGAAATCAACACCACTGATGCAACTTTAATAGAGCTAACATTCTCAATCATTTATTAGATTCCTTTGTGATGCTTGCTATTAGCATAGGCACTTGTTACTGTTGTGCTTGCCATACAGACAAAAGCAATAAAATTGCTTGTAGCCCAAAGATCTCTTGATCCTCTCTATCGACACAATGGATCAAACAAAAATGAGCTGACTCCAAGTACAAAACTAACCACCTCCTAAACTAAAATAGAAACAAATGATATCAGCATTGAAGTCTTCCCTATTCTAGGGGAACTTGACTCAACTTCATATCAAAAGGAAATCTAGATTCCATAGCATGATTCACTTCTACACATGCTTCGTAATGATCTTCTATATTTAGGCATATTGTTTTATAAAGCATGGTACCTTTTCCATTAACTTCCAACCGAGTATTGTAAAGCATTTCAAATTCTCTGACATGTTATAATACTATTGAGCTAAAAAGCATATAATGTAGTATTTTTGTTGTAATTTGTTGATGTATGGTTCCCAGTAATAGTCCCGCCCATAGTGCCCCTACTCTCAGAAGAACCCCTAGAATTTCATAATGATCAATATCATTTTAATCTTTGAATATCTTCAATTTCACATCTTATCAATTTGGTATAATTAGTCAGGTCCCAGAGTGGGTCTAGCTAAAATAATTTTTGTTTCAAAACAACTGAACTACAAAACTGACTCATTCACCCTCTAGCACTGATTTTGAAGCAAATTCAACCACTAAAAAAAAAATTTGAAGCTCATTTTACATCTTTTTGCAAACTGTCACTTTTACACTAGGAGGTCCATTGACTGACCTTAAAAATTGACCAAACCACGTGATCGGGCTCTAAAAAATGGCACACTAATTCTTTTCTCCACACTCTTTCACCATGTTGGATCTCGTCTCATGAGGAATTCGAGGTCAGAAGATATTCGCTATCAAAGTTGCCTTCTTAAAATCACCTGCATGAAAACATGTCAGAAAACACTAAACTGCGTTTGGAATCGGCTTCAAAAACTAGGTAAATGAGCACATGGAGAAACAAAAATTGGGGCATTGTTTCTCTATCATGAGGAGAGTATGGATCTGCAATTTGGGCTCATGATGAATCACAGGGCATGAATGGCTATTAGTCAAAGTGGGTTACTTGGATTTTGCAAATTGGAAACACTGACAGAAAACATTTTTTGCGAATGGAATTGACCTGGAGAAGTGTGCAAATGGATTCGTCATAACTTGCAAATTGACACACTTAAAGTATTTTTAGAGGACAAAATAGTGGTATAATCCATTTGGCCTCACCTATCATGGATTATGAGTTATGATGTCATGAATAGGGGTACCAAACAATTTGCACTTGCTGACACCAGTAAAACTTTAGAAATTGCATTTGGAATCACGTTTGAAAACTGATCAAACAGATTCATCATAAGTTGAAACTTGAAACATAACAAGTCTCTCACATCTAAAATTCAACACAAAAGGAATTTCAACATTTTAGTCAACTGGTCAAAAGTTATAACACGTCAAACAGGGCTTCCCAAAATTTAGAATTAATTGCAAAAGCATGAAAACAGTAAACTACCAACTTTGAGGGATTCAAAACCTAGTCAAATGGAATTGAAATGACTTGAAATCTGAAACATAAGTTCTTGGATATGGATAGTAGACACTCCCAAAGTGGTGAATCATAAAATATTCTTGGGTGCGAGATATTCTATGACAAACACAGCCTCCTGCTGTTGTTTGACACGGTAAAATTACATATTTGACAATTGCTTAAAACAAGACTTCACAGGAAGGCTTAGAATGATAAATTAACTTCATAGAACATGCAAACACACTAAGTGAAAGGTGCTAGAAGCATTAAACACCTCTTAGGCCTCAGACTGACAGTCGGGTACAAACTCATCAAAAAGCATGTAAGGGGCCTGATTTCTCAATAGTTCTCAAAATTGGGCCTTCAATTTTGAGTGCCAACATCATTGATGTCAAAGGGGGAGAATAATGTAAAGGAAAATTGAATAACAATGTATATACATGTAAGGGGGATCTTAGCTATGTATATAGGAAATCATTGTAGAAGGAGAGATAAGGAATGTAATGATCTATCAAGACATGAATATAATTTTCATATTTTGAAGCTCAATTTTGAGTAGTATCTTTTTATATTTATTGTTGTTTTTGTATAACATCATTTTGGGACTTAAAAATTTTTCCCAAATTTTGTCATCAATGCTAAAGGGGGAGATTTTTGGTAATATGGATAGGAAGATGAGTGAGTGTTATCATTTATGGAAACATATATATTCTGGTATTTCAGTATGTATAGATGACATAGTATGAGTTAGCACATGCACTGTTAAGGACTGATAGTTGCATTGACATTATGGTCAATGTTTATTTATTAGTGACTCACACTTAGTCAATTGGTTAGCAACTAGCAAGCTTATCTTGCAGTTTATAGTGTTAACTGAGAAATCTAACTACTACCAAGTCCTACAGTTGCTACCAAGTTTCAGAATCTACATTCAATTCAAGTCGAGCAGTATCTACCAAGTTCATCAATGATAGTGCAAACCGAGCTTCATGGTACTAACCAAGTTGCATAGTGTCAACTGTGTTCTCTTGAGGCTATCGAGTTTGTAGTGTTAATGATGAGAATCTAGCGTTGACCGAGTCAAAGAGTGTCAACCAAGTGATCTAGTTAAATGCTAAGTTTCATAGTATTCAATGAGTCACTACTATTGACCAAGTTTAGACTACTTGGAAGTGATAAGTATAAACCAAGCTTCTAAATCTACTGAGAGCATGATGATGCTAAGTGTTGACAATGGTTGTTAAGTATCAGAACCTCACTACATTTTTCTTTAGAACCTGAGTGTCAACAGTTGGGCCAACTTTGTGATCTTGATGGAAATTTATGTTGTAGCTGACTTTGATGAATTATGATTTGGATTAATATATATGTAATGTACTATATCATATCCAAAGAAGAAATGAAAGAATGTATGATGCAAATATAATAAGAGAGAAGTGAAAATTGTGAAGGCTACAAGCAATATAAGGAGCTGGTAAAGATTTATCTATCACAACAAGGTGATCATCAAATTTCAAAGGAATCTCAACCAAAAAATTGAAGTTGTAGATTAGAGATCAGCCATTGGTTCATCCTAATAGGTGTATCAGCTAAATCCTTTAACCAGGTAGACTTAACAATCTTTGACAAATCTCTTTACTAAGTACATATTTTATTGTATGTTTTGCAAATCCCTTTACAAGGTGGACCTAGTAGTCCTCATTGATCCTAATAGGGTAGATCATCAGAAGTGATCAATTATAAGCCTTAACTGACCAACTTTATACTATAGTACTAGAGCTTGTGGGTATCATCCCCACCCAGTTTTACTTTCTATTTGGAAGGTTTTTGGGTCACCATATCTTATGTCAAAGTGTTATGAACATTTTAATGCTTTCATTCTTTTATGCACACAATTAGATCAAAATATTATATGAAGGATTAATTGGTGAAATAATTTGAATTTTTATTGGTTCTTGATTCACCCCCCCTCTTAGTAACCTTGCCTACCTCACATTTCCAACAATTGGTATCAAAGCTTTATGGTTCTTAGAGAAATATTTTAGCAGCTTGAGCAAAGATCAAAGGCAATTGAGGTATACAAGCTAGCTAAGTCTATTGACAATGAAAAGTTGGATTTTGAATTGGCTATTAGGCATTTTAAGAAATAAAAGGAGAAACTCTCTCAATCATTGAAAATAAGGAAAGATCTTGTAGTACAAATGAATGACAATCTCTACAATGAAGAAAGAAATGAAGATATTTGTCTTAAAAGAAACTTAGATGAAGCTGATGAAGTTGTTGGAAATATTCAAGACTATGCTAAGTGACTAAGAGGGGAGGGGTGAATCAGTAACTTCTAAAACTTTAACAATTTCAATTCTTAATCTGACAATCCAATTAGCATTTAATTCATCATATATGATCTAATTGCATGTATGAGAAACTGAATATATTAAAGAATTCATAACACTTTGACACAAAGATTTGGTGACCCAAAAACCTTCCAATTAGAAAGTAAAACTGGGGTGGGGATGATACTCACAAACTTTAGTACTACAGTATAAAGTTGGCCTATTAAGACTTAAATTGATCACTTTTGATGATTTTCCCTGTTAGTAGCAATAAGGACTGCTAGGTCCACCTTGTGAGAGGATTTTCAAACATACAATGAAGTATGCACTTAGTAAAGAGATTTATGAAAGACTGTTAGGTCTACCTTGTTAAAGGATTTAGCTAGATCACATATTAGGATGAAGTAGTAGATGATCTCTAATTAACAACTACGTTTGTTGAATGAGATTCCTTTGTGTACTGATCACCTTTCTGTGACAAATGTGTCTTTGCTGCTCCTTATGCTATTATGGCCTTTACAATTCACTCTTCTTTTTCTATATTCAAATTGCATTCATAACTTGCACACATACACATATATTTAGATATGGTATGATACATTACATATATATAGCAATCTAATTTACATAATTACAAATTCTTCCATAATACAAGTTACCACAAATATTACAAAGTCATCCCACATGAAGATACTCAGGTTTTGAAGACTGACTCAGTGAGGTATTGATACTTGACATCTACTATCATTTCTTAGCATCATAATGTACTCAATAGATGTAGTAGCTTGGTTCATACTGATCACTTCCAAGTAGTCTTGAACTTGGTCTGCACTAGTGACTTGGTAGATATTGTGCAGCTTGGCTTAAACTAAATCACTTGTTTACCATGGAAATACTTAGTAAACACTATCACCTTGATCTTAGTATACAATTGAATCATTTGGTTAACACAAAAAGGCTCAGTTAACATTGGATTCACATCACATGAATTGCGAGCTTGGTAAGCACTGCACTACTTAGTAACCACTGATAAACTCAACATCAACTGAAATGCACAGTTTACACTACTGGTCTTCACATTAACTAAATTTTCTCAATAACCACTAGGATTTGTCCAAGGGACTTAGTAGCAACTGAAATGCTTGGCAACAACTAAAAATTGTATAATGAGCTCAATAACCATATACAATTTGAATAAGTGTGTGTTACTAATAAAAAACTTGACTGATATGTCAACAATCTACCCCTTTTGCATTAGTGACAAAAACACTTATCAACCAAAACTGAATACCTTATATCCATCACCATGTGATACTGGCTCAGTAGAATATAGTATTTTTGAGATTTATCAAAATTGATTTTTTAAGGTATATATAGTATACTATACATCTTTTTGCTATATACAACATGTCTTTCTATTCATTTCAAGTTCTCCCCCATAGCATATTTCTCCCCATACTATCCTCTTTCTCCTCATACTATGTGTCTCTCTCCCACTTTTTGAGAGTAATGCCAAAGAGTTATTCTATTTTATTTACATAGAGAAACCAAAATGGGATAAGAATTTAGAATGTACCTTGAGAATGATTGCCAAGGTTTTATCCCAATTTTCTTGCAAGATGTTACATGTATGAAGTGTAATTTGGACTTCTACTGATAATTCTATCATATGGTCTACAATAGAGAAGTTATTGTCATGGATTAGAGTTTTAGAATGTACAATATTTTTTGTAGTGCATCCATGTTTGGAAGGATCATATTTTTTATGTCAATCAATGTGGATCTGATCCTTGCTTCTTCCCTTAGCAATTCTACTTGCATATTTGACAAAAATCTTATTTTCTTAAAGTGTGTAGAGCTTGAACTAGGGTCAAGTTGCAATTCCTAAGCACTAGCCTTTGAATCTTCATCTATTTTGGACAATTTGTCCTTTATTTCCTTTGTAAACTTAGAAACATCACATAGTTTCCCAAAAAATGATGACACATTTGAACAAGATGTTTATAAATTGCCCAAAATTGTAGAAATTTCTACTTGATGAATAGCTATCTACTGAGCAATGTGCTCCAACACTTTATCGTCAAGCTTCTTTTCAGCCTTCTACACCAACTTATCTTGTCCATCAGTGTCTTCATTACATTTATGGACTGCTTTAGCTAGCTGATACAAAATAGGTTGAGAAGAATCAATCTCAATTCCTATGGCCTCTGCCAAAATGTTCTTAGTATCTTCAATTATCTTGTACTCTTTATCTCTCTCCTCTCTTAGCCTTTGCTATTTAGCCTTCTTCTAGAGGAGTTCACCAAATGTCTATATTTGGTCTAGAGTAAGCTTGTAAATATTCCAATTAGGGATTACTATTTCCTCATCTAAATCAATGTCTTCCTCTATCTCCTTTCCTTAACCCAAGAATTTTGTGCTTGGTTGAACCTTGGGCTCAATTGTCCTTACACTTATTGGTTTTGTATCCGGAATAGAAACAATGTTAGAAATGCTAGGGCTTGTAGTAAAAATTGATATCGTACTTACTAAAGGATTACTTACAAAAATACTTGAGGAGCCCAAAATTGATGTGGCCAAAATTGTAGAACCCAAAACTGGTGTGCTTACAACTGAACTATCCAAAGATGATGTTTCCAACTTGGTAGATCAAGTAGAGGTTACTTCTATCAATGATGTTCTGAGATGAGTAGGGGCAAAGAGTGTTTGGACATTTGAGATGTCACTAGTGGTCACAATCAAACTTGCTGATGTTGTCTCAACACTTGATGTTGACACTGGCTTGCTTGAAGAGTAAGGAAGTGAGGCAATAACTGTCGTAGCTTTCTTGACTAAGTTAGTCTCCTCATCATCTTGATTTTCTTTCTCATCAACCTCTTAGGCAATAACTGTCGTAGCTTTCTTGACTAAGTTAGTCTCCTCATCATCTTGATTTTCTTTCTCATCAACCTCTTTCTCCTTGTATTCTTCATAAAAAATTGAGTTGATCCTTCATCATCCTCATCATCATCATCCTTTACATCAACTAAAAAATCACTTGGTTTATGAAGATGACAAACATTTTTCCAAGTGTTTGTTGCATTCTTCACAACATATTCAATATCCTTCATCAAAATTAGATAGGTATTGAACTTGAGAGTCAATTTTCCTTCATTCTTCTTTAGTGACTCTTTCACCTTTGCAACTGATATGTTCAGTAATAACTACCTTAAGGTTTTCCCATATATGTCTTTGATTGTTTGCATAGCATGTTCCCATCTTGTCTTGATTTTGTCCATTAAGACATTGGGAATTTGAGAAGCAAGCTAGTCAGGGGAGTACTTCCATTGTCCCATCTTGTCTATGACTAGATCTTCTATTTGCTTCTTCTCTTCATTTGTTCTGGTTTCATATTTTAAAGCCTTCAAATTTGTTATACCAGCTCCATCTTTCAATTCCTTTAGCCTATCCTAGAAGGTGGGTGGAGGTCTATTGAATATGATGTCTGCTACTTCTTTGTCAACCTTCTTTCTTGATCTCCTAGTGAATACTATAGTGGATGGCTTTGCTAGCTTGGTGGTGATCACCTTTCCTCTCTTCTTTAATGGTTCTTCTTTTTTAGATTCTTCCTCATCTTCTACTTCTTCACCTTGCTCATCCTCACCTTTTCCCTTAGTTAACAAAAGGGGTGAACTTAATTTCAGTTTTGCAATCCTTCTTTTCCCTTTGTTGACTACCTAAGGGAGCTTTATTTCAAGTTCGATCCTACCCTATGCTTCATCATATGTTACAAGGTATGTAGCCTTAGGATCAACTAGTTCATTGATATGAGATTCAATAATATCCTTTGTTTCATCAATGTTGACCTCATAACCAAGAGGTTTTACCTACACAATTCTAGGCCTAACTACCTAAATTTACACCTTGTCATTGTCCACCATGAAACATATATCATCTTTATAGTCTTCAACTAGCTTCTTGGGAGTTTTGAACCTATTGTTCCTTTTCTCCTTAAATGCATAAAAGTAGTTGTCCATGATACTATTGTAGTTTTCACCCATCTCGGCAATATACTCATTGATTTGATAGAGCACAAGCACATCTTTTCTCCAAACTATAGTGCATTTAGAGGGGAAGAACTTCTGTACATAAAAGAGTAAGCAAGTTAAGAAAGAACCAAACTTACATGGATTATTCTTTGATGTTCTTATGTTTTCCATGTTCTTGTTGAACTATTTCAAAAATAAGTCAAAAAGGTTCTATGATAAGTTGATCTTAACCATCTTGTATGCCAAATCCATGGCTTCACATGACACATTGTTTAGTCTGCTTGAATTTTATATCTTGTGCACAATAATGTGAATTCCAAACTTTAATTCTGCATTAGTGACAATATTGATTTTCATTCCTCTACCATCCCATTCTTCTATGGTTTTCTTCTCCAATTCTACTTGACCTAGGGTTTTAGTCATTTTGGCTTTGGCTAGCATTAGGAGGCCAGTGATGTGATGAATCATCTTCTTAGTGATCAACACTGGTTGTTCTAACCATAGCTACCCATTATGCACCCAACTGAGGATAAACCTAATCCATTTTATTTTAAATTCATGGGGCATGTGAGGGATGTGTGTCAACCCTTTGGTTTCCAAATGTTGGTGCTTAGGTTTTAAGACTCCATTTACACATAGTTAACTTGGGCATCATCCATTTGTAGTGTACCAATTTCTTGAATAACACATTTGAAATGAGTGTGAATATCATTGATAAGAAGTACCTTTGGAGGAATTTGGGATTGCACACTGCTTGGATCTAGGGTTTTGGAAACTGTAGGAGTGAGCTTGAAATCTAGCACCTTCCATTCAACTCCATGAACCAACATGTTAGATCCTTGCTTGACCTTGCTACTACTGGATGGCATTTTCACTTGGTAGATTGAGAGAATTCAAGAAAAATTTTGTTGGAAATTTTTTGAAATCACTTTTGTCACACTGAAAATTGCTCTTCACAATAGCACTCAAAATTTAACAGTAAGAAATGACTCTGATTCCATGCCTTTTATTGAAATTTTTCCATTAATGCTCAGCAGGAAAGTAGATATGTTGATAGACTATCATCCACTACTTGACATTGATCGCTTGATGAAGTCTTCATGACTTAGTAACCATAGGTATCTTTATTACTTCCAACCTCACTCGGTAGAGTCTATGACTTAACCTCACTCAGTAGAGAAGGTAACTTAGTAGACATTAGTATCTGTATCACTTTGTGATCCCTTTGTATCCTAATTATAGATTTGGATCTTTGTCACCCTTCAATTGGAACTGATTTGGATGTCACCTTTGATAACCTAGTTCCAATTCTCCTTTGAGAACTTAATTAGAATGATAGAGTCACCCAGTGAATGACTTGACCATCATTGCTTGGACTAGTATTCTTAGTAGTCTTAGGAATCCATTACTATCTCATCTGCTTTCGGATGTTATCAACCTTTGCCTTCTTTTCATCTTCAATCTTACTAGTATTCCTATAGTTCTTGGAAAGATGACCAAGTTTTGTACAAATGAAACATCTTTTAGTCGTATCTGTTTTTGTCATATGATGTGTAACACAATTCATACCAATGTGTCCAAATTCTCCACAATAATGACATCTGCACCAGGTGTTTTAGTCCCAACCAAATATAGCTTTCATAATTTGTTCTGTAGGATTCAATGTCTTGGTTTTGCATTCTAATGCCTTGTGTCCATGTTTCTTATATTTATGACATTTGCCTTCAAATTTTTGGTTTTTCTTTGCATTCATTAGCTCTATGACCATGCTGATTGTAGTTGTAGCATTTTTCATTGAATTTCACTTTCCCATTGCTCCAACATTTGTTTGATGTATGACCTATCTTACCACAGTGATTGCAAGTAGGTCTTTGATTCTTTTGAGCACCTTGTTTGGAGGATTCACCTTCTTTATATCCAATTCCTACTTTTCCTTTTTGTCTATAGAGATTCTACTCATTCAATTGATTCATGTCTGCTTGGGATTTCATCATCCTTTCATTAAGCTACCTTTCAAAATTTGGATCATTCTACAATCTTTCATTTTTAGATCTCAGGTTCATGATTTCTTCATTTGCATTGGTGAGCTAATTGACTAAGTCAGTTTGCTGAAGGGATACATGTTGAATCTCATTTTCTTTTCCTTCCAACTCTAATTTTGTTTTGTTTTTGTCTACCATGATTTCACATAGCCTTACTGACTAGATTTCTTTCTCTCTTCTTAGTTTCCTGACTTCATCTTGTAGTGAACCATTCTTCTATAGGAGTTCTTTGATTGCATTATTTGCTTCATTTGAGCTGCTTGAAGGATGAATGTCTTCAATTATTTCTTCAATGTAGAGATGATCATTCATTTGATTTGCAAGTTCCTTCTTCTTTTCAGGGATTCAGAGAGTTTCTCTTTTGCTTTCTTGAGTTTGGCGATGGCCATTTCCAAATCCAAATTTTCATTTTCAATGGCTTTGTCAAGTTTGAATATCTCCATGGCCTTGATCTTTTCTTATGCTGTTAAACTTTCTCTTGAGAACCACAAAGCTCTCATACCAATTGTTGGAAATATTCAAGACTATGCTAAGTTACTGAGAGGGGAGGGGTGAATTAGAAACTTTTAAAACTTTAACAATTTTAATTCTTAATCCAACAATCCAATTAGAATTTAATCCATCATATCTGATCTAATTGCATGCATGAGAAACTAAAAATATGAAAGCATTCATAAAACTTTGACACAGATTTGGTGACCCAGAAACCTTCCAAATAGAAAGTAAAACTGGGGTGGGGATGATACTCAAAAACTTTAGTACTGTAGTGCAAAGTTGGCTTGTTAAGGCTTACATTGATCACTTTTGATGATCTACCCTATTAGGAGCAATAAGGACTACTAGGTCCACCTTGTGAGAGTATTTTCAAACATACAATGAAGTATGCACTCGGTAAAGAGATTTATGAAAGACTGTTAGGTCTACCTTGTTAAAGGATTTTACTGGATCACCTGTTAGGATGAAGCAATAGATGATCTCTAATTTTCAACTACATTTGCTGAATGAGATTCCTTTGTGTACTGATCACCTTTCTATGATAGATGTGTCTCTATTACTCCTTATGCTATTATGGCCTTTACAATTTACTCTTCTTCAACTATATTCAAATTGCATTCATTACTTGCACACATACACATAAATTTAGATATGGTACAATATATTACATGTATATACCAATCTAATTTACACAATTAAAAAGTCGGCCATAATAAATGTTAACACAAATATTACAAAGTCAGCCCACATGAAGATACTTAAGTTTTGAAGACTGACTCGGTGTGGTTCTGATACATGGCATCCACTAACATTGCTCAGCATTGTCATGCACTTGGTAGATATAGAAGCTCAGTTCATACTAATCACTTCAAAGTAGTCTTGAACTTGGCCTGCACTGGTGACTTAGTAGATATTATGCAACTTGGCTTAAACTAAATTGTTTGTTTACCATGGAAATACTCAGTAAATACTATCAAATTGAGCTCATTATAAATTGAATCATTTGGTTAACATAGAATGGCTCAATTAACACTAGATTTGCATCATAGGAACTATGAGCTCAGTAAGCACTGCACTACTTGGTAACCACTGATAAACTTTGCATTGACTAAAATGCATGATTTACATTGGTGGTCTTCAAATTAATTGAATCTTCTTGGTAACCATTGAGATTTTTCCAAGGGACTTAGTAGTAACTGAAATGCTTGGAAACAACTAACAATTGTACAATGAGCTCGGTAACCATATATAATTTGAATAAGTGTGTGTCACTAATAACAAACTTGAATGATATGTCAACTAAAGAAATCAAGGATCTACTTGAAAAGAATTTCAATCTTCAAGAAGAAGCTAGAAAGCTGAAAAGAGAATAAGAAATCTAGTCAGTTAGATAATGTGAATTCATGGAAGAAAAAGACAAAGCCAAAGAAGAGAAAGAATGAAAGAATAATAAAATTCAACATCTATCCCTTTAGTAGAAATACTTCATTAATAAGCTCACTAATGAAAATGAATAAATCATGAATCTAAGATAAAAGAGTGAAAGATTGTAGAGAGATCTAAATACTAAGGACCAAACCAAAGAAAAAATGTTAAAATCTGAAGAAGACATGAATCAGTTGAATGGGAAAAGTTAGTACAAATAGAAAGGAAAAGCTGGAATAGGATACATAGAAGAAGGTGAATCATCCAAGAAAGGAGCTCAAAATTATCAAAGGCCTACTTGCAATCATTGTGGTAAGTTAGGGCATACTTCAAACATATGTTGGAGTAATGGTAAAGAAAAATTTAGTGGAAAGTAATACAATTGCAATAAGCATGGTCATAGAGCAAGTGAATGCATTGAGAAACCCAAGTTTGAAGGTAAATGTCACAATTGCAAAAAAAAAAGGACACAAATATTCTAAATGAAAAACCAAGATATTGAATTCAACAAAATAGATTGTGAAATCCATATTTGGATGAGACTACAACACTTGGTGTAGATGCCACTACTGTGGAGAATTTGGGTACATTGGAGAAAATTGTGTGAAACATCACATGAGGACAAGAGACACCACTAAAAGATTTTTCATTTGTACATAACTTGGACATCTTTCCAAGAACTATATGAACATTGGAAGAGTTAAGGATGAAAAGAAAGCTAGAGCTAACAACATCAAAAACTAGATAAGGCAACAATGGATTCCTAAATCTTTTGAGAATGTGAGTTTGAGTCATGAAGTAGATGTCACTCAAGAGTTGGGTGACTCATGTGTCTCAACTTGAATTCACTGTGGAATAACTGGAACTAAGACTTTGAAGTAGATAGCTCATGTATGTTCCATTTAGCAAGAAGAAGAGATCCATATTAGCATCCAAGATGCAAAGGGATCACAAAGTAATTATGGAAATTTAAGACCTCACCAAGCTAGGTTAGGTTGTAAGACCCTATCGAGCTAGGTTAGGATACACTGAAAATATTTTGTCGACATTGAGCTATGAATGACTGTATAGAGCATTAAGGTTGAACTAAGTGGAAGAAAATATATCACTAAATGAGCAATCATACCAAGAATTTATGGCACTTTAAAAGTGAAAATTATTAAAAGGAAGGAAATAAAATTTATTTTTTCACCATGAATTTTTGAAGAGCTATTTGTAAAGAACAATTTCTATGCTTCCAAGTGATTTGTGTGTTTGTTGCTAAATATTTTCATGTTTTCGTAAAGAGCATGGCATCCTCTAATAGAAAAACTAGGCAAGGATTTGAGATTTTTGTTCATAGAATTGAATAGAAGGCACTAGACTTCAAGTTGAGTTCGGTAATTATAGAAGTGCTTGATCCAGCTAGAGCTCAATCACAAATTCCACCCAGGGTATTATTTATTAACAATATCCATTCACATTTTTGTTGTTCAATTAAGAAGCTTGGAACCCTAGAGATGGATGAATCTTTGAACAAGTTATGTTTTAATGTTGTGTTAAAACTCAAGCATCAACACTTGGAGACCAAGGGTTTAACACACATTTTGCATATGCCCTGAGATTTTCAAATTAAATGGATCAGGTTTATCCTCAGCTTTATACACAATGGATAGTTATGGTTGGAGTATCCTATTCAAATCACAAAGAAAATGATTCACAAGATAACAGGGCTCCCGATGTTCAACAAAGTTAAGACTACCAAAACCTTGAGTTGTGTGGAATTGGTAAACAAGACTCTTGCTGAGCGGGATGGAAGAGGAATGAAGATCAATATTGTAACTAACATTTAGCTAAAATTTTGAATTCATGTGATCACCCATAAGATTTATAGCTCTATTCATCTCAACAGTGTGTTGTGTGAGGTGGTTGATTTGGCTCTCAAGGCAGTGAAGAACAACATGTCCTTTGACCTTGTCAAGATAATGTTGAATTAGTTCAACAAGAACATGGAGAGCATTAGGACTTTAAAGAACAATCCATGTAAGTTTTGTTTACTTTGAACTTGTTTATTCTTCTTTGTGCAATTTTTTCCCCTTCTAAAGGCTTAGTTGTATGCAGAAAAGATATACCAGTATTATATCAGATTAATGAATATATAATAGAGATGGGTGAGAATTTTATCAGTATCATTGATAGTTATTTTGATTCATTTAAGGAAAAGATAAATAGTAGATATAGAATTCCAAAGAAACTTATAGAATATTACAAGGATAATGTTTGCTTCATGGTAGACTATGAAAAAGTGTACATTCAAGAAGCCAAGCCTAGAGTGGTGTGGGTTAAGCCTCTAAGCTATGAGGTTAACATGGATGACACCAAGGATACCATTGAGGCACTATTGAATAAACCTATGGATCCTAAGGCCACATATTTTGGGACTTATAATGAAGCAAAATCTAGAATAGAACTTGAAATCAAGCTTCCTCAAGTAGTTGGAAAAGAAAAGAAGAGGATAGAAAAGTTGAGGCAAGCAAGTTCTACTCTCCTATTGGCTAAAGGAAAAGGAGATTATGTAGAAGAAGATGAAATAGAGGATGAAGTAGAAGAAAAAAAGTTTGAAGAAGAAAAGCCAATTAAGATGAAAGGTAAGGTTATCATAACCAGACCTACCAAGTCATCTACTACAATATTCACTAGAAGAACATCATGGTCAAGAAATAAATTGAAGTTAGGTGAGGAGGATGCATTAGAAATTATTTTCAAAAAGACTCCACCTAAATTCAAGGAAAAGTTAAATGAAATGGAAAGAGGCACTCGAATGGAAAATTTCAAATCTCTCAAATATGAAACTCAAAGTGTAGATGAGAAGAAGCAGATTGAGGACATGATGATGCCAAAATGGGTAAATGGAAATACTCTCCTAATCAACTTGTATAGAAAATTCCAAATGAGCTTATGCAAGAAATCAAGCCAAGATGGGAAAATGCTAAGAAAACTACAAAAGATTGATGAACAAACTCTAAGGCAACTCTTGTCAAGTCTTAGTAACAAAGAGGTGAAAGATTCCTTGAAGAAAAATGAGGAGAATCTCCCTCTAAAGTTCAATACATGTCTTCTACTAATGAAAGACATAGAATCCATAGTGAAGGAGACTACTACCACATAGAAGAAAATTTACAACCTTCATTAATTGGTTGACTTCATTATTCATGTTAGTGATAAGGAAGATGTTAAGGAAGATGATGACAATGATGATGAATAAGATGTAGAAATAAAAGATGATGTAAATTTGGATGATGAGGAGAAAGAACAAGAAACTACCAAGGAGAATATCCCTGAGATTCAGTGTATTGAGTAAACTAACCTAGAGAAGATAACATCAGCAGTTATGGCCTCATTTCCTCATTCTCTGAGTAAAGCTTTAATGCCATCAAGCTTGAAGAAATCTTTTGTAAAGTTGGTTGTGGTAACCACTAAAACACCAAGCACCCAACCAATCTTTTCACCTATTCAACTGAGTACCATATTGACTAAAGTGATCAATACTTCATCTACCAAGAAGCTAATTTATCCACCATCATTAGATTTGAAATGCAACAACAAGGTATTTCTACAATCAGTGCAATATCTACTTTTTTTGCTATCCCCTCTATTTCTACTATTGTTATAATTCCAAGTGTACAAATAGAAAGTACCAGGATAGTTGAGAACAAGCCTCAACCCAGTACAAAATTTTCTAGTAAGGATAAAGGTAAAGAAGAAGACATTGATCTAGGTGAGGATATAGTTATCCTAAATTGGGATATCTCTACTCTGAATCCTTATCAAATGAACATCATGGATGAATTATTACAAAAGAGAGCTAAGCATTAGAAGCTTAGAGAAGAAAAGAACAGAGAAGACAAAGTGCTTGAAGATGTGAAGAACATACTTGTAGATGCATTAAGCATTAAGCTTGATAGTACATAACCTATTTTGGTTTAGTTAGAAAAAGTTGTCCAAAAATTCAATGAAGATCTGAATGGACAAGAAAAGTCTCTACAAAGAGTAGAGAGGAAATTCAAGAACAAAGTATTGGAGTAAGTTGTTTGGTACATCTATCTTCACTTAGGAAATCAAAGATAAAATATGTAAGATATATGAAGACTTGAAGAGAAGTATACATTAGTTGTCACTTGACCCAAGCTATAGTTTTTCTCACTATTCAAAGATCAGATATCTAACAAATTTGCAAGCAAAATTACTAAGGGAAGAAGCCAGGATAAGGGCCACACCTATAGACATCCAAGGCATGAATCTTCCAAACATGGATGCATTGCAAAAACACATTGCACATTCCATAACTCTCATCCATGACAATAACTTATCCATAGCTGATCTCATGATGGAGTTATCAAAAGAAGTATAGATTGTATTTCATGCAAGTAAGGTGCTACAAGAAAATTGGGACAAGAAAATGACACTAATTTAAAGGTACATTCTAACTTCTTATCACATTTTGGCATCAACATGTAGTATACACTTTTGGAATTTATGTCAAAAAGGGAGAGAAGATGTGTTATATAAAGGGAAGACGATTAGATATAAAATGATATATATATATATATATATATATATATATAAATGGGGAGAAGTATGTATATATTGAGGAAGTATAATATGCATATATATGTATGGGGGAGTAGCATAATATTATACATATACATGTACAAATAATTAGAAAACATCTTTTACAAAAGCAATTTTGAAAAATTTCAAAAATAGAGTATGTTATCGAGTTGAAGACACATGATGGAGTCAAAGGAATGTTTTGACCTAAAATTTTTGAATATCCAGTTTTTGATTGATAAGTGTTTTTTTCACTAATGTCAAAGGGGGAGATTATTGATATTATGGTCAAAAAAATTTTATTAGTGACTTACACTTAGTCAATTGGTTAGCAAGTACTGAGCTTACCTTGTAGTCTACAATGTTAACTAAGCAATCTAGTTGATACCAAGTTCTATAGTTGCTACTAAGTTTTAGAATCTACATTCAGTTCACATCGAGTAGTATCTACTAAGTTCATCAATGATAGTGCAAACTGAGCTTCACAATACTAATTGAGTTGCACAATGTCAACTATTTTCTCTAATGTCTACCGAGTTTGCAGTGTCAGCGATGTGAATCTAGAGTTGACAACTTGACCGAGTCAAGGAGTGTCAACCAAGTGATTCAGTTTATATGCCAAGTTTCATAGTGTTTGTCAAGTTACTAGTGCTAACCAAGTTTAGGCTACATAGAAGTGATAAGTATGAACTGAGCTTCTACATCTATCGAGAGTATGATGATGCTGAGTGTTGATAATGGTTGCGGAGTATTAGAACCTCACCAAGTTTTTCTTTAGAACCTGAGTGTTAGTAGTTGGGACAACTTTGTGATCTTGATGGAAACTTATGTTGTAGCCATTTGATGAATTATGATTTGGATTGATATATATGTAATGTATTATATCACATCTAAATAAGAAATAGAAGAATGTATGATGCAAATATAATAATCGAGAAGTGTGAATTATGAAGGCTACAAGTAGTATAAGGAGTAGTAAAGATTTAACTATCACATTAAGGTGATCATTACATTTCAAAGGAATCTCAACCAAAAAATTAGAGTTGTAGATCATAGATCATCCACTGGTTCATCCTAATAGGTGTATTAGCTAAATCCTTTAACCAAGTAGACTTAATAGTCTTTGTAAAATCTCTTTATTGAGTGCATACTTCATTGTATGTTTTGTAAATCCTTTTACAAGGTGGACCTAGTAGTCCTCATTGCTCCTAATAGGTAGAACATTAGAAGTGATCAATTGTAAGCCTTAACTAGCCAACTTTATACTACAGTAGTAAAGCTTATGGGTATCATCCCCAACCTAGTTTGACTTTCTATTTGGAAGGTTTCTAGGTCACTATATCTTGTGTCAAAGTGTTATGAATGTTTTAATGCTTTCATTCTTCCATGCATGCAATTAGATCATAATATTTTATGAAGAATTAATTGGTGCAATAAGTTGAAATTTTATTGGTTCCTAATTCACTCCACCTCTCAGTAACCTTTCCTATCTCACATTTCCAACAATTGGTATTAGAGCTTTGCAGTTCTTAGAGAAAATGTTTAGCAGCTTAAGCAAAGATCAGAGGCAATGGAGGTATACAAGCTAGATAAGGCTATTGAAAATGAAAAGTTGGATCTTGAATTAGCTATTGGGAATATGAAGAAAGAAAAGGAGAAACTCTCTCAATCATTGAAAAAAGGTAAATATCTTGTAGTACAAATGAATGACAATCTCTACACTAAAGAAAGAATTGAAGATATTTGTCCTAAAAGAAACTTAGATGAAGCTGATGAAGCAATCAAGGATCTACTTACAAAGAATTCCAATCTTCAAGAAGAAGTTAGAAAGCTAAAAAGAGAACAAGAAATCTAGTTAGTAAGATTATGTGAAGTCATGGAAGAAAAAGAAAAAGCCAAAGAAGAGATAGAAGGAAAGAATAATGAAATTCAACATCTATCCCTTCAGCAGGCATACTTCATTGATCAGCTCACTAATGCAAATGAAGAAATCATGAATCTAAGATCAAAGAATGAAGGATTGCAGAATGATCTAAATAATAAGAAGAAAACCAATGAAGGAATGTTGAAATTTCACATGAATCAGTTGAATGAGAAAAGTCAGTACAGATAGAAAGGAAAATCTAGAATAGGATACATAGAAGAAAGTGAATCATCCAAGCAAGGAGCTCAAAAGAATCAAAGGCCTACTTTCAATCATTGTGGTAATTTAAGTCATACATAAAATCAATATTGGAGTAATGGTAAAGAAAAATTCAGTGGAAATCATTACAATTGCAATAAGCATGGTCATAGAGCTAGTGAATGCAAGGAGAAACCTAAGTTTGAAGGTAAATGTCACAATTGCAAGAAAAAAGGACACAAATCTTCTGAAAGAAAAACCATCATATTGAATCCAACATAACATATTGTGAAAGCTATATTTGGATGGGACTACAACACTTGGTATAGATGCCACTACTATGGATAATTTGGGCACATTGGAGCAAATTGTGTGAAACATCACATGAAGACAAGAGACACCACTAGAAGATGTTTTATTTGTACAAAACTTGAAAATCTTACCAAGAACTATATGAAAAATAGAAGAGTTGAGGATGAAAAGAAAGCTAGAGCTAACAACATCATAAAGAAGATGAGGCAACAATGAATTCCTAAATCTTTTGAGAATGTAAGTCTGAGTCATGAAGCATATGTCACTCAAGAGTTGGGTGACTGAGGAATATCAACTTGAATTCCTTGTGGAATAATTGGACCTGAGACTCTAAAGTAGACATCTCACATTAGTTCTAGCTAGCAAGAAGAAGAGATCCATATTAGCATTCAAGATTCAAAGGGATCACACACTGATTGTGAAAATTCAAGACCTTACTAAGCTAGGTCAGGTTGCAAGACCTTGCCAAGCTAGGCTAGGATACATCGAAATCATTGTGTGGACACTGAGCTATGAATGAATCTACTTAGCTTCAAGGTTGAGATGAGTAGAAGATGATCTATCACTGAATGACCAATCATACCAAGCATTTATGGAACTTGAAAAGTGAAAATTGTCAAAAGGAAGGAAATCAAATTCATTTTTTCACCGTGAATTTTTGAAGAGCTATTTGCAAAGAGTGATTTCTATTCTTCCAAGTGATATGTGTGTTTGTTGCTGAATATTTTCATGTTTTCATAAAACATATTGAGCATGGTGTTCTCCAACAACAAAACTAGGAAAGGATCCAAGATGTTGGTTCATGGAATTGAATGGAAGGCACTAGACTTCAAGTTGAGTCTGACAATTATAGAAGCACTTGACCCAACAGGAGCTCAATAAAAAATTCCAATAAAGGTACTAGTTGTTAATGATATCCATTCACATTTTTTCTATTCAATTCAAGAACTTGGAACCCTAGAGATGGATGAATCATCGAACAAGTTATGTGTTAATGGTGTGTTGAAACTCGAGCATCAACATTTGGAGACCAAGGGTTTAAGACACATTCCACATATGCTTTGAGATTTTCAAATTAAATGGATCAGGTTTATAATCAGCCATGTACACAATGGGAAGTTATGGTTGGAGAAACCTACTCAAATCACAAAGAAAATGACTCATAGGATAGTAGGGCTCCCGATGTTGAATAAAGCTAAGACTATCAAAGCCCTAAGTCAGGTAGAACTAGAAAACAAGACTCTTGTCGAGTGGGATGGAAGAGGAATGAAGATCAATAATCTAACTGACATGGAGCTGAAATTTTGAATTCATGTAATTTCCCATAAGATCTATAGCTCCAATCATCTCAAAAGTGTTTCGTGTGAGGCAATTGATCTGGATTTCAATGTAGTGAAGAACAACATGTCCCTTGAACTTGCTGAGTTAATGTTGAATTAGTTCAACAAAAACATGGAGAGAATCAGGACTTCAAAGAATAATTTGAGAAGAGCCAAAGTATAACATATGTTCATTGAAATTCTAAGACCTAGCTAGAATATGAACCTTATCAAGAATACCCGATGGAGTACTACTAATTAAGGATATAACTAGATAAGTTCAAAGAAATAAAAATGAGTTTGTAAATGAGGAAATTGAATGAAATATGAAGAACTATTCAATACTAAGAAAACATAGAATGACAAGTTCAAATTAGCACATATCATTCATATACCTAAAAGTCTCGATGAAGACTATATCAAAACTGTATTGAGTAGAATGTCCATGGTTGGAAAATAGAAAAGTACAAATAAAAAAGGAAATTATAAGAACTATCATAGGACTACTAGGAAATGGCTACATGTGTGTGAAAGAGTTGGTCCCTAAAATTCATATTGATGGATTGGGTAGGTATAGATGATCAAAATATGTTTGATGAAAGAAAAAACAAAGACAAAGGTGTAAGATTTTATTCTTTGGTAATAGGTTATAAGATCTATTAGGCTAAGAAAATAGACAAGTTACCTCAAGGAGTAATACAAGTGGCTTATGAAACCATTGTTGAAGGTAAAAAGTTTGTTTGTGTTAAATCTTAAGGGACTGGCTAATGATGAATCCCTAAAAAATCAAGAAAAAAGGTGAAGGTATGAATTCTTATTTGTTAGTATATATTTCTATTTGCAGAATTATTTTCCCAGAATAGGATTTGTGAACTGGTTAGTTGGTGAACTAATTGTACACCAAATGATTAGATTTACTGAAATAGTAGGAAGAAATTATAACAAATTAATGTGGTTTGACTTTGAGGAAACACAATAGAATATGGAAAAAAAAGGTTAGATTTTATCTCAAGTGGTGAAAAAGTATAAAAAGGATAAAATTTTTCTATGTACTACACATTCTTTTATAATGAAAGTTGTAGAACCTAGATTGGTACGGTTAACATAATTTGGTTATGAAATTTCAAATGATGAGCTTGAACTAGTAATCGAGAAATAATTAGATGAAGAAAATGATGAAGGAGATGAGATATTTGGAATATATGAAGAGGATTATAGGAGAGTTATTATGGAAGAAAATAAGTCTAAAGGAGAAGGAAGTAGCACCAAGAAGATTATCAACATACCATCTACATATGAAAAGGTAAAGAAATAGAAATAGATTGTAGAATGCAAATAGATGAGACAAATAAGATCTAAAACAATACAAGCATCAAGAAGAACAAGGAGTCAAAATATAAGAAGATCGTAGTCAAGTGCATAGAGGAAGAAAACATAATCACAAATAATTTAGAGACACCCAATAAGGAAATTAGTAAGAACTCTTGAAGAAATGACATAAGGAATAAATATGCATGGAAGCATTGGAACCATCTTAGACCAAAAAATTAGTAAATGGAGTGAGGAAGAAAATTTAGTAATAGAGGAAGTTTCAATATATACTATTCACAAGTTTTCATATTTTCTAAGTAGAATACAAAGTCTAATTCCTATCGAGGTGTATGCTAGAATTTTATTCAAGTGGCATAATGCTAACCAATTGGAAAGAAAAGTCAAGAACAAACATTACATATGGTGAAAACAAATGTATCATTGAAAAAATAGATAGACTATTAGAAAAACATGAGAATAAGTTGTCTAGTAATTACACAAATACAAATATCCTTCTAGGTATGATTGAAGATGTTGAAAATGATAGAAAGAGAATGTGGAATATAATCTGGAATATTAAGGACACTATCACTGAGGAAGTACTACTAACTAGAAAAATTTATGACCTAAATGAGCAATTGAGAAATCATATTTATCTTATTGGTGAAGACAACACAATAGACTTAGAAAGTGAATGTGAAATTATATCAAGTGCATAATTTGAAGAAGATTTAGAAGAATAAACTAGATGATATGAATAAATAAGTGAGAGAAATGAAGGAAAGGAGAGTGAGACATTTAAAGAAGGAAATGTAGAACAAAGGAATGAAACAACTACTAAAGTTGACAAGCCTATTGTTATCTATGAAATGACTATAGAGAAGGAACAAGAAGAAAAATTCAAAGATGTGCAAGATAAGAATGATTTTTTGGAAGTGTAAGTTGTGAAGCTATTACAAGGCATGACACATGTTACAAAAGTCATAGGAAAGAGGAAATGAGAGGATGAGAATAAAGAGGAAGAAATCAATAATAGAGTTGAGTTTGAGATACTAAAAAGACCCTATGTAGATCTGTATCATGAAGAGAAGAATTTATATACAAAGAGATTAGAAGAAAGAGCATATTTATTAAGTACGATGGAAGATGAGCAAAGAACAAGGATAGTCAAGATAATATTGAGTGGACTAGAACATTTTCTACTAGAGATTAAAAAACCAATAAGAAGATGGGAAGTGGAAAAAAATTACAAAAATTTCTATAAATAATATAAAGTGATCAAATGATTAAGGATTAATTGAATACAAAGTTGCAACAAGGAGCTAAGAAGAACACACTAGATGAAGTTATTGAATTACTAGGAGAGAAACATAATTGCTTAAAGAATACAATTGTAGGAATAGAAGATATGTAGATAATTATATTGATGACTCAAGATATAGATGATGATTCTTACAATTTATCATTCTACATCAATCTTATACAACAACAAATGAAGTTGATAGATGTATTATTAGAAAAAGTATCAACTGGAATAAGGGCAGATACTCTCAAACAAATTATAGGTAAAAGGTTGTATTGAAAGTATATGAAGTTTACATGAAAAATGAAATAATACAATGATAATTATAGCAAGCGCAATTAAATAAATAGATCCATAAGAATAAAATCTAAATCAAAATTTTTGATGCCCAGGGGAGAAGTTTGTAATCATCAAGTAATGTAAAGTTTGGTAATAAGGGAGAAGTAAAGCTAGTGACTATTGTATAGAGGATAATAAGGGTATAAAGAAAAGGGGAAGAAGTCAAGAGAGATGAATTGGGAATATATAGTTTTCCACCAATGCCAAAGGGGGAGATTGTTACTTTGGAAAAAATCCTACAACCTTGTTGGTCTGATTTTTGTTATGTTATCATTATTGGTCAAAACTTAATATTATGTTGTAAGCCATGTTTAAGTAAGAAAAGTGATATCAGAGTCAAATATATTATTAGGGAATATTGGTTAACATCTTGTCTCCCTTAATTTTTAGGTTTATACCTTGACTCTTAAAATGCCCAATAGCTATGGAGAACAAAGAAGTTAAAAATAGAATGGGTCAATGTAGTAATCGATCAAAGACCCTTGAATTGAAAGGTAAAACTTCCTTTTAGATGCAAGATTTTCAATGAATTTTTTTTTTAATAGGCAAAAGTGGCAAGCCACTATAATATTTTATTAATTTGATTCAACGAGGTCAACTGGGAAAGAATCAGTGAAGAAAACCCAACATCATCCCTAATGTATACATAGTTTTAGATATTTTGAACAAATAATTACAAAGGGTGAATCAAGTACCACCCATTAGTATATCTAGAACTGAATATCACCTTCCTTCAAACTGGTATACATGAGCATGATCCAACAAACTTATCTTCCTGAATTAATTTTTTGAGGGCAACATGTTTCTCAATTATGGATAAAGGGTGAAGTGATGAAACCAACAACCCATCACAACCCAAATTCAAAAGAAAATCCACAACATGGTTTCCTTCCCTATAGGTGTGTGAAATGCAAACATCCAAGCACTCATCTAGGAGCCTCCAAATTTGAATAAGAATATATTTTAACTTCTAAGAGAAGATAGTCCTATGAATACAGACATTAATAATGACAGAGGAGTCCCCTTCAATATATAGCAACCAAAAATTACCTTTTTTTGCTAAAATAAGACCAGCTAATAAAGCTTGTGCCTCTACCATGTTATTTGTATTAATAGGCAAAGGGGATACTGTAATTTCCACAACATCTCCAACTGAATTTCTGATACATGCACCTAAACTAGAAGGGCCAAGATTACCTCTTGATGTGCCATCAAAATTCAATTTCCAATATCCCTCATCTAGTGGCCTCCATCCTATTTGCTTATGGGATAATGAAGAAGTGGAAGAATTACCAATTTTCCAACCATTTGGAATGAATAAATGTTTCCATCTTTGAATAATTTGAGAGACCCAAGAAGTAACAACAAGATTAAATTTTGTATTTTTCAAACTTGAATTTGTCACCTCTGAGATAGATCTTTCAATTTCCTCCAAAACAATTTCTAAGGAATGACTCTCTTTTCTAAAAATGCATTTGTTACATTCCCACCAAATAGCCCAAACAACCAATGCTGGGATACATTTCCAAAGGTTTGCAAATAATGATTTGGGATAAAGGACTGGCCAAGCTTGAAAAAGATCCCACAAATTATTTTGGAGAGGAGTACTATAGTGCAGCTTATTCAAGACAAAACTCTATTCATTGATAAGCAAATGAGCATGAGACAAAAAGATGATCCACTGATTCTTCACACTCATCACAAAAAACATAGTTAAAAGAGGAGGCAATGTGAAATCTAGTCAATATATAGCTGGTCAAAATCCTATGTTTTAGTGCAAGCCAAGTGAAACAACCTGCCTTTGGAAGTACAATATGATTCCAACAAAATGACAATGCCCTACAGGGAACTTTATGTGAAACATTTTGCTGCAAAATTTAATAACCCTCTTTTACTAAATAATTTCCATCCTTAGCTAGAGCCCATAAAATCCTATCTTGAGATCTAGAAAAGAAGAATTGCTTGGAAGACAAAATATCTTTGAATTATCTAATTTCTTGAGATGAAAGTGGTAAAACCACTAGATCCTTCCAAAACACTTTCCCTGAAAGTTCACAAACATATGCCACATACTGATAAAGTTGAGCACCCCAGTGTAGTTCTAACACTTCAATAATATTTAGAGAAATCAAATTATTTGAAAGTGGAATTTGACCATTCCAAGAATCTCTCCAAAAGATAACTTTAGTACCATCATTAACTTCCCAAGAAACATAATTAACCACAATATTATGAGAAGCTGTCATGAAATCCCATATAACTAAACCTTTAGGAGGATCCAAAATAGAGAGAATTCTAGAAGGATCATTATTATCCAAATACTTTTGTTGCATAATTTTGCACTAAGTGGATTGAGGTTTAGTGTACATTTTCCAAACCAATTTCCCACCAAATGCTTCATTTCTTTTAGTAAGATCATGCACACCTGCCCCTCCTACTACTAGAATCTGTGACATGTCCTGTAATGAAATAAGTGGGATCTTATGAGAATCATCCAAATTACCTGTCCATAAGAAGTCCTTAATCATTTTTTGTATTTGAACTAGAATTTTGGGGGGAGCTTTAAGAACAAAAAAAAGAAATTTGGAATTGTAGCTAATACTGATTTAATCAGCAAGACTTTCCCAGCCGAGGATAACTATCTAACTTTCCAAGTAGTGATTCTACTCTGAATATGTTGAATGACAGAGTCCCAGTATGAAGATTTATTTGAACCCATAAAGAAAGGGATGCCCAAATAAATAGAAGGTAAGAAATCTTTTTAGAAACCAAATATTTGTTTAATTTTATTAGAAATCACTTTGTTTGTATTAAAAAAATAGATTTTTGATTTTTGTGCATTAATGGCTCGACCTGACACTGCTGAATATATACTGAGAACATGAAGAATATGCCTAGCTTCCTGAACATTTGACAATCCAAATAAAAGTGTATCATTTGCAAATTGATAATGTGTTATAGTAATATTTGTACCCAAAATAAGTGCGCCATGCCAATTACTGAGCTTATGTTGATGTGAAATGGTCCTACTAAAGGCTTCATCCATAATGATGAAAAGAACTGGGGATAGGGGGTCTCCTTCCCTAATCCCTTGAGTAGAAGAGAAGAAGCCCATGGGTTTACCATTTATTAATACTGAAAACCAAGCACCTGAAATACATGCCTTAATTAATTTGCACCAATTCTTTAAAAAATCCATTTTGGAAAGCACTTGCAGCAAAAATTTCCAACAAACCCTTTCATAAGCTTTCATCATATGAAGTTTTATTACAAAATTTGAGGAATGATTTGAATTTATAGAATGTAGACCTCATGTGCCACTATAGCCCCTTCCATAGTTTCCCTTCCTAGAAAAAATCCACCTTGTTCAGAAGAAATAATGTGAGGGATAATATATTGCATTCAAAGATATAATGACCTTGTGAATTTCTTGAATAGTGAAAGGTGCCATAACAATATCATTATCTTGAGATGAAATCATATTTGGAATTGAATCAAGAAGTTCATTCATTTATGAGTTAGAAGGAGAAGGCATGCTATTAGGTGCAAGGAGATTCTTAAAAATATTCACCCCTTCATTCTGAATAAGATTTTCATTAGTAATAAGATCACCTGAAATAACATCTTTCATCTAAAATATTGAATTGTTAAATCCCTTTTGCTTAGCTAAAAAATGATTTTTTTTTTGTATTTCTATCTCCATCTTGAAGCCATAGCTCTCTAGACTTTTGTCTCCAATAAGTTTCCTCTCTTGCACATAACTCATCCTAATCTCACTGAAGATTCTTTTGAGAAACATATGTATCTTGATTCATACCATTTTGAATGATATGATTATATACATCTTATAGTTGTTGTTTGACTGCTGATTTTTGAGAAAACACATTTCTAAATACATGTTGATTCCAAATTCTAATTTGAGACTTGACATATTTCAACTTCATAGCAAAGTGATTCATATTAAATCCATCCACATGAGGAACCTCATTCCACCAATGTTGCACATTCTTCAAAAAAAATTGATCACAAAGCCACATACTTTCAAATTTGAAGGATGAATGGAATTGATTTTCACTGCTTTTGTCTTTGTAATTGAGAGTTAAAGATATAGGGAAATGATTAGATCCTGGTGATGAGAGAATATCTAAAGAAATATCCGAGCAACTCAATTTCCAGTCAAGTGATAAAAGAAATCTATCAAGACAAGCAGTGATATGTGCAAATCTAGCCCTTTTATTTGTCCACATAAAAGATCCATTCCTTGGGTGAATATCCATGAGATTGTTATTATCCAAAAAACAATTAAAATCTTGTAGAGTTTTTGGAGGAGGAATGATACCTCCTATTTTCTCTACCTAAGATAATAAAGCATTAAAATCACCTCCTATAACTACTTGTAGTTCTTGAATCTGAATAGAATGAGTGATAGTTTCCCACAAAAATTCTTTATCCTGAGATGAAGAAGGTCCATAGACATTAATCATAATAAATGATATGTCAAATGCAGATATATGCAACATCTACCAATTATTATCTTGCTGGATGAGTTGTACATTAACTGTGTAAGGATTCCAAAGTGTAGCAAGATCCCCAGAAGCTCCTATTCCCTAAGCATGAAAAGATTTCCATTTTTTTCCATTTTCTTACTGTTTTGTCAAAATTATCTTGAGATAACTTGGTTTCCTGAAGAAAAATAATATCTGCTTGCATAGAATCAACCACTTGTTTAATTCAATGCCTTTTCTTAGAGGCATTGATACCCCTGACATTCCATGAGTTGATTTTCATTGTGGACAAGAAGAACATCATGTTCTCCTTGTCGATCTTTTAGAAACAATAAAACTACTATCTAATGTTGTTTGGATACCAGCAGCAATCTCAGTCTTAGTCTTAGAACCCTTTGGCCTGAATCTAGACTTAGGAGATTTTATATTGGAAACCACTTTGGATGGAGTCCATAAAATTGATAAGGGATAAATCTTGAAATTGTCTTGACCTTCAATAATAGTAGCATCATTGTGCAAGGGTTGCACTTGCTCATGTTGATAATAGGGATCTTGAGAAATCAAATCAATAGATTTTTGTACTTGCTGATACATAATCATTTCTAGCCCCATAGAGTCTTCTAGAGATACTAATTCACCTGCAGCACCATTAAACTAAGATACTTGGACAGACTTGCTTTTGCTATCAAGGATCTGACCCGGAACCACTTTATTCCAAAATTAAAATTCTCTAAGAAATTTATCAATCACATGCAAGATATATTCCTCATCATGAATACCTTCTTCTCTTGCAATACCAAAAATGATTGAATTGGAAATTTTAGTAATAATTTGATCACAAATAAAGCTCAATATTATAGGAGAAGGTTGATAGATAAGTGCCAAATAGGCCATGTTAATAAGGAGAAACTCCTATTTTGGAAGGTAATCGATTGCAATGAATTTGGAACCAATAAATGATGAAATTTAGGAAAAATGGATAACCTTGGGGTCACATCAATAGGAGAATCAAAATCATCAGCCGAAGCATCCAACAAAAAATAACTTAGATCTATAAAAAGCTTGCTAGAAGAAAACCATGATCCAAAGCATTTTTTGAAAGTTAATCATATTCATATGGTTGAATGCAAATGGGATTTTCATACCTAGCCCATTGTGCAAATAATTGTGTTTGCCTGGCATTAATTGATGATCCTTAGGCAGAAATTCTAACATACATTGAACATCCTGATTGTAAACTTTTTGAGAATTGTTGTTTGGATCAGAGAAATGACCTGAACATACTACTAAGACATCAACATGCCCTATTTGGCCAAAGGCTCCTAATTTACTGATGTGTTGTAGGCTCTTGACTATTTTCAATGAGTTTTTATTTTGAGGTTTTGGGGGTATGCTCTTAACCAGAGAGCAGAAGAGCTCAATAACTAGATTTTTCAATAATTTAAACAACCTAGGCAATTTGAAAATAGGAACCAACTCATCAAATACAAACTATTCTAACTTAAATGAAAAGATAGGAACATGTAGGACTAGCTATGATTACAAGAGAGTAGAAGGGATGAAAAAATGATAATTCTTGGATCTAAGTTAACTAACATTTAACAATACCTAGATTGTCCCTTTTTTAGCTACTCCATTAATCAAATTTTGGCCATTTCATACAATGAACTAAACTGCACATATGAACTACAAAGTATAGCACAAAGAATAGAATAATGCTTATGCTAAAGAAAGTAAAGCTTACAATCCACTTAATGAAGGAAATAAAAACAAGTTCACTTGCATTCATTTAATTTTCAATGATAGCATACTCTTTCCAAATACTATACTATAACTAAATGAGCAAAATAATTAAAAGTATACTTACAGTCACACATAGTAGTCCCAACTACAAGGGTTCACCCACAAGTAGTTTTTCTAAACTTATTAATTTCTCAAAAAGTTACATATATAGGCCTCTTCAAAATGGCCAGTTACATTAGATGATTGCAATGCAGAGCATCTCTGAATAGAATAAACTAAAAATAAGAGATGATTGAATCATTGTTTGTTACAGAGACTAAGCTAGATGATAGAATGCCATAAATGGCTGCCAAAATAAAGAGAGAGAAGGGGATGATAGATGTCTAGAAGAATGTTAGAGCATTATGCATTCTTAGGATTAATTTTCTTAGCTCTATAATCCTTCATTCCTTCCATCACATTTTCTCGCTCCTTGACACCTAGGATGATGATATTGCCAACTTGAAGCATCTAGTAGTCGTGCATCTCTATCAATACATCGAATATGGAAACCTTTGACTAAACTTCTCGCATGACCTCCTTATGATTGAGTATGTTGATGAGAGATCTTGAATCTTTGACATCTAGAAATTGAGTGCATTAACAACTTCATCAACAAATGCTAGGATCTTTGACTTCATCCTCTCAATATCTACTAGTTTTCCATTGGTAGACACATGGGATTCTATATGTAGTACTTTCAGATATTGAAATAACTTGTCTATGACCTTTTGCACTAGGTTATGCACATCCTTTAGCTCATTTGTAGACCTCATAGAGCCTTCCACTATGAATTCCAAAGATTTTTTCCAATTAAACAATGGCTCTTTGCCTATTTTGAGGATTTTTTGAGAGATGGCAACATTGGTCTTCATGTCAATGACCTCTTCCAAAAAGGCCATCTTCTCTATCTAGCTACTTTTTGCCTTCTACATGGTGATCTGATAGCTACGATTAGCTTCCCTCAATTTGTTAGTGTCCAACAAAAGATTTCCCAAATTTTCTATTAATGGGGGACCTTAAGTCTTCATCTAATCCACCCATGTTTGACCAATTTTCCTAAACTACCTTTCTTGTTGCAAATTTAGAAGTAAATTCTTGTTCTCCTATGTATTCAGGTCAAATTGGATTTTTGAGATACTCCCAAGCGCATACCTAATATACTTTATCAATTATTTATTTGAGGCCTTGAGGACCTCTTTTTCTACTCTCACCTCTTCTAGCCTATCCTCAATCTTCTCATTAGTAAACTTCCATATGTTTACCATGGATTAATGAACATGGATCCCAAGATCCACCATTTTGATCTAAAAGTATTTTGTGGTAAGTTCATGGAACTTCCCCCCTTTTTGTGGCTCTTGTATCTCCACAAACATGCGGCCAATAGAAGGATTAGTAGCCAATGTTGCAATTAATTTCTATTTCTTTGTCTTCTTGGAGGGTGACAGAAAAGAAGTAGCTTGTGTGATAAGATCCTTTGATGGGGTGGCGTCTTGATACCTCCACTTCCTTTGATCAATGGTTTCCTCCAACCATGACTTGGTTGAGATGACATTGATTACAAACTACAAGGAAGTAGGATCAAAAAACTTCTTTGGAACTAGGGGAGTTTGTTTGCTGTGAGAAGAAATAGGGAAGGTAGTTACTTTGGTTATTGAGAGGGCCAAAATGTCCCCTTATTGTGATGTATCTTGTTAATCCATGGGGTTAGTGTCACCATCTAGATTGATGACTTGAATAAGGTAGGTTGGCTTGGCCACTGATTTCTCTTGCTCTTTCTCCTTCTCTTTGTCCTTTTCCCTTTCATTGTCCCCAACTTTTTTAAAGTCTGGAAGAGAGCCACTTCTGCAGGTAGGAGTTATTGGCACATTCTTGCCTAGAGGCTAGTCTCCACCTTTGCCAATAGATTGAGTTGGGCCTACAAATTTTGAAGTAGTAACCAAGGTGGTCATTGTTGTAGCTAATTGGGAAGCTCCAAAAGATACTCCATCAATAGAACTAGTTCTTCCCATTCTCTTCTTCCTTTCTTGGGTCAACTCTACCCATTTTTCCATCCTCGTGATGATTCTGTGCATCAGGACCTCCATGGTGTTTATGACTAGACCTAAAGGTGAGGTAAACTCAATAGGAGTGCCTTTGTTCTACTTGTGGGATGAGGGATGCATAGAGGAGCCACCATCTACAAGGTAAAAAACATCAATATAATTAATAGAAAATTTAATTTTATTAATAGTTAGTCAAGACCAAAACTTCTCTTGGGTTTGATATTCATTGAGACATCCCACCTAGTAATCTTCAAAATCAAGAACGTGTCTGTAGGCATATCCAAGCTTTAAATAATCCCTCATGAAGTTCATTGGTGTTAGAATGTATAGTCCACTAATATAACTTGGGGGGGTGTGAATCAATTATCCAACTAATATCAAAATAATCAACCTTAAATAATCTTAATGATATCAATAATATAAAATGGAAACCACAACAAGATACTCATACATAATAATGCCAGATATGTTAACTAGGGAAACCCTTGATTAGAGGGAAAACCCTAGTGGGGATGGTAATCATAAGATGATGTACTAATATAAATATTCCTTATTAGAGGATACACCTTGATAGGAGTCTATTACAATATTCAATACATATGAGCTCTTGTTAGGAGACTTGGAATCCCTATTAGGAGATTCCAACCCTGTTAGGAGTTGTGGAAGATGGTTGGACCCATTGCCCAAATGGGTTCAAGGGAAAGACCAATGAACCCACTATCTAAATGATTTTTGTATTATTCCTTGTAGAATAATAAAATGGTACTATACTATTCCTTCCTCTTTCTCTGTCCTATCAACCAGACCTCTACTCCTTCTAATCTTGTAACTAGATCATAAATCTCGCATCCAATAATCCCTTGGATCGCTTACATGCATTTGGTAAGAACTTTGCTCCTGTTTGCACTACATAATTCAAAAATGATCACAATACTTTAATAGACATTTCATACTCTTTACAATCAAGGAAAACATCTTTCCTTTATACCATATCTTCATAATAATTCCTTAAGTCAGCCTTGAGGACTTCCCAATTAATTATAATAAGATAATTAATTAGTTACAATTACAATAGCACTATCAACTCATAGTCTATACAAAACTTCACATGTACGATATTAAGGATTATGCACTTGTCAACACCATTAGTTGACTATCCTCTATCACTACCTAACTACATATCTCTTCATTACATCTCAGATGTAAGATAGATAGCAACCATCAAAAAGTGCTTTCCCAATACTCTATCTCTAAATTGCTCTCTATAAATCAAGTACATGTTTCGTACAACTTTGACTCAAACTCTACACACTTGACCACATCATCAAGACATAGTGCCAAACATGTCCATAACTATACATCACCAAACAATCAAACCATTGTCCATACAATAAAGATCTATGTCTACTACTCAACCACTCTTTATAGAAACCATGCTATGTTGACATCATTGACAAACATAGTCATGAATGCAACATGTCAATACTCTCCAATGCTTAGGATACTCCCCAAAGTAGTAATATAATCATATTAAGAAACTCCCCCTCTGAAATTGATGGCAACATAGATGAAAAACATCTAAGTTCAAAGAATATCAAATAATAGTTTGTTGTTTTTGTTGCACTCATTTACTCAAATTCTCTCCATCAAAAAAGTCTAAAATCCTATGGATTTAGAGACTGACATCAGCTATCCACATGCAAAAAAGAATCTCAAACACAAAAAAATGTCCATAGGTGCATACTCCTTCTTAAACATCAATTGTTTACTTCACACTAAAAAATTCACAATACATGAGGTGCACATTCATACTTCCTTTCATGAATCTTTCCAAATCTCTCGAAAAGATAGCTATCCCGCATACTTAGTAGATGCTCTCCCCTATACTTAGGGGAATTTTTTCATGTATATTCTCCCCCATTGACATCAATTGAAAAGACCTCAAACACGTGCAAAATATACCACTTGTTACATATTAATTATTATAACAACTTCTTCAACTCTTCAACTAGCTCAAGTGTCCAAAGATGCTATTCAGTACCAAATACCTAGATTCCTCAATGACTTAGTACATCAACATTAAATCTTGGCTTTAACAATAGTGCTCTATACCAGTAGACTGATGCACTCCTTGCATCATCTACTCAGAACTAGGCAGGGGCATAACCCCAAGCATACCTCTCAAGTACTCAAATGTATCTTTAGGCAAAGGATTTATAAAGATATTTGCAATCTTATTTCTAGCACTTACGCACTCCAATTTGATCTCCTTTTCTGCTACTTTCTCTCTCAACACATGATACTTAATAGATATATAATTAGTCTTAGAATGGAATACAAGATTCTTAGACATACTTACTATACTTGTGTTATCACAGTAAATGATAATAGGTTCTTCAAACTCAATTATTCTATCCTTCAACATCTTCTTTATCCATATAATTTGATTACATTTATTTTCTATTGCAAGATACTTTGCCTCAACTATACTCTATGAAATACAATCTTGCCTCTTGCTTACCCAAGAAACCAATCTTCCTCCAAGAAAGAATGATCCACCATTGGTGCTCTTTCTATCATCCATACTGCCTACTTAATCAACATCAATATATATACATAGAGTGAAATCACTCAATCTGTCATACCAAATTCTATAGTCAGATGTCCCTTTCAAATATCTATATATTCTCTTCACTACTCCAAAATGATATTCCTTAGGATCAGCTTGAAATCTATCTGTGATCTCAACTACATTTTCTATATCTAGTCTGGTGTGAGTTAGATACTACAAACCTCCAATCATGGTTCTATACTTCTTTTGCTCAATTGTAGGTGTCTCATTTTTTCTAGATAACTTGTGACTAGTTATCATAGGTGTACCAATAGGTTTACAACTTTCCAAACCAAACCTTTTCAACAAATCTTTTAAGTACTTGTGAGGCCTCACCCTTTCCCATCATAGTATATCATAGCAGTTTATTTGCATTTTAGATGCTTTATATTTTGCATTGTAGATACTTTATATTTTGATACCTTGTTATATGTTGGACTAGTTTGGACTGTTAGTTAGACTATTTGATACTACGAGACACTTTATTTTATGGTAATCATTTATGATGTTAGAACTTATTTATGATGCTTGATGATTAGTTACATTCATGTACTTGGTTGGTTATTTTATTAATGAGTAGAAAATTATGTTTGAATATAAATGTTAGATGGATTTTATATATATGTATGTATGTATGTATGTATGTATGTATGAAAATAATGAAATGTTGCAAAAGAGTCATATCATGTTTAGTTTGGTAATGGTAGTATCATATATGCACAATGGTTAGAAATGGAAAAATGTTATTCAATTGAGAAATACCTTATGTTTTCGTTCAATTATGAATATAGAATTGATTGAGGATTTATATGTATGTATATATGAAAATCATGAAATGTTGCAAAAGAGTCATATCATGTTTAGTTTTGTAATGGTAGTATCATATATGCACAATGGTTAGAAATGGAAAAATGTTATTCAATTGAGAAATACCTTATGTTTTGATTAAATTATGAATATAGAATTGATTGAGGATTTATATGTGCATATGTTTTATTTATCTTGGACTAATGATATGTGGTTTGAGTGTGCAAGAAATATCCATGGTGAAATGGAGAACCAAGACTATACTTTTGTATTAATTGAGAATGCCAAGGTTAGATCTAATGAAGAGATCTTACCCTCATTGTTAAGTATTTTACTTTGTGAACATAATGTGAATGGATGTCTTAGATTAGATTCCCTTTTGTGAAAATTGATTTTCCACTCGTAATGTTAAATGTATATTTATAGTGTCACTTGACACTTGTGTTGTTATGTGTTTAAATGGTAATTCAAGTAGAGACATTGGAGATGATATTATGGAGTTGATTCGACTCAAACCTCCCCTATTCTTGGGAAATATAGATGGTGTTGGTGCAAAGGCATGGTTATAGAGTCTACAATGATGCTTTGGATTACGTCCTTATGGAAGCAATCTAAAGGCATGACTTGTGGTACATCTCCTTCATGAGTCAGCTTCTGCCTAGTGCCAGCAAGAGAAATCCTTAGGTGAGATGTATATTGATGCTCTCACATGGGAATCCTTTCTGAGTAGGTTCAGGGATAGATAACTTTATGAGCATTTTAGATAGAGACAACTAGAGGAATTTCATGACTTGCAGTAGAGAGGACTTACTATGGCATAGTATGAGAATAGGTTTCTTGAGCTTCTTCCCTATGTTGAGTATATGAGGGATGAGAAGCTACATACTCATTTTTTCATTAAGGATCTTAATGTACCCCTTTAGAATTCTGTCTAGTTAGCTATTCTAGCTATATTTAGAGAGGTAATTGAGAGAGCCCTAGTAGCAGAGGATATTCATAAAAGGGGGTAGAATAAATTTTAGTTTTGAAATAACTCAGGATAGTTTTCAAGTTAGTAGAGACCCCCCTTGGAAAGGGAATAATAATTAGTCAGGAGGATCCTTTAAGGTTCCTCAACCACAACAGGATTATAGACAAGGATCATCATAGGGATATAGGGGCTCTAAGCCTAAGCAATAGTAGACATCTTAGGGCCCCAAATGAGATTAGAAGACACAAACACCTTACACATAGCCAAGTAGGACTCAACAGTCTAATAGGAGTGGTTTTAATGGATCTATGCAGATTGGAGGTTCGTTGTAGACTAGGTCATATGGTATTCAGATTTAGACTAGGGGACCATGCTACACTTGTGGTGGTATGGGTCACATTGCTAGAGATTTCCCATAGGGTCCAGCATCAAACTATTAGAAAGGGGCTGCTTCAGATCTCACAGTAGGTGACATGGGTAGATTTCACAGAGTATTTGCAGCAGTTGATAATCACCAAGTAGAGCATTAGGCCATAGTCATTGAGGCTACAGGTATGATATGAGGTAGTTGAGTTTCTATTCTATTTGATTCTAGAGCTACTAATTCATTTATATCTCCATTATGGTGGAGCATTGCATGCTAGTGGTAATTAGACAGGAGGTTGGTTGGGAGGTAGAGTTAGCCTTAGGTGCTAGAGTGTTAGTTGATTCCTTGGTGATTGGAGACATGACTACCATGGTTGATTTTTGCATTACCACTTTGGGTAAATATGATGTATTTCTTTGCATGGCTTGGTTTTATGCCCATAATGCCAAGATTGATTGTCAACAGAAGAGGATAGAATGTGTTGATAGTCATGGCACTTCCATAGTGATTTTTGAAGTACAAAGGCTCGTATATCTTCATATGATATCTGCTATGCAGCTAAAGTAGTGCCTGCATAAGGGATGTCAGTTATTTGCCATCACTATTAGTGATAGGGATGATGATTCCAAGAAGGAGACTATCCTTGATGATTTTCCTATCTTGTAGGAATTTGCAGATATTTTTCCCTCAAAGCTTCTTGGTATGCCTCCATCTAGAGTAGTTGATTTCCACATTGATCTTGTGCTAGGAGCTAAGCCCATTTCTAGGGCACCATATAGGATGACCACATAGGAGCTTAGTGAGCTCAAGATTTAGTTAGAAGAGCTCTTGGAAAAAAGGCATATTCATCATAGTGTGTCACTAGTCATCTTTGTGAAGAAGAAGAATGGATCACTTAGGTTTTGTATCAACTATTGAAAACTAAATAAAGTAACCATTAAGAACCAATACCCAATACCTAGGATTGATGACCTTTTTAATCAGCTAAAGGGTACCCGTATCTTCTCAAAGATAAATCTTAAGTTAGGTTATCATCAGTTGAGGATAGTAGAGATTGATATCCACAAGACTACTTTTCATACGAGGTATGGCCACTATGAGTTCACTGTGGTGCCATTTGGACTCATGAATGCTCTTGCTATATTCATGAGTCTTATGAATGGTGTATTCTATACATTTCTAGATAAATTTGTGGTGGTGTTTCTTGATGAAATTTTGATTTATTCATGAGATGAGAAGGAGCATGAGGAGCATTTGAGCTAGGTACTTCAACTTTTAAGGGATAATTAGTTGTATGGTAGTTTGAAGAAGTGTGCCTTCTTTAGACCTAAGATACATTATCTAGGCCATATTATTATAGGTGATGGGATCTCAATAGACCCATCTAAGATTTGAGCTATTATGGAATGGCCAACACCCACCAGTGTCACTAAGTTGAGGAGTTTCATGGGATTGGCTAGTTATTATAGATGCTTTGTTGCAAATTTTTCTAGGTTGGTTCATCCCATTACATCTCTTTAGAGGAAGGGAAATAAGTTCAAGTGGACAGAGAAGTGTGATAGAGCCTTCCAAGAGCTCAAGAGAGCTCTCACTAGTGCACCAATACTTGCAGTGCCTAACCTGTCAAGGGATTTTGTTGTGTGTACAAATTCTTCTTTGGATGGCATAGGAGTAGTTCTTATGTAGGATGGTTTAGTTATTACATATGAGTCTAGGAAGCTTAAGACTCATGAGCTGAATTATCCTACCCATGACCTAGAGCTCACAGTAGTAGTTCATGTTGAGATCACAACATTTTCTCTTAGGTCACCATTTTGAGCTTCATTCAGATCACCATAGTTTGCAATACATCTTCTCACTACCAAACCTTAATGCTAGGTAGAGAAGATGGATGGAGTTCTTATGTGAGTATGATTTTGATGTTCATTACATCAAGGGCAAGGGGAATGTGGTTGTAGATGCTCTGAGTAGGAGATGACATATGATATCTTCCATAAGTACTACCAAATATTTGAAAGAGTGCATCTTATGATATTTTTCTGAGGATAAGTTATATGTAGAGATTTGTTAGATTGCACATTCTCAGAGACCCCTATTATAGACTATTATTTGGAGCCTAATGGTCTTTTATGTCATAGAGGACACATTTATGTACCTTCTTCAAGTAACTTGCGAGAGTTCATCATTTTAGAGGCTCATTGAGCACCATATGTAGCACATCATGGTGTCAAGAAGTTACATTCAAACTTGAGATAGTTGTATTTTTGGCCCAAGATGAGGGTATAGATTGCCAATATTATTGCTAGATGTCTTGAGTGTCAGAGAGTGAAGGTAGAGCACAACCATTCGAGGGGACTTTTACAGCTACATGAGATACCTATGTGGAAGTGGGATGTGATATCTATGGACTTTATTTTTGGCCTTCCTATGTCTTCTCATTGTGATGATGCTATCTTGGTGATAGTTGATACATTGACTAAGGTTGCCCACTTCTCACCTATTCATACTACCTTTACAACACTAGCAGTAGCACAAGTGTTCTTATGAGACATTTTCATACTTCATGGAATCCCTTGTAAGATCATTTTTGATCAAGACTCTCTATTCACATCTTCATTTTGGAGTGAGCTTCAAACAGATTTGGGTACTAGTCATAATTTTAGTACAACATATCACCCTCAAACAGATGGACAAATAGAGAGGGTTAATTAGGTATTAGAGGATATGTTGAAAATGTATGTGATAGACCATCAAGTCAAGTGGGAGGAGTATCTTCATCTTGTGGAGTTTTCCCATAATAATAGCCATCATACTTCTATAGGTATGCCTCCTTATCAGGCCTTATATGGTAGACCTTGTAGAACTCCTTTGAGTTGGGATAGGATTGAGGATAGAGTATCCATTGGGCCACAGTTAGTTAGGCACATGGAGTAGTAGGTTGATTTGATTAGACATCCTAGGGAGGCTTAAGATAGATAGAAAAAGTATGCTAATGCTAAGAGGGAAGACAAAGAGTACATGGTTGGTGATAGAGTTTTTTTGAGAGTGTGTTTGTACAAGAGTCCGATCCATTTTGGAAAGGATTCTAAGTTGGCCTCATTTTGTTGGACCATTTGAGATATTGGAGAGGATAGGGTTAGTTGCCTATTGTTTAGCTTTGCCACCTATTCTATCATGCATCCAAGATGTGTTTCATGTTTTAGTATTGAGGAAGTATATTTATGATGAGTCTCACATTATAGATTGGGGTGCTTTACAAGTGGAGTCGGATGAAAACTTAGCTTTGGAGCCCATTTGTATTTTGGACTAATGGACCCTAACACTTTGAGGCAGAGAGCTAGACTAGGTTAGACTCTAGTGAGATTGTTATGATGAGGTCATAACTTCACGAGAGTACACAACACAGATGAGAGCTCAGTACCCATACCTCTTTGATGAACTCTAGGAGGATGTTCATGCCTGCGGGGGGAGGATGTGAGGCCTCACCCTGGCCCACCATAGCATATAATAGTAGTTCATTTTCATTTTAGATACTTATATTTTGCATTGCAGATACTTTATATTTTGAGACCTTGTTATATGTTGGACTATTTTGGACTATCACTTAGACTATTTGATACTATGGGACACTTTATTTTATGGTAATCATTTATGATGTTAGAACTTATTTATGATGCTTGATGATTAGTTACATTCATGTACTTGGTTGGTTATTTTATTAATGAGTAGGAAATTATGTTTGAATATAAATTTTAGATGGATTATATATATATATATATATATATATATATGAAAATCATGAAATGTTGCAAAAGAGTCATATCATGTTTAGTTAGACAATGGTAGTATTATATATGCGCAATGGTTAGAAATGTAAAAATGTTATTCAATTGAGAAATTCCTTATGTTTTGATTCAATTATGAATATAGAATTGATTGAGGATTTATATGTGCTTATTTTTTATTTATCTTGGATGTTTGATATGTGGTTTGAGTGTGCAGGAAATATCCATGATAAAATGGAGAACCAAGACTATACCTTTGTATTAATTGAGAATTCCAAGGTTAGATCTAATGAAGAGATCTTAACCTCATTGTTAAGTATTTTAATTTGTGAATGTAATGTGAATGGATGTCTTAGATTAGATTCCTTTTTGTGAAAATTGATTTTCCACTTGTAATGTTAAATGTATATTTATAGTGTCACTTGACACTTGTGTTGTTATGTGTTTAAATGGCAAGTCAGGTTGAGACACTGGCAAAAGACACCTAACCTTATTCCTAACTAGTTAGAAATGTTTAAGTTGTTTATCCCCTTGCATAAAAAATATCTTATGAAGGCTTTACTTAAATTAAATTTCAGTTTTCAAGTTTAGGGTGACTTTAGAGGGTTTTATTTGAGTCTTAGGGTGTTCTTTTAGTGAAATTAAGTTACCTACATGTTAGTACTATATGTTAGGGCTTTAATTTTGGCTTTACTAGAGTTAAAATCTCTTTTCTAACACTTTTAAACTTCCATTTATTGAGTATTGGGAAAATGGAAGAAGACTTTCCCAAATTCCTACCTTATCTTCAATGAGTTGATAATTCCAACCAAATAGGGAAACTTAGGTTGAGTTAAAGTGTTTGTTCTCTTTCATGATGGAGAAAATTTTGGAATGTTTTTCTTTTAGAGGGAAATTGGAAAATAGAGTTTGCATTCACCCACTCTCTAGTTTTAGAGATTTTTGGTTTTAAAGATTGGATGAAGGAAGGATAGAGGGCTCTTCTCAAATTGGTTCATTTACTATAGCTTGGAGGAAAGTTGGAGTTTTTTCCATGTTTTGGAAACTATGTGTTGTATTATTTTTCTGAATAAAAGATGTGTAAATTTTGCTATAGATGCATTTGTGTGTTGTTCATTGTCCCTGTTGTATTGCTGGGTGTGGATGAATTTCTATTGCCTTATTTTCATTTGAATTTTGGGAGTATGATGTTATGGGTGTGAAAGGAAATCACTCACCCTTGGGAGGAAAGGAGTAGCCTTTAGGTGAAAAGGTTAGTTGGGCCTATCCCCTGAGTGCAGAATCTCTTCCGAGGAAGGAAGATGGATAAGAATGTAGTGTGAGCTGCATGTCCTAGTACTTTGTTATGCACTTTGGGGGTGATAAGGGGAGAATTTTTGTGAGAGTTGGTATTTATTTTGTATGCCTTGTGAACAAATATTTGGTTTTCTATATTTGGCTTCTCCTTGAGGTTTTTAGGCACACCTTCACCCATTCTATTAGTTCCTTTGGTAACCTACTATGTAATCTCAAAAAGGGTGTTAAGTGTTGTATCTTGTATTGTTGATTTATATGTGTGTGATTGATTGTTACCCATTTGGTCTTGGTTCTCCAAGCTCGGTGAGTGGTCTCTTAGAGACCTAGGTTGGGAGGTGAGCTCTCCATCATTTATAGGGTTGTTTTGTATAGTTTTTTTTTTTCTTTCCCTAAATGGATATGTGTTGAAGAAATGCTTGGAATATTTTCACTTTCTATTGGACATTTGAAGATGATTTATTATGAACATTTGTAAAAGTTATGTATTTTAAAAGATTAGAAGTAGATCTTCATGTAATTTGTAAATTGATGTAAGGATCCAATTATGATTGTAATATATTAAATGAATTTTCAATACTATGAATATATTTTAGTTCAAATATTTCTTAAATTGTTTTCGAAATACAAAATTGAATGTTTTTATTATATGTGTGTATGTGTGTGTGTGTGTCTTGATCAAGAAAAGAAAAATTTGGCATGATAGTACTTATCTTGTGAAATAAAAATACCATCATTATTTTGTATAATGTGTAATCCTAGGAAAAACTTCATTTCTCCTATCATGCTCATTTTAAATTCATTCTTCATCTCTTCATCAAACCTATCACTTTCTTCGTCACTGCCTCCAAAAATGATGTCATCAACAAATATTACAATAATCAACAAACCATTTTCAACTTCTTTCAAATACAAGTCACTATCTGTCATACCTTTAGAAAATCCAAGATTTTCCAAGTATCTATCCAACCTTGCATAATAGGTTCTAGGTGCTTGCTTCAGACCATATAAAGCTTTCCTTAACCTACATACCATGTCTTTATTTTTTGATAAAGGAAAACCTTCAGACAGGTCAATATATACCTCTTCTTCAAGTTCCCCATTCAAAAATGTTGATTTAACATCCATCTGATAAACCTTAAACTTCTTATTTTCTACATAAGCAATGAACATCCTTATTGCTTCCATTCTGGGTATAGGTGCATATGTCTCCTCATAGTCTATGCCTTCTTGCTATGAATATCCCTTGCATACAAGTCTATCCTTATTCCTCACAATTTTTCCTTTCTCATTCATCTTGTTTCTAAATACCCACTTGGTTCCTATCACATTCTTATCTTTGGGTCTAGAACTAATTCCCATGTATCATTCTTTACTATCTAATGTAGTTATTCCTTCATTTCTTGAATTTAACGATCATCTTTAACTAATTCACTTGTGCTCTTAGGGTCAATTTGAGATATCAGACATATCTTCTCATTTACTTTGTTCCTATTGGAATTTACAAATGGGAAATATACTTCTATGGGGGGGGAGGGGGGGTGGTGAATCAAAAGTACTAAACTTTAACCAAAAAAACTTTTAATATCAATTAATACATGCTTAAAACATATTGAGATAACATGAAAGTAAAAGCATGCATGTAAACATTTGACACCAAATATGATCACCCAGAAACCCTCCAAAATGAGAAGGTAAAACTAGGGTGGGGATGACACCTACAACTTACTACTACAACAATAATGTAACTAGTTAAGGTTATAAAGTTTGACCATGAGCCATGGTTTGCCCTATGAAAGGCCTCCCCTATTAAAGGCTACAAGAGACTATTAAATCCCACCCTATTAAAGGATTTCACACCCTACTACAAGTGTACCTATTTAAAGGATTTACAAGACATTCACTTTGAATGTCACCCTATTAAAGGATTTCTCAATGGCTACTAAACCAACCTAAGTCCATAGGATTTCATTCTATTGATACAATTGTTAGAGAGTACAGTAGAATGTTTGGTCTAACTACTTACAATCTGATATTTCTGATTTTAGATCCTTGTTCTATCCAATCTAATCCTCATTGATCTGATATGAAACTTTGTAACATTGATCCTATATTTTTCTAACTAGTTCTACAATTCTATTCTTCTTCTAAGTCACCTTGAGTACCCTCAACTCAATTCACCCCTTTCACTTCCTTGCTCTCTATATTTATATGAATTATCAGGCTTCGATCTCCTTATAAAGATTTTGTGACTTAGGGTTAGGTATGAATCTACGACTAAGATTTAACCTTTTTGCCTCTTTACCATTCCATATTTTTGATTGGTTGCATGTTGATTCCATAAGGAATCAAATAGATTCAATCTTATCTCTAAACTTCTAGATCTATCCATGAGTTGGCATGCAAATGTTTTACAACTTTATTTGTGCTTTCATAAACTTCTATGTCAATTCTATGTTGCTTGGCACTTGCTAATATTGGTGCTCGACACTTACTATAATTCTGTCTAACTCAACACCTGAACTTTCTTGGCATCTATAGTTCACTCGAAACTTGAAATTTCTTAGCATCTATTATTCACTCAACACTTGAACTTTCTCAGCACTATCTATTTACTTGGCACCTGAGTGACTCGAAACTCACCATATTTTTGTCTAGCTCAACACTTATTGTAACTCGACATCTATATTGTACTCGGCATATATTACTAGCTCAACATGAACTTAGTAAATAACTTAAGTGTGTTGACACTCAATTGTCAAAACCATTCTGAGACCAACAATCTCCCCCTTTGACATGAGTGTCAAAAACACTTAACTATACATGATGAATTTAATTTCCTTGAGTATAATTTATTTTTAGTTTGGCATATATACAAAACTTCAAAATTGTTCAAAATTTTGTAATGAACCATGTACCTCAAAAAAAAAATTGTGTCTCCCCCTAAGCTGATGTATCTTTTTCTGTATCCAAGATCTTTTGCTCCTTTGAGTAGATTTGCCTCATGTTGTTATTTTCATATGCCATGTTTCTACTTTTCTTGTTGTTTACTCCCCCTTTATTTATATCTCCCCCTTTCATATTTCTCCTCCTTGCAGATTTGTCTTTCCTTGACTTTTGTCTCTTTGATTATCTTCCCCTTTTAAAAATTTCTCCCCCTTTTTCACACTTATGGAAAAGGGTCTATACATTGTATTTGGCTAGAAAAATTTGATTAACTTCCCTAACAATTTTCAAAGCAGCATCCCAATTTCGTATGCAACTTCTAGGGATTTGATTTGAATTGTTGTCTCTGCTGCAAGGTGAACTAAGCCATCTAGAGTCGAAAGATTTGGATCTTTCTTTAGTACTATTTCAGCATAGGCTAGTTCCTTCTATAGAATTTCCATGTGAGGGGTTAGGGAAGCTTGTATTTGAACTAACTTGGCTCTTGTATTAGCCTCTTTTTTTGTCAATACAACTATTTCCTTTTGTGTGTGAAGCACTGTATTGAAGTGCTTTTCACTTTGAGTTGGGTTTTGTGGCAATTGCATGTTTGATATCTTCAAATTTATCTCTAGACTCAGTATCCTCTAGCTTGTCTCTTGTGTGGAGGTTGTTGGGTCACACAATTTAGTGTACAATAAGAATATATTCTCAAGTACCTTCTTCACTTTTTCAATTTTATTTGCCAGCTCCACTTGGGATAGTGCTATTTCACTAGATATTTTTTCATTTACCTTAGCTTGAAACTTCTTCTCAGACCATTCCATGAGTTTTGCGTTAGTGTCATGGTCTTCATTTGTCACTGGTCCACTATTAATAGTTGCTCCAATATGGACTTTGTTTCATTAGGTGTCAGCAAGCTGAAGGCATCTAAGAAGATGTCCTTAATCTCATGAAGTGCTTGCTTTTGTTTATACTCATTTTTGAGTATCTCTTTCTTCTTCTTTCTTTCTAATGCCTCCTACATTATATGGATCTGCTCAAGTGTAATGGTTGCATAGTCATATTTTGGTATAACTATATCTTCATCTAATGTAGAGTATCCATATTGAAGTACCCTTGCAACCTTTGAGGAGCTAGAGCCTGGTGCTAAAATTTGGAGTGGCATAGAATTAGTACTCGACTTCTAAAGGAGTTTTGTAGGAGTGCCAATAGTTGGTATATTTATCAAATTCTGAATGGATTCTTCTTCTTTTCCTTAGGGATGTCCTTATTTTCTTCTAACATGCTTTGATTAATTAAAATTATCCGTTGTGCACCTTGTGTTTTTGCAATAGGTACAAAAGCATCTGTTTGTCCTATTTGATCATTTGTGGGTTCTTGTTCCTTGACAGTCTGAGTTTATTGTTCAATTATAACAACTTTAACTATGGAATCAACCTTTTTAGATGTATTAATTGATGCTTGTACTTGGGGTTGTCCAATTTTAGCTATAGGGATGGCAGAAGGTGGTTCTTGTGTATTCACCTTGGCCTTAGTTATGTTAGCTACAACTTTTTGTAATTCATCTGCATTGACCAATACTAGGTTATTACACATTTGTGCTTGTAGTGTTGATTGGTCAAGGATCTTATTTAGATCCTTTGTAGTGAGTGGGTTGATGTTCTAACCAAAATTGTTAGGAACATCATTCACTATTATGTTATCTATAGGTGTAGTTATGTCATTTGGAGGACTCAATGGTGGCAATTGTGTGTCTTGCAAACTCTGATCTGTTTGCTACTCCTCAGCTATTGCCATTACATCTTGCTTTTGTGCCTCCTTCTTTGTTGTATTTGCCTTATCTTTCTCTATTTCCTCTTCTTTGTCATTCTCCTCTTTTTATTGTTTCTTCCCTCAAAGGGATCCTCTTCTCCTTCCTTGATAGTAGTCAAGCCATAAATTAATTTCCACATCTTAGTGGATTTATTAAAAACATCTTCAATGTTGTTCTGCAAAATGCTAAGTGCCCTGTATTTGGGTGAAAATTTGTTCCCATGCTTCTTATTGGCCTTGGTAATCTATCCCCTTGTTAGCTCTAACATTGCTTGAGCTAGGGTAGATTCCCTTATTTCCTTCTCCATATTTAGGCAATAATGCCATTTATTCTCAACAATTGAATATAAATCTTTGGGCATTGTATTATCAAATTCAAGAGGGGTGTTCTTGAATTTTTCCATCATGGCATATACTGATTCTTCAACCTTATTATGATCTTCTCTACTCAATTTACCAAAATCAATGTTTTTCAAACTGGTTAAGTCTACATTTTCCTTAACATTATCACAAATGTTTTCTAAGTCAGACTTGGAAGCATGACTGACCACTCTGAACTAGCTTATGTCTTCTAACTCAGTCCTTTCATCGTCTAAGTCTAGTTGTGCAACATATTATCTTCTAGGTTTCTTCTGCACAAGACCTTGTTTCTTAGTAGCCTTCTTCTTTTCTTTGGCCTACTCCTTAGCCTTTTGTGTGGTGGCCCTTGTACTGGTTCTTGGAGCTCGAGCAGTAGGCTTTGCAAGACTTGGTTTTACAATTTTTTTACCCTTTGGCTGAGCTGTAGGCTGTGTCTTAGCCTTTCTCTTCTTGGGTTCATGCTTGACTAGTGCTTCCTTAGCTTGTTCCTCCTCGACACCTTCTTCTTCAGCATCTTAACCCATTCCTTGGGTTAGGGCAAGATGTTCTTGGCCTTGTTGTTGTTGTTGTTATTCTCCATCTTCATCATCCTCTTCATTATTTCCAATAGTTCCTTCTCCAAATTTCAATTTTAGCTTCTTAACCAACTTGTCTTTCTTCTTCAAATTTGATGTTTTCTTCAACTCCATTTCCACCTTTGATTTGACAACATCATAAGTACCAAAAAGTTTTGCTACTTTGTCAACTTCTTCTACAAGTAGTGCAATAATAGCTACTAATGCTTCATCAATATTTATTTCATAACCTAATGGCCTTAGCCATATGACTCTTGGTACTACTACTTGGATGTATGTATAATCAATGTCTACTAAAAATTAGATGGCATTGATGTGCTTCTCTACTAGGGACACATAATTCTTAGCCTCTGTTTCATGGATTCCTTGAAATCCTCAAAATAGCTAGTCATTATTGACTCACAATTGTCTCCCATTTTTTCTATGTACTCATTTATTTGTATAGCCACAAGCCTATTGGTCTTCCATCCTATCTTTCCAAAAGAATGGAATTCATTTTGAACATAGAAAAATATGCATATCAAAATGGAACCAAACTTACATTGAGCATTCTTGGATCTCCTTATTGCTCCTAAGTTTTCCATTATTTGCTGCAATTGTAGCTCTACCAAATCATAAGTATGATCTTTCTTTACAATCTTGTACCCTACATCAACTATTATACATGTTACATTGTTTAGTCAGCTAGACTAGTAGAACTTGTGAGATATGACCCTCACTACAAATTCAATAAGTGGATCCTTGATAGTTTCAATGGTCATTCCTCTCTTATTCCATTGTGCCCCTGTATTTTTCTCAATTACTTCCTTTGAATCACTCCTTAGGGTCTTAGACCAATCTAGGGTTGGAAATCCTGTAACCTTATGTATGATTCTCTTTGATAGTTTGATAGGCCCTCCTTCTAGCCATAGGCAATTGTCGTGAATTCTTCTTAGAACAATCTTTATCCATTCAGTCTTAAAGACAGTGGGGAATTCTAGGGCACGAGTCAAGCCCTTTCCCTCTATGATCTTGTATTCATCTGTCAACACTCTATCTTCACATAGTTTTTCATATGCCTGGTATATTTACATGTCTCCTATTTCTCTAACCTTGAAATTATAGCACTTTCTTACATCATGTACCATCACGACCTCGGGTGGAATGATTAATAATGCACCTGTTGGGTTGTTTTTGTATGCAACCTCTAAAATATCCCTAAAATCTGGTTTCTTTACCTCATTACTAACTAATTGAACTTCAAAAGGTTCCTTTTCCTTAGGATTCTTAGAGCTAGAGGCCATCTTGTAAACTAGGGTTTTAACAATTTCAAAAACTACGTAACTTAGCACTTGAGGAATACCTTAGATCGATGAAATGATGTTGAATCATTGCTAGAATCTATGCAAATGCTTTGTTATTACTTGAAAATCACTTCTTCACTCTGGTCACTCTTTGATCTATGTTTGTAATGATGAGAAATGGGCAAAAATCAGCCTTATACCCTTCAATACGTTGCATTTAATGCTTAGTGCATATATAGCTATAAACTCAAATTCTATACATTTTTTGTTTCACTCAGCTTCCATTGATTTTCCCATCAATTGGAATCTATTAGAATTATCCTTACTTAGAAACAACTACTCATTTGGCTTCAATATTCTTTTTCTAACAACTCAACACACACTAGAATTTTAATTAGCATTTGAAGGAAACTTTTCACTCTTGGCAACAAGATGAAAATTTGACCTTGCATTATTATTCATTATAATTTATTCCTTTCAACACTAACTTATCTAGGAACTGATGTATGATGAGGCATTAAATATCAATCCCACATACCTCCTTTTTCTTAGTTTGATGATGTGTGACCACTTGACCTTTTGAATGAAGTGATCCCTCCATTTGATGTGCAACTTTCATCTCTTCTCTTCCATGTATTATTCATCTCTCCTCTGATGTGTTCAACATCTACTTTCCCTTTTCCTTTGTTGAACTTAGAATTGGGTTCTTTTGACCTTGTTGGAAAATGCTTTCTAATGTGACCATTCTTCAAATAGCTAAAGCATGTGGTTTGACTTAACCATCTATTTTAGTTTCCACTAAAATGTGTTCTTATGCAATTCTCATGGATGTGTCCATACTCTTGATAGTAGTGATAGCTTTTCCTAGTGTTGTAGTCCTAATTGTAGAAGTGTCCATGACTTCCTGTCTTTGCTAGTTTGTTTGGTGACTACATAGGCTTAGATCTACATTTAATGGCTCTATGTCCATATTTCTTGTAGTTGTAGTAGTGACCTTCAAATCTTGGTGCATGCATGGTTCTTGTCTTGCATTAATGTGCTTAATGACCTTTCTTATTGCACTTATGATAGTGACCCATGCTTTTAGGTTTGTCATCTTGATTTGCATTCTTGCTTTTGCGCACATTAATAGTATGTCCCTTCTTACCACAAAAATGACAAGTGGGTTTGAAATTCTTACCTTTTTCATTCCTTTGTTCAGCAATCTTGGATGATTCTCTTCTTCAGTGCTGGTATAGCCTAGTCCTGATGTGTCATTGTTGGATCTAGGAGATTTCAATAGTTTCTCAAAGTACTTGATGGCTTCATTGGGTTTGTTGAAGCTCTCTGCAATTTCTCTTTCTCTCCTCAGATCATTTTTCTATTGTTCATTCTGTAAATTTAGTGTGGTGATCTTAATGTCTTTAACATTTTGCTCATGATGAGCATTCATCATCTAGCTTAAGATATCCAATTGCATGTTGGAAATTTTGGCAAGCTCAATTGAATTCTCTTCTAGTCTATTGGCTAGGTTCCTCTTTTCATCTTCTATCATGACCTTATCTTCAATGGCTCTCTTCTTTTGTTTGGTCACTTCACATAGCATCATGGCCTATGAATCTTGCTCAATCTTGAGATTTCTGATCTCTTCTACTTGAGCTATGTTCTTCTCCATTAGGTCTGCTATTGCTGCATCAAACTCATTTGAATCTCCATTACCAAAGAACTTGTTGGTGTCAATTTCTTTGTACCAAGTATCATTTTCTACAATGGCAATGACTTTCCTTCTCTTTAAGGATTTTCTCTACTCTTCCCTGACTTCTTCTAGTGAGTGCAGAATGTGCTATATCTCAATTTCTTCATTCTATATAATCTTTCTCAGTTTGTAGACCTCCATCTCTAGGTCTTTTCTCCAAGATGGAAGGCTTCTCCTAATGAGAACCAAGCTCTGATACCAATTGTTGGAATTTACAAATGGGAAATATACTTCTAAGAGGGGGGGTGAATTAGAAGTACAAAAATTTAACCAATAAAACTTTTAACATCAATTAATACATGGATAAAAATATATTGAGATAACATGAAAGTAAAAGCATGCATGTAAACACTTGACACCAGATATGATCACCTAGAAACCCTCCAAAATGAGAAGGTAAAATTGGCATGGAGATGACACCAACAACTTACTACTATAGCAATAATGTAACTAGTTAAGGTTACAAAGTTTGACCATGAGCCATGGTCTACCCTATTAAAGGTTACAAGAGACTATTAAATCTCACCCTGTTAAAGGATTTTACACCCTACTAGAAGTGTACCCATTTAAAGGATTTACAAAAAATTTACTTGGAATGTCACCTTGTTAAAGGATTTCTCAATGGCTATTAAACCAACATAAGTCCATAGGATTTCATTCTATTGATAAAATTGTTAAAGAGTATAGTAGAATATTTGATTTGACTATGTACAATCTGATATTGCTAATTTCAGATTCTTGTTCTAACTAATCTGATCCTCACTGATCTAATATGAAATTGCTATAATGTTAATACTCTATTATGCTAATTGGTTCTGCAATTATGTTCTTCTTCTAAGTAACCTTGAGTATCTTCAACTCAATTCACCCCTTTTTGCTTCCTTTCTCTCTCTATCTATATGAATTATTAGACTTCAATCTCCTTATAAATATTTCCTGACTTAGGGTTAGGTATGAATCTATGGTTGAGATTCAACCTTTTTCCCTCTTGACCATTCCATTTTGTTGATTGGTTGCATGTTGATTGCATAGGGAATCAAATAGATTCGATCTTATCTCTAAGGTACGAGATCTATCCATGAGTTGGCATGCAAATAGTCTACAACTTTGTTTGTGCCTTCACAAACTTCTATGTCAATTTTGTGTTGCTTAGCACTTGGTAATACTAGTGCTTGGCACTTATTGTAATTCTATTTGACTCAAGACTTGAACTTTCTTGGCACTATCTATTTTCTCGGCACCTAAGTGACTCAACACTTACCATATTTTCATCTAGCTTGACACTTATTGTAACTTGGCATCTATATTATGCTTGGCATATATTACTAGCTTCACATGAACTTAGTAAATAACTTAGGTGTGTTGAAACTCAATTGTTAAAACCATTTTGAGACCAACAGTTCCTTGTCATCGCTCCTTTGTCTCTACTTCTAATTATCTACTCTGGATAATTACCCAAGGATCCACGTACCCTCAAAAGGGCTCATCACATGATCCAAGACCTACAAATGTGTCTTCTTCCTCCCAAGTAGAAGTATGCCTAGGAAGACAAGGAGGAATAAAAAAGAACTAGGAGGTAAAAAGCAAGTATGAAGAGATGGGGACTTTAATGCAACCTTTCTCCACACAAACCTACCCCTAATCACATCTGCCAAGCTTACTATCATGATAGACTTCATGGATACATGATGCACTTTAAGCAATCTCATGAAAGCTTATCAAATCGCCTACAGTGGGAGAAGTAAGATAGGAATTAAGTGCAAAAGTTTTCTAGGTAAGAACAAGAGTTAGGTTTAAAGTTTTGTAGATAGTCTTTTAGGATAATTATTTAATTGCTTATAAATCATTTTGATATTATATAAAGTTAGAAAATTAAATTTTCCAAGGAAATCAATAAGGAATATTCTTTGTCTCAGTAAGGGAATGAATTATTTCTCCCATACAATTTCCAGCATCTTGTAGGTGGGTGTTTTGAAAAAATTTCTTGCTCCCCCTTTTTTTTAAAGTATATGAATCCTCTCTTTGAGATGGTATGTAAAGGTGGATTAATTTTCTCTAAGTTTAATCATATTTTGAAAGGCTAACACGTTGATAATATAACCTAGGAGTTATAATTCATAATGTTTCATATGGCTTATGAAACTAAAGGTGCATCCCTTAAATCTATTTGATAATTATGGAAGGATTCTATGCAATTTTTATCATATCTAAAGTAGATTAATCAAAGGACTATGATCATCATTCATTTCACTTGATCTCATAGAAAAATTCACAAATCATATTTAGAATAATATCCTTCCATCATTTATACAAGGGAATAAAATTTTCACTATAATATAAGGTAGCATTCTAGACAACCTTGTGATTCATTTCCAAATAGAGATCAAAATTACAAAGAAAGAGCTTATTTAAAACCACATTTTAATGATACATTGGAACTTCTCTTAAGAAAGGAACATTACTAAATGTTTTTCTCTTCTATTATTCAACCTGGGTCAAGGCTCTATCAGGAAAGAACCAGTAAGAAAACTCGACATCCTTGCCAATTATATCAAAATTTAAATACATTTTACATAATGTTACAATTCAAATAAATTCTCTTCTAGATCTTTCACAAGAGATCCTTTCCAATATATTCAATGTATCAAGGGATTCATGGGAAGAACAAGAACTGACCCAAAGGTAAAACAACATATTATGATGAACAATTCAAGCATGCATTCCCATCCCATTTTTGCACAATAGGTTCAACATATAACCAAACTAGGGGGGAGGTGGATTTTTTCAATAGGAGACGTCAATAACCATACCATAACATAGCCCATTCGGGGCTAAAACTCAAGAACTTTCGTTCTTCTACAAATGCCCTTTCGAGGCCAATATAACAAGGGTTTTCATTCCTTCCCTTCTTCAAGAATACAAATTTTCATACAAGATATGTGTTAGAAAAAGTGATTGAAATGATAAAATATAATAAAATGAAATAGCATGAAATAATAGATTTAATCCAAGAGAGCAAGAAGAGTTTTACCATACAAATGATACAAGATCAATGGAGCAATACCAAAGATAAGCAACACAAGAGACAAGGATTTGATAAGGGGAAAGCAAAGAAAACCCCTTGTGAGTATTATGAATGAGGCAAAAGCCTAAGAATGAGAAAGAGAGAGAGAATAAATACAACAAAATAGCTCATTTACAATAGCATCAAAAACTTGATGTGAATAATGGAGACTAGATCAAAATGAGAGAGAGAAGCACCTATTTTAAAGAGATGAGAAAGGAGTTGCATGTCTTTGCATGTGTAACTCCCATTTCTATGAATGCCACATTCATAAAAGGTGTGTGCAAAGTGTCAAGTTCCTCTTAAGGAGGAATATCTATTTTCCTTATTAAAGAAAATACAAAAAAGAGTTGTCCTCACAAGTGGACAATCAGAAAAGAATGACATGTCCTTTACATGTGGACTAAAGGACAAATAAATAATACATTAGGGATACCTTGGTTTATCCCAATAAATAAATAAATACAACCAAGAAAAGATTATTAATTCTAACACCCCCCTTTAATCTTTACTTGGGGAGATGTTGTCAAAACCAATTTACAATATTATAACTTGATTTTTTTGAAATATGTTCATTGTGCAAGAGGTTTCTTATTATCATGGGTACATCATTGGAGAGCCAAGAGAAGTGGATAATTCTTCAAGTGTGTTACATCTTCAAGTGGATTCATGTGGCATAGGATCTGTACAACAAATAATGATATCTTGTATGTGTCTTGATGGATTACCTGAAACATAGAAACAAAGGCAACTATCCACAAGGATAATTTCATCTTATATTCAAGTTAGAAACCTTTTATGTATAAATAAATTCTCATAGAGTAAATATAAGTGTAACTTGGTACCGCAAATAAATCAAAATAAATTAATATAAGTGTAACTTGGTACCAAAAAGAAAAGACCATAGGAAAGGCTAGATAATGAATCCAACATCAACAATGCTTCAATCACATGGATATAGACAGACCACTAATAAGTCATTTTACTGCAAGTTAATGGGTGATCAATCCATAACCTGCATGACTCATGATTTAAGAAAAGAAGTATATATAACATTATATGGCATATTTTCAAAGATATCAAAGGGGAGGAGTATGAGTATTAACAATTGACTGCCTTCAAATAAGAGTAAAATGCCTTCAAGATGGGTCAAATTAACTAAAATTGGAGGGAAACTCAAATAATAAATGGTATTAACCATAAAGTGTCAATATGACAATAGAATGATGCTAGAAAAGCATAAACTGCACTTATGTGTCAATCAGTAGAACAAAATAAATGTTGAAGGCAACAGTGTATAATAACTCATACTCTCAAAGAATAAGAAAAATAAATAAAATAAATTTACTTATGTGAAATAAAGAATGCACTCATATTTGATAAGTCACAAGAGACACAATAATTTGTATATTTATCAGGATATATATGTGGGCCCCCATATATACACATGAATAAATATACCTAAACTATCATGGTATGAAATCATGCAAATAGAATTAAGAACATATATAGAACATAATTTCTAAGCAACATACTAAAGAGAAATGTCAAAGATGATGAAAGAGAATTATTAACATCAAACAATATTTGTAGTAATTAATCCTCCTAGGTTGAAGTCCACCCATTCTAAAAATTGATCTCTTTTACTAAGTACTTTTTGAAATCATTTATTTTTTCTGTTAAAAAATTTATCACTAGAGGAAGAGTCATGATGTATGAATGCATCATTTGTTTCAACATTAGCATTATTACCATTATCAATATTAGCATTATTACCATGATCTATAAATGCATCATTACCATTACCATTGTAAGAAAGGATAGGAGGAATAAAAGTAGATATATGAGGAGTAGGGTTTAGAGAAGGAGGTTGGTCCTCCACTAACACAATTCTGCTTCCATGAACTTGTTCATTTTGAGCATTAAAAGAATCATGCACACCATTTCCTACAAGACAAACATTTCGTGCTATGTGCACTTTGTTAGTAATAGGATTATAAGCTTGATAACCTTTGGTATTTTGCATGTTTTCACTCATGCACTTTGTACATGCCATCTTAGATGAAGCAATAGGAGGTAAATTTTCAATCGTATTAGATGAGATATGCTCATTTTTCAAATGAGCAAGCCTTTCATGCTCCATATTAAAAGTAATATCTTTGTGCAAAGAGTGTCTAGAAGAGGTGAGCCCAAAAAATTTAAATAAGTTATCATGGCCTAACTTAGCATTAGCAACAACTTCATTAGTGTTAGGATCAATAACAGAGCACATGTCCTTATGAAACTCAACTTTGTAATTTTGACATAATTTTATAACAGAAAGAAGATTGTATTTTAACTTAGGAACATAAAGGACATCATGTAATTTTTCATTTGGAATACTAACATTACCAAATCCTTCAACTTTGCAACTATGATTATCAGCTAATGAATTGGAATATTAGAAAGATCGGGTTTTAAATAATCAAACACTTCTTTATGAAAAGTAACATGTTGAGATGCACTAGTATCAATAATCCATTCTAAATTTTTAGGAACATTGTAACTAACAGTAAAAGCATGATGAGATGGATGAGAGTTTTGATTATTGTTATTGATAGGTTGTTTATCTTTTTGTTTTTTAAAACAATTATTAGTTACATGACCATCTTTCTCACAATAAGTACAGTGGAGTTTTTTATTAGATTGATGAGTATCATTACGATGAGTGTTTGGATGATTATTGTGATTATTATTATTATAAGTATTGGGAGAATCATTATTAGAAAATTTGAAATTTTGATTTTGACTTTTAGACACAAAAGCATGTTCATTAGATCTAAGAGTACCAAATTGTAACAACTTAGCTTCCTCTTGACATAACAAATTTTGAAAAATACTATAAGTTAATTGAGTAGACAAAGTAGGAATAGCAAGTTGAGAATGAACATTAGTAATAAATTGTTGAAATTGTCTAGGAAGACATTTCTTTAAAATAATGGTAATTAATCTAATATCAGTGAGAGTAACACCTAATCCAATCAGTTGACTTTTAATATAATCAAATTTAAGTAAAAATTCATCCATAGATTTGAAATCAATATACCTTAAGTCTTCCAAATTGTCTTGCAATTGAATCTTGCATGATTCAGATGGCCTGTCATACGTTTGCTTTAAAATATCTCAAGCTTCATGGGCATTAGTGCAATGAGAAATTAAAACATATAAATCTGGGTTAAGAGATATACCAATGAGGCCAAGGGCTTCCTCATTTTTAGTATTCCATGCATTTTTTTCATCTTGTGTAGCTGAGGTACCAGGAACTACAGAAGGGTCAGTAGCAACATCTAAAATATGCTTAAAATGAAATATAAACAAAAGATGAGTTTTTCAAGCATGATAGTTTGAGTTATTTAACTTGATTTTAGGAATTAAAGTTGACATGATTTAGAAATTATGTTTAAAAATTTAAATAATAAATTTGAAATAAAAAAGTGAGACTTATTATCCACAAGAATGTTAAATAATTATTAAGATATTTAGAGAGTCAAAATTAAAAACTAAAATGTTCCCTGCAAAACCACTGGTCAGATTGAAAAAAAATAGGAAAAATAAAAATTTCAACAAATTGAAAAAAAGTGTTACACATAGAGAGCGATAACTTTTTTAATTTAACTCTATTTTCAATAAAATTTAAAGAGTTTTTTCATTTTTATGTTTTATAAATGCTGTTAAAATTTCAACCAAACTCAGATCATAGATTATGAGATATAAGAAAAATAGGAACTATTGTACTTTCCTTTCTAAAACAAAAACAGAAAAAAAACTTAAATTTCAAAAATTTAGAAAGCCTGCAACAAAAATAGGGTTAGATATAGTAAAAAAATTAAAAATAAAGAATCCTTTGGTGGAAAGCCTTCCAAAGGAGGTTAGAACAAATAAAAAATGAAGAACTCTTTGGCGGTAAACCTTCCAAAGAGGGTTAGAAAAAAAATTGAAGATTGAATAAAAAACTTGCAAAAAAATATAGGAATGAATTTTTTTTCTTCACTTCTCCTCTCAACAAAGTTCTCCAATATGGTAACCTTCACAAAAGCTACAAACAAGGATTAGAAAGCTCTGATACCATGTTAGAAAAATGATTGAAATGATAAAATATAATAAAATGAAATAGCATGAAATAATAGATTTAATCCAAGAGAGCAAGAAGAGTTTTACCATACAAATGATACAAGATCAATGGAGCAATAACAAAGATTAGCAACACAAGAGACAAGGATTTGATAAGGGGAAAACAAAGAAAACCCCTTGTGAGTATTATGAATGAGGAAAAAGCCTAGGAATGAGAAAGAGAGAGAGAAGAAATACAGCAAAATAACACATTTACAATAGCATCAAAAACTTGATGTGAATAATGGAGACTAGATGAAAATGAGAGAGAGAAGCACCTCTTTTAAAGAGATGAGAAAGGAGTTGCATGTATTTGCATGTGTAACTCCCATTTCTATGAATGCCACATTCATAAAAGGTGTGTGCAAAGTGTCAAGTTCCTCTTAAGGGGGAATATCTATTTTCCTTATTAAAGGAAATACAAAAAAGAGTTGTCCTCACAAGTGGACAATAGGACAAGAATGACATGTCCTTTACATGTGGACTAAAGGACAAATAAATAATACATAAGGGATACCTTGGTTGATCCCAATAAATAAATAAATACAACCAAGGAAAGATTATTAATTCTAACAATATGTGACGACAAGTAGGGGCCCATACACCCTACCCTCTTTCCCTCTTCTCACCATGTAAGGAGACTCTACACTATTGAGGTCCAACTAAGGCCCTTCCCTCGTACTTGGCCACTTCTTCCCTATCCAAGGGTGAGTAATGCCAAAAAAATTCCCATGAAATTCCCTCAAAATTTCAAAGCAAAGCATAAGAATGACACTCAAGAACAAGTTAAGATCCCTCCCAAACAACCTCAACACACATACAAGCAATCCAAAGAATAACACAATGCCTTGTGCATGAATCAAAGCATGAGAAATATGAAGAACATGATCCAAGAGTGAAGAACCCTACCTTCACAAAGAGTTATGGTAAAATGACAAGTTGAGAAGAGCTTTTCCTTCCTTTCCTTCAATCTTCAAACTTCTCTCTAAAAACTAGAGATTGGGTAACAACCAAAACTTTTTTCAAAGATGCCTCTAATATGATCCTAACTCAACTATACATTAGGTAAACCTTAAGGTAGAGTTAAAGTCACCAACTCATGGAGGAGACAATCAATTTTTGTAATCAAACAAAAGTAGGGTTTTTGAGTGACCATAAAAGTCAACCAAAGAGGCTAGGGGGGTGGAAAATACTCTCAACCCATACCCTTACCCCTAGGGTACTTAGATTTAATGTTTCTAGGCCTTTAGGATTAACTAGAGACCTATCAAAAGCTAGGAATATTTTAGGATATACTAACAACCTTAAAAAAGTAGATAACTCACTAATCCTAACAAGGGGGTAAATAATCTCAATACTAACTGATTAGCAAGGAGGTCACTACTCTAATCCAACTTAGATCTTTAGGTTACTCGGTTACTTCTAATTATCATGCTAGAATGCATATACAATTCACAAGTGTCAAGCAACACTATAAAAACACTATTACGAACATTAGCATTTACTGATTATAGAATGATACATTTATTCAATCCTTGACACAATTAAAATACAAAAAATGGGGTTTGCATCTTTCATCAGATTTAACCTTGGTTTCCACAATTGATACATAGGGTTTAGTTTCATTCCTTTGTTGGGTCTCCTAGATAAAGTATCTTGCACACTCATTGCACACATTAGTAGCTCAAGAAAATCACATACAAACATTCAAAACTTATCTATATAGTTACATAAATCAAAACATGAATCTTTCATATAATCAACTATTTAATTCATTTCTACCCATATTTAATCATCTGAATCACATAATCAATACAACATAACTTATTCGTTAATTCATATTAAAGTACCATAATAATCATCGTTAGGAATGCATACACCTAATCATCTTAACAACACCAATTAAAGAATAGTGAACTATCTAAAGCATATAACTTAATCATTAGGATACCGAAATCAACACCCTTATCATTAGGTGAAAATGCCTCATAGCATTGTTAGTGAAATTTCAATGTTTAAACAGTTGAGTTAATATAGGAGTTCTCGAATCACTGAGTATTTAAAACATGGATGTGTCAACTACTTCTTAATTTCATTAGGAGCTTCACAACATAAAACATTACTTCAGATCCATTCAAATCTCCTAGAATAGATTTAACAAGAAAATTCATATTTAATAATTACATATGAGGAGGGTCCTTACATCCTTCCCCACTAGCCTTTGACTTCCTCCTAGAAGTCACACAACTAAAATGTTCATCTTATGCTAGACCTTATCTAGATTTTTCCAATATTTACTCTTATAAAAAGAATGATTAATAAATTCTCATACATACTCTAGGGATATAACATATTTGCCTTATTACCATAACTAAAAGCAGAGTTCAATCTAAAACTCTGACATGATCACATTTTCTATGGTCAATTACTCCTTAAAGCATAGAGGTCACACATAAACAACTTCCAAATCTAGAATAACATACTTATAAAGCCTCTAATAATGACAATATTATAAGGTATTATGAAGTTCACATACCCACTCATCGGGGTAACAACTGTACAAGTCTCCCTTAATGAGGTTTCATATTAAGCAACTTGTCCCTTATTCAAGGTTAAATGCTTTCCTTTAATAGTTTCCATGATGCATTGATACTTGATAGAGTACTCAATGAGTCCATTACTACATATGCACTTTTCCATTTAGAAGACCTTTCAATTAACTTGTAACCTTAACCAAATTTATGTTGGGGTACAATTCATTACTCATAACAATCAATGAATAACATTAATCCTATTCTCAAAGTCCTGGGAGAGGGTGGGGCATGAATAATCTCACTAATAACCCCAACCCTAATGTTAAACATCCACTTAACTATCAGAAATTCCATTTGGTAGGCCCATCATATGTCACTTTGCCAAAAAAATTCATAAGAAAGTGCCCCAAAATTTAAATTCAACATCAAAGATGAAACATCCAACACAAAAGTCTAAAACAAAAGAAATAAAGTGTGGCCACAATAGAAAAAAAAGAAGTAAAACATGACCTAGAGGCAATTATAATCATCAATAATATAGTTGGCTAAATAACCCCCACATCGCACTGCTTGATAGAAGGAAAGAACATTAAAAATAGCAATAGATGAAATTAGACAAATAAGAAAATAAATCCAATTGCTCACAAAATTTACATTAATGACATAATGTGGTCGTACTAGGTTTCTGAAGGAAGTGAGAAATATTAGGTCTTCCAAAAACATTGTAGGGATCTAGAATTCAAAATAGATGGAGGTCTAACGACCATGCCACCCAACTATGATTTATCCCACATACTCGCTACTTACTCATCTTCATCAAAATTGCCCTATAATTAGGATTTACTACATAAAGGGGGTTGGCTTGATCAAAACTCACTCAAAAGTGCAAATGCGAAGATATTAATATAAGCCCCCCTCCAATCTTGTCGTTGTTACATTGGTTTCCTTTTGGATAATCTAATCATGTGGGAAACTTTTAGTGTTAGTAAAGTTGTATTCAGAGTTGTAGTTGTAGTATCAACTCTCTTATCCTTGATTTACTATACTTGCATAATAGCACACATCACCATAATCTTTCTTAGGTCAAATTTTGCCACAATATACCAGCTGGAGTAGTGTTATCATTCTTACCAAATTAGTACGATCCTGTATACATACATATGTACGTACGTACGTACATAGGTACATACATACATACATACATATATACACACATACATACATACATACATACATACATACATACATACATACATACATACATACATACATACATACATACATACATACATACATATATATATATATATATATCAATGTTCTATTTATTTCATTGTTTACACTAGTTCTAATTATCATCTGAGAATACACTGAATCCTATTGTTTCTTATCAATAATTACCTATTTCATGTCTCCTAGCCATAAATGACTTAAGAATACTTCCTTAGGTTGTAGGTTTGCAACTACTTAGGTGAAAAACCATTATTAGGATATTGTCAATGTTTACTTATTCACTCTTACAACTATCTCCTTGTTGTCAATATAGGTCATCATCATCATTTTTTTTTAAACATGCCTCATGGCTTATAATCCTCTTATAATCTTAACTCTGATACTTGAACCCTTTAGTTCATATTAGGTTAGTGATCTCATCCTGACTTTAATTTCTCTAAATTGTAGGGTTATAATTGATCCAATAGTTTTCAATAACAGAGTTTATGAACATTCACTTGATAGTTTAGAATTTAGTATTACTCCTGCTTATAGAATAAGTTTGCCAACATAATAGACTCACATAACCCTAACTTATAAGTTTACATCTTCCCATTTTTACAGATTCAATACTATATGCTACATACTTATCACCTTTTAATTTCCTTCTTAGCACCATATTGACATAGATTCATTCCTTGATTAGGGTTCTATTCGTCATAGTGGATTAAGATACTCTACCTCTTTGTACATTTCCTACTAACTCTCTCTTGTTTAATAGATTCTCACAAAGTATTCCTATCGTTGATGTTCCCAAATGTTACTTGCAGATTCCAAATTTTCTCTTGTTGCTTTCCAAGGATTACTAGAACAATATATATATATTAAATTCTTAATAGGCTAGATGTATCCCAAGCAATTGGTAACATGATATAATCTTCAAGTGTTACCTTCTTAATTACTCACCATTCATTTTATCGATTCAATATTTTAATCCAAAGGTACAAAATTAGATTATGATGATCGTAGAGTTCCTTTACTTATGTTTGAAAAGTCTAAATTAATACCAGTTTATTTGACCACTTGCATGCCTGATATGAGCTACAATTCTTCCATGAGTGATGAGGTTAGACAACATTTACCTACTACTAAAGATACTATGAAACACTATTTCTCTAATCGTTAGGTTATTTACTTGTTTTCGACGCACATGATAAAAAAGTATTTTAGGGTTCTTAATTTAGTTTTCCCTCAATGTGATTGTGTTCAATATAATTTTGATTCTCAATGAGATCATAATATACTTTAATATAACATTCTTGCATCTAATCATTCATCTTGAGTCATTAAGAGTGGGTTATCTGATATGGTTAACCATTTACATTTGTTAATATCGGTTCAATTTTACTTAGGCTTAACTGTTAGTGTCGCAGTTTAGAAGGAATACATTTTCTTGTCAATTCTCCATGAGGGGGAAATCCATGCTTCATATAGTAAAATTTAAATGTTCACACTTATCATGGACCCATTATTTCCCAAGTATCATGAAACCTAGCTTTGATACCAAAATGTCATGCCCAAAATACGAGAGCAAAACACATGTGATTTTTTTTTTTAAATACTAAATATTTACCCATAAATACTTACATCTTTAGAACAATAGAAAAACATGAATTCAATAAATTTACATCCTATTAACTTTAATCCATAATAATTCTATTAGGAAAAATATCACTTAACAATATAACCAATTGATTTGAATGACCAATTTAATAATATAATCAAATTATTCGAGACTATAATTAAAGTACCCTCTAACTAAAATAATTTCTTACATGCAATTATGTAAAATTTATTCCAATAATAATTTGTTTCAATCTACAATCTATTCGAAAATACAACATTTCCAATCAAATAATAATACTATTGAAATCATATTAAAATAAATAAATAATTAAAAAAATAAGATATTAACATTAAAATAATACTAATCATAATAAATAAATGGAAACCACATTAATTTAATTAATACAACTAATTAATAATCACATTATAATAAGCTAAATTTCACTGACTCCAATGATAATAAAAATGTATAATTTCAATTTAATTATACATTCAACTTAAATAATCAATTACTAAATACTAAACATCCTAATTGAAGTAATTTAATACGGTGAAATAAAATTAACATTTACTAGCATGTCATACTAGCTAATTGATTTAAAACTACAGCTAACTTCAACCTCTACTAATCAAATTGCAACTTAAAATTTAACGAATAACTAAAACTAACTAACATTTAACATTAATATTCTAACATAAACCTTGCACCTTAAACTTTAAAACATATTAGCATATCCTAATGTTAAAAGGACATACTAATCTAATTTAAAAAGAAAACTTTATGTAAACTATAACTAATCTACTTCCTTAACTATCCTACTAACTCCCTACATCTTATCATCCGTACTAACATCTAACTATAACTTCTAACATCATCCAACTTAAAAAGTTATTCTAACCTAAGAACTGAATTTAAATTCTACATTAAAACAAAAAGAAAACTTACTAACTTTTTCACCTACCTTCTACCCAACAAAGAAAACTAACACACATGCCAAATCTAACTTACCTCAAACCCCTTACCACTAAACTTAATCCCCACTACCTAACTCCACACCCCACTTCCCAAAAACTCCTTAGGTGGCTTCCCAAGGCTGCACACTGTCCCAAGACAGATATGCACTACCTAAGACAACCTTTACACTGCAAGGTGCACTTGGTCACCTCTTGGCAAATGGAGATTTAAGTCTTGGAATATGTGATTTGGATATTTTATCCACCTTTTCAAGCAAGAAAAACCTTTAATTACCCAAGGATCCACGTACCCTCAAAAGGGCTCATCACATGATCCAAGACCTACAAATGTGTCTTGTCTTTCTCCCAAGTAGAAGTACACCTAGGAAGATAAGGAGGAATAAAAAAGAACTAGGAAGTAAAAAGGAAGTATGAAGAGATGGGGACTTTAAAGAAACCTTGCTCCCCACAAACCTGCCCCTAATCACATCTGCCAACCTTACTGTCATGAAAAACTTCATGGATACAGGATGCACTTTAAGCAATCTCATGAAAGCTTATCAAATCTCCTAGGGTGGGAGAAGTAAGATAGGAATTAAGTGCAAAATTTTTCTAAGTAAGAACAAGAGTTAGGTTTAAAGTTATGTAGATAGTCTTTTAGGATAATTATTTAATTTCTTATAAATCATTTTGATATTATATAAAGTTAGAAAATTAAATTTTCCAAGGAAATCAATAAGGAATATTCTCTGTCTCAGCAAGAAATGAATTATTTCTCCCATACAATTTCTAGCATCCTGTAGGTGGGTGTTTTGAGAAATTTTCTTGTTCCCCCCCTTTTTTTTAAAGTATATGAATCCTCTCTTTGAGATGGTATGTAAAGGTGGATTAATTTTCTCTAAGTTTAATCATATTTTGAAAGGCTAACATGTTGATAATATAACCTAGGAGTTATAATTCCTAATGTTTCATATGGCTTATGAAACTAGAAGTGCATCCCTTAAATCTATTTGATAATTATGGAAGGATTCTATGCAATTTTTATCATATCTAAAGTAGATTCATCGAAGGATTATGATTATCATTCATTTCACTTGATCTCATAGAAAAATTCACAAATCATATTTAGAGTAATATCTTTCCATCATTTATACAAGGGAATAAAATTTTCACTATAATATAAGGTAGCATTCTAGACAACCTTGTGATTCATTTCCAAACATAGGTCAAAATTACAATGAAAGAGCTTATTGAAAACCACATTTTAATGATACATTGGAACTTCCCTTAAGCAAGGAACATTACTCAATGTTTTTCTCTTTTATTATTCAACCTAGTTCAAGGCTCCATCAGAAAAGAACCAGTAAGAAAACCTGACATGCTTGCCAATTACATCAAAATTTAAATACATTTTACATAATGTTACAATTCAAATGAATTCTCTTCTAGATATTTCACAAGAGATCCTTTCCAATATCTTCAATGTATCAAGGGATTCATGGGAAGAACAAGAACTGACCCAGAGGGAAAACAACATATTATGATGAACAATTCAAGCATGCATTCCCAACCCATTTTTGCACAATATGTTCAACATAGAACCAAACTAGGGGGGAAGTATATTTTCTCAATAGGAGATGTCAATCACCATACCGTAACATAGCCCTTTCGGGGCTAAAACTCAAGAACTTTCGTTCTTCTACAAATGCCCTTTCGAGGCCAATATAACAAGGGTTTTCATTCCTTCCCTTCTTCAAGAATACAAATTTTCATACAAGATATGTGATGACAAGTAAGGGCCCATGCACCCTACCCTCTTTCCCTCTTCTCACATGAGAGAAGACGCTACACTATTGAGGTCCAACTAAGGCCCATCCCTCATACTTGGCCACTTCTTCCCTATCCAAGGGTGAGTAATGCCAAAACAATCCCCATGAAATCGCCTCAAAATTTCAAAGAAAAGCATAAGAATGACACTCAAGAACAAGTTAAGATCCCTCCCAAACAACCTCAACACACATACAAGCAATCCATAGAACAACACAATGCCTTATGAATGAATCAAAGCATGAAAAATATGAAGAACATGATCCAAGAGTGAAGAACCCTACCTTCACAAAGAGTTATGGTAAAATAACAAGTTGAGAAGAGCTTTTCCTTCCTTTCCTTCAATCTTCAAACTTCTCTCTAAAAACTAGAGATTGGGTAACAACCAAAATTTTTCCCAAAGATGCCTCTAATATGATCCTAACTCAACTAGACATTAGGTAAACCTCAAGGTGGAGTTAAAGTCACCAACTCATGTAGGAGACAATCAATTTTTGCAATCAACCAAAAGTAAGGTTTTTGAGTGACCATAAAGGTCAGCCAAAGAGGCTAGTGGGGTGGAAAATACTCCCAACCCATACCCTTACCCCTAGGGTACTTAGATTTAATGTTTTTAGGCCTTTAGGATTAACTAGAGACCTATCAAAAGCTAGGAATATTTTAGGATATACTAAAAACCTTAAAAAAGTAGATAACTCACTAATCCTAATAAAGGGGTAAATAATCTCAATACTAACTGATTAGCAAGGAGGTCACTACTCTAATCCAACTTAGGTCTTTAGGTTACTCGGTTGCTTCTAATTATCATGCTGGAATGCATATATAATTCACAAGTGTCAAGTGACACTATAAAAACACTATTACAAACATTAGCATTTACTGATTACAGAATGATACATTTGTTCAATCCTCGACACAATTAAAATACAAAAAATAGGGTTTGCATCTTTCATCAAATTTAACCTTAGTTTCCACAATTGATACATAGGGTTCAGTTTCATTCCTCCGTTGGGTCTCCTGGCTAAAGTATCTTGCACACTCATTGCACACATCAGTAGCTCAAGAAAATTACATACATACATTCAAAACTTATCTATATAGTTACATAAATCAAAACATGAATCTTTCATATAATCAACTGTTTAATTCATTTCTACCCATATTTAATCATCCAACTCACATAATCAATACACCATAACTTATTTGTTAATTCATATTAAAGTACCAAAATAATCATCATTAGGCATGCATACACCTAATCACCATAACAACACAAATTAAAGAATAGTGAACTATATAAAGCATACAACTTAATCATCAGGTGAAAATGCCTCATAACATTATTAGTGAAATTTCAATGTTTAAACAATTGAGTTAATGTAGGAGTTCTCGAATCACTGAGTATTTAAAACATGTATGTGTCAACTACTTCTTAATTTCATTAGGACCTTCAAAACATAAAACATTACTTTAGATCCATTCAAATCTCCTAGAATAGATTTAACAAGAAAATTCATATTTTATAATTACATATGAGGAGGGTCCTTACACTATGATTCCAATTGTTAGAATATACAGTCCATTAATATAACTAAGAGAGGGGGGGGAGGGGTGAATTAGTTATCCAACTAATATCACAATAATCAAACTTAAAAAATCTTAACCCTATGAGTAATATAAACTAAAACCACAACAATATACTCGTACACAATAACACTGGATATGTTAACTAGGGAAACCCTTGATAAGAGGGAAAACTTCAGTGGGGATGTTACCCACAAGTTTATGTACTAATATAAATATTCCTTGTTAGAGGACAGACCCTGTTAGGAATCTATTACAACATCTAGTACATATGAGTCCCTGTTAGGGGAATTTGAATCCATGTTAGGAGATTCCAACCCTATTAGGATTTGTGCTAACCCTATTAAGAGTTGTGGAAGACAACTAGACCCACTTCCCAAACAACTTTAAGGGCAAGACCAATTAACCCACTATCGAAATGATCTTTGTATTATTCCTTGCAAAATAATAGAATGGTACTATACTATTCCTTTCACTTTCTTTGTCCTATTAATTAGACCTCTACTCCTTTTGATCTTGTAACTAGATCAAAAATATTGCATCAAAAAATCCCTTGGATCATTTACATGCATTTAGTAAGCACTCTACTCCTTTTCACACTTTGAAATTCAACAATGATTACAATACTTGAATACACACTTCATACTCTTTGCAATCAAAGAAAAAATCTTTCCTTTATACCATATCTTCATAATAATTCCTTGAGTTAGCCTTGAATCTTTCCCAATTAATTATAATAAGATAATTAATTAATTACAATTACAATAGCACTTTCAACTCATTGTCTATGCAAAAATTCACACATGTGATACTAAGGTTTGTGCACTCATTGATGTGATCAGTTAAATATCCTCTGTCACTACCTAACTATGCATCTCTTCATTAGATCTCAAATGTAAGATAGCCAAAAACCATTACGAACTACTTTCCCAATACTATGCCTCTGAACTTCTCTCTAAATCAGGTACATATTCCATACATCTTCAACTCAAACTCTGGGAACTTGACCACATCATCAAGACACTATGCAAAACATGTCCATAACTATGAATTACTAGAAAATCAAACCATTTTCTATATCACAAAGATCTATGTTTGCTACTCAATCAGTCTTTATAGAAACCATGCTATGCTAACATAAATGACAAATATAGTCGTGAATGCAACATGTCAATATTCTCCAATGGCCAGGATATTCCCTAAAGTAGTATCATTATCATTCATTCTAACAAATGGGTCATACCAAGGCCTGAGTACCTTGTGATCAATCAAATAAATTTATTTCCAAACCTCTTTACTAGATTCCAAGTATAGTATCTACAGGCATAGGAATAAATCTCAGCTATCTTCTTCACGTTTGAACACAAAGTGTTCACTTCAAGACTTTTTTGACACAATTTGACAAGAACAACCTTACCCTTTGGGTACCTAGGAAGTCTTTTGGGAAATCCATCAAAAGCCCTATCCATAGGTAGGAGAAGCTTGAAAATTTAATGAATGAGCATTTGAATTGGTTAAGAGTTGAAATGGCTTCTAGTGAAAATATCCTCTTAGGACATGCTTTTAATTCTAGACACAATTACATTGTAATGGTGTCATGAACTACCTTGTATTCCTTAAAGCTCCTTTGTAGCTATAGGTGCAGGTAGAACTCATACACCTTTGAACATTCATCATAATTTTGAATGCTAGGGAGGCCAGGCCATGGGCGATGCATAAACAAGGAATAGATTAGGTAAGGGGACATGTAGAAACATTTGAATCCTCTAGCTAAATTCATCCATAAGGTGAGCTCATCACATATGATCTCGGCCCAGTCAATTTGTACACCTTCAGTATAGATAGCTTGTACTAGAAAAAATTGGTAATCAATAAATTGAAAAATTTCCTCCTTTTCCTTTAGTCTAAGTAGTAAGGCTAGGATATCTACACTCTTTCTTTTATGATTGGTTTCGAAAAGGGTCTTTGGCATCTTTCTCTTCTTTGAGTGAGGTGTTTGAAACCATGTCCTTTGCATATCCTCCCTTCTAAGGGTCTTCTTCTCATTGAACATGGATGCAGAGGATGAAGTTGATCTAATAGTACTCCTTCTTCATGGGGATGTTAAACATAGAGCACATTAAATATTTTTTGACCGAGAGGAGGATGAACTGATCAAGAAACAAAATTTTCTTTGTTTTTGGATCCTATCTCTCTATACACTCCCTTACTAGCTCTAGAGCTTGTACTACTAGGGGAAATCTAATCACTTCTACCAATCCACTTTCTTTTAGCTTATAAATGATTAGGTGAATGGGCTATGAGTTTAGTCTTCTATGGAGATCACCTAAATTGTAAAACTTAAATGATGTATCTGTTTAATCCTTCAACTCACTCTCTAATCTTATAAGCTTATCATAACTTGCATCTTTGGTTGCCATTTTCTATGATTGTACAGAATGTAGTTCTTGATAAATATCCAATTTAAAATACTTGAGGAAATTCTAATGAAATAGATGTAGAAATGTGACAAAGTTAACAAAATTAAGTTTAGTGAATGATTATAACAGCATGACTTGCATTAAATTTCATAACCAATGACTATTTAAACTTTCCATTTTCATGCATGTAAAAACTCATATCCCCGAAAGCCTTGTTACTTTACTTAAAGTAAATACTTATCATTAAAGGCCACTTACCAAATCAAGGACTTTAGTTTAGCAAAAAGTGCCTCTTTTCCTTTCAAAGTCTGGAATAAAGATGTAGTAGATAACTTTAACATATGCAGGGCAGAGAGAAGATCAACTTATCTATAAGCCCAACTTTTATTTGATTTGGAATTGTAGTGTGGGGAATAATATTTTGATACCTTGTGAACTTCATTCTTTTATTTTCTTCCCTAAGAACTTAATATCTAATTCACTTTATGCTTGTGTTGCACCTTCATAGCTGACTTTGTTGAAAGCATCTTTTGAGCAATTTTGAAGAATATTCTCCTATTAAAATGACTTGACTTCCTATTTTTGAAACCTTCAAATAAATGACCTTTTTCATTGCATGGGGATAGAAAACCCATCTAAGAGAAATATTTTCTAGAGAGAGAGAAAGTTCATGAAATCTTTTCTTTGATCTCAACCTAATTACTACAAGGTGAGATCTTAAGCATGGATCATTCATTATGGGCTCAGGATAGTTCCTCTTAACATTATTCTCATCCTATTCATACATAAAGACTTGGAATTAGGAATCAACCAAGATGGATTTAGAAGAAAAAAAAAAAAAAAAAAACTACATTTCCATTAGTGAGCAGTTGGAAACCCATAGATTTGTCTTTCTTCATAATAGTAGATTTTTACCTTAGAAACTTAACTTAAGATCTTCCTTGCTTTGGATTACACCTTTGTGGATATTTCCATTATGATACAATCATGTGCCCAACTTGTTAATCATTACCATGGATTTTTTACTTGGATACATGCTTGATGAACTTTTTCCAAGGGGAATATCAACTTGATTCTTTAGAATCTGAAAGAAATGGGAATGTTGGAGCGAGATAGAAGATATATAAAATAAAAGAACAACTTACTTCTCATTGGGAAGATTCTTGAAACACATCCCATCCCAACCTAAAAATTACCTAGACCTTGAACACATTTGAATAGAAAGAAACTCACATGGAAGAATAGGTAAAGTTAAGTCAAAGGAGATCTGGAAAAGGTACAAAGTGAGAGCCTTGGGAATGGATGAGAAGTAAGTTACCTAGAGGCTACTTAGACATGCAATTTGAAAAAAGTCTTAATAAATCCCAACAACTCTAACTTGATAAAGGAGAAACTAAAAGAGTTGGAAGCAATTGGCTCTGATTATGGACTTAGGAATTGCAAATGTTTGTAATGGGGCCCAAAATCTTTGGTTTCACACAACCAAAATGGAAAATTATAGTGGGTAAAACTAAACTATGCACGTGACAACAAGGAAAAACTAACCTAGGAAAGAAAGGAAATAAAGGAAGGAAACATAGAAAATAAAAAGCCTACCTAGACTAACACTAACTACATATGTTACCTTCTTTCAATTATGAACTTGATAAAGCCTCATATTTTGTCCATTATAGGATAATGGTAGAAACTCTCTAGTGGGATAGGCCAGAATGAAAGAGTTATTTTCATTTACTTGCATAACTTTGAAAGGGCCCTTCCATAGATAGTCAAACATATGGTGAATACCTCTGGGCTCATGCCTCCTATGCCATAATATGACCAAATAGCCCTCCATAAACTTCCTTGGTCTAGCCTTCATGTCAAAGAAGGTCTTCATGTGCTTCTGATGCTTTATAATGTGATCAACTAGTTTCTCATGTTCTTCTTCCATCTTAGTTAGGTACATGATGCACTTCTCCAAAACATTATGGAATATTGGATCATTGATCACTTTTTGTTGTTTAAAGATGGATAGTTCTAAAAGGAGTGGAAGGCTAGCTTCAACTCTATATACTAGCTCAAATGGGGAGATTCTAATGGCCTTCTTAGGAGTCACCCTATCTGCCTAGAGAGCTTTTTGCAATCTTTTGTGCTAATCTTTTTATTCTTAGAGACCAATTTCTTCATGATGTTAATCAAGTTTTAATTACTTGATTCTTCTTGACCATTCTCCTAAGGGAAAAAATCTAATGAATGACTGAGGTGTATGCTATTGTCAAAGAAGAAATCTATAATCTCTATATAAGAGAAATATATAGAATTGTCCATGACAATATTTAGTGGCACCCCAAATCTTACCAGGATGTTTTCTTTGATAAACTCATAGACAACTTTAGAAGTAGTTCTCTTGGTAGGCTTGGCCTTAGAAGTATTTCTCTTGGTAGGCTTGGCCTCTACCTATTTGGTAAAGTAATCTGTAGCAGTGATAATATATAAGTCACCAACAAAAGAAGGAGGATTGATTGGTCCAATGAAGTCAATTTTGCACTGCTGAAAGGGGCCTTGTATTACTATTAGCTTAAGTGGTAGGGAAACTAGTTGAGGCTTACTAGAAAACATCATTCATTTATTGCATTTGACCACCCATTTATAAACATCTTTAAACATACCAAGATAGTAGTAGCATTGTCTCAGAATCTTGTAGGCTATGACTGTAGAAGAGAAATGCCCACCACATATCTCATTGTGGAAAGTATGAATCAATATTTCTTGTTGATGCTTATCCATAGATCTTAAGAAGGTTCCATTGATTTCTCTCTTGTACAATTGGTCAACATATATGACATACTTAGTTGATTTAGTCCTTAGGTCTCTTTTATGCTTGTATGTTAGTCCATTAAGGCATTCTCCATAAGTGATAAAATAGGAAATATTTAAGAACCAAGGGTCTTGGAGACTAACCATTAATGCTCTTGAGGATTCTTCTTGTTGACTTGAGTCCTAGTTTTCTATAATCACTTTGCATGGGCCATTTTCTCACACCAATTTTGTTGGCTTCAACTCGATATCGTACTCTTGAACTTTGGCTATCTAGACACCTCTAGTATTACACTATATTTCTTGCTGGGGTAATATGCTATTGATAGCCAAATCAAGTACATATACAATAGAATGAGAGTGTAAAATGTAAAACCTAAAATTATTCAGAGCTCTTACCACTACATAAGCATATTTTTCCATCTGTGAGTATCTCAACTCATTCTCCTCAAGAGAAGTTCTTATAAAAGCAATTGGTGCTTTAATGCCTTCTTTTTTCTTGCATGAGTATTGCAAATAATATGTGAGCTAAGGCATAGCAATATAGTATGAGTTCCTTGGTGTAATTTGGGTGTAATAGCATGAGAGCTTTGGCTATGGCATCCTTGATTTGATCAAAAGCTTTTCTCCTAGAGTCATATCATTTGAAGCTTTGGCTACCCTTCATCATGTAAACTATGCATTTGGTAATACTATTAGCCATTTTTTAGCCCCCACCTTCATTCCCTTGTTTCCATCATCAAAATTTGATCAGAGATATCTATTCATGCTATCAAAAATCACAATGTGGCTAAACCCTAGTTATCCCCTTCAATGTATTAGGTGTTACAATCTTAGGATTAGGGTTTTCATTGTCTAGTCATAAGATTTCCTCTTCCCTCTCCCCATTTTGTGAAGTATATCTTTGGAAAGGATTGTGGGGGTAAATGCCAAGTTTCATGATCTTATGATACCCTTGTGGTTTTAACATTTTAGTTGTAATTTTCAAGGTTTTTGATCTCATGATATCCCTATTATCATGACATTGTAGAAGTCTCATGGAAAATGGTAAGATGGTGTTGTGATGTCACGATAGGATATATATCACAAAATTATAAAGGCTCAAAGGAGGTTCCATGACCATGTAAAAAGACAAGTGTTGTCATAGCATCATGAGGTTGCAAGTTCGTAAGGATAGAAAAATGTTTAGGTTATAAAAGGGGTACAATCTTATGAAAAAAGGAGGATCGCATTATTGTGAAGGTGATTTTTGGGTCTTCCTAAGTTATGATAGTCAATGATTGTAAGATTGTAGGGTCAGAGGAAGGAGAGTATTGAAGCCACAAGGGGGAAGCAATCATAGATTATAAGTAGGGAAATGTGTCTGAAAGGTTGATAGGGTGGCATGTTCTAATTTGTTGGAGGTGTTGACAAAGCTCAGAGGGATTTTAATTTTATGGTGACTGTTAGATCAAAACTAGATCAATGGTTGGCATATTCCCTATTTTTAAAGATGCGTAAAGTTTAGCAAAAGCAAGAATATGATATTTTGATGCATGTCATGGTGGGCTAGGCATAGGGGCAAGCGATGAAGTCTTCTAATGATATGAAAATGAAGGAAACTGCCAATCGTATGACCATAAAGGTAAAAGTTAAGGTTTTCAAGGCTACAATGAAGAGAGAAAATTGCCAGTGTGTGATTGGGAGTCAAAGACAATGTTTAAGGGGATATTTACAAAGTCATGACAAGGTCAGTTAGCTACAGTTATATGATTGTAAAGGTAAAATTTAAGGCTTTTGAAGCTACAACAATGAAGGAAACCACCAGTGTATGATCGGTAGTAAAAAGTAGCTATTAAGGGGATACTAATGAAGTCATGACAAGGTCAGTTAGTTATTATTCTATGATCACAAGGAAAGAAAATATAAGTCTCAATGGTATGCCAAGAAACAATCGTAAGATTGTAAGAGTTAAAGTGCATGTTGGCGATGCTACAATATTTTTTTTTTGTAAGATTAGAGAAAGCTTAAAAGGGCACCCTCGACCATGTGAAAAACTAGTGATTATAAGATCGTAAAGGTTAGTTTCCTTGCTTGAGATGATACAAAGGGTTTTTTGACTTTAGGGTGATTATAAGATCGTAAGACCTTAAAAGGTTGACATGAAAGAGACTTTATACTTTTTTGAGCTAGAAAATGATAGAGGGTCTTTGACCAATGAAATTGTAAGAAAGGTACAGAGAAAGAGTTGAATTCAATTGACCTTATGACATAGCTGATTTGGCATATCATAACACAGTATTGAGAAGCTCTTTAATGGAAAATAGGCCTTTTGATCACTTGCAATAACTCTTTGGTGTTCCCATGCCTAGTAAATGTGGATTTTATCCTCCCATCACCTAGTTATCCATCTACTTAGCCAGAGTAGTGATGGCCATTGTTTTGGTCTCTTCAAGCTTGATTTGCACGCAAGGATCAAAATTTCTAGCATTAGCATGTGCATTTGATTAGATTTCTCTTTCAATCAATAGTTATTGCTCTCCTCTACAATCCAACTCCACTCAGTTGGATTTTGAACTCAATGTAATATCAGAGTTATGCTAGAACTCTATAAAAGGTAGTTCTAAATATTTTTTAGGGGTTCCTCTCTATTCTTTCATGTCTACTTGTAGTAGCCTTATGCTCTGTAACTATATTCTTTGCTTTCCATTAATGAAATAGTTCTCTTTTATACCTTTTATTTCCCTTCATTACTCGTGCATGTATCTTGCCTTTTCTTAAATGTTTCTTTCCTAGTTTCTAAAGGCTATAAGTTGTGTTCAAACTATTGATGGTTGTTGTATTGTGAAGATGTCTTTCCGTTGATCACTTGATCAATTCTAACCCTACATATGAATTCTTGGGGAGTAGAATAGAGTCAAGACTTGTGTATTTGGGCTTTTCATTGATGTGTTGTACATTCCTTAGAAGAGTTATAACCATTTCTATCTTGGTGCATCACCCCCTTTCCCTTTCATCAATTTATTTTTATGTATTCCTTCTCCCTTTTCCTCTCAAGTGGTAGTTTAGGTGCATCTTGATAGTAAGGAAGTTGACCTTCTCCAAAGAATCAATCTCATTGTTCAAGTCCCACAACTTGGAGATTGTTTCCATGCTTCACAAGGTTTCCTTTAGGTCAAACTTTAGGAAAGGGTGAAAACTTTTGTGACAACAAAAACATCAGGGATGAAGCATCTCAGAAAGTTCACTTGTCCAAAGAATGACTTGATTCCAGATTTGCTTGCTGAAAAATTCAATAAATGGATGGCTCTAACATGCTCAAGGTCAATCTTGATGCCTTATTGGGAGACTATATGACCCAACAATCTACCTTTGATAATACAAAAAATATACTTCTTGGGATTGAGTGAAATCTCATGCTCACTACATCTTCTTAGCACTTTCTCCAAGTTCTTTATGTGATTTTCTCTTTTCTTGGAGAAAATTGCAAGATCATCTAAGTATATGATGATAATCTTATCCTTGATGTTAGCAAAGGATTATTTCATGACGCTTTGAAAGGTGGCTCCAACATTACTGAGCCCAAAGGGCATTCTATTATAAGAAAATGTTCCTCAAGTAGTGGTGAATGTTATCTTGAACCAACCTTTCGCGTCTGCCACTATCTAATTGAAACTTGAAAATCCATCTAACATTGACATCATCTTTGAGCCAACCATTATTTTTAGTAGATGATTCATGTTGGACAAGGTGTAGTTATCCTTTAAAGAAGCTTGATTCAAATTTCTAAAATCCACACAAATTCTGATCTCCCCATTCTTTTTCAAGATAGGGACAATGTTGGCTATCCAAGTCAAATGGTGTATGGGGTAGATGATTATTGCTTCTAGAATCTTGTGAACCTCTCTAAAAATGGCATCTAAGACCATTGGGTTTTAATTGCACTACTTTTTTTTTGAAAGGAGTTGCTTCAGGCTTGAGGGGAATCTTGTGCTTTCACTCACCATTTCTAAAGGTCTTTAGGTCCTCATATCTCCAAGAAAATATGTCTTGGTATTTAGAAAGTAGTTCTTTAGCCTTAGTCCTTTCTTTATTTGAGCAGTTATTACCAATATTAACCATCTTAGCTTTATACTCGGTAGCATTATGCCTATCAAACAATTTTTCAAGGGAAAAAAGATGTCTAGGAATCTTATTACCTTTAAGTTGTTCAACACCAAGCTCTAACTCTTTCTTGCTATCAGGGGAAAATTCTCAATAGGCACTCTCACTTCCTTCAAAGTATTGGTCATTGAATAGTTTATATACTTCCAAAAAACATTGAACATGCTTGTCATTGTTGAAGACTTGCTATGATTAAGCATTTTCAACAACATTGGGCCTGAACAAAACTTCAACTTTCTACTAATTATCTATGAACTCTAGATGTGGGGGTAGAAGTGAAGATGAGGCAGCTAACATTCTACCTTTGCATTCTACTCCCTTCGAACAAATTGTATTGATAAGGAATCCATGTCTTCAATCTCATCCTATAGCATGCTTTTGTAGCTTCAAAGCCTTGCATTCTTCACAGTTTACTGAGCTTAGATGTGCTATACTATAAGATTTGCATCTCCTTGGGCTCTAAAATCTTCACCCCTCTTTTCTTTGTAGTAGTGATACCTAACAACAACAATTTATATTCTGATGTATTATTATTATTCTTAAATTGAAACTTCTATGTCAGCTATGTAAATCTCTATCCTAGGAAACAAACACAACACCAACTCCATATCTAGCAGTGGCACACATGCCATCAAACTCTAGGGTCCAAATCTACTAATTACTAGGAGGAGTTGATTTCTTTTTTGAATGAATGAAATTAGAGAACAATATGTAATTTGCAAATTCCATCTCTTGGTAAAGGATTTGGCCTTATGATCATCAGATTTTGATACAATGAATTTGGCCTTTTCCTTAGGTTTTAACTTGACCTTCTTGTTACCAATGAGAATTATGGAATGAGACCAATCCATCTTGATTTCCCCTCCCATATCCCTAAAAAATATTCTTCTCAAAAGCATGTCACAGCTATCTAGAATATTAGCTACTAGGATGGTCAACTTCATTCTCTTTGCAAGGTGTGTGACTAATGCTACCTGTGCATCTTTCACTTGTGCTAAAAGGGGGACCTATTTTGCATCCATGGAATAGTAATGTCCAATTTTTTTGGTTAGGGTCAAGCCTAGAGAATGAGAACATAAAATGGATAAGGTTTTTGATGAGGGGAGGTATCTAATACTAATGCTTATTCTTTAAAGAGAAAAGGCAAGGCATGTTCTTCATCAGTTAGAGGGCCACTATTCAATTGGGTTTGGTCATTGCTAATAGTAGTATTAACATTAGGTTGAGTTTAAACCTCACCTTTACTATAGTCTACTAGATTTTGCAATTAAGCAGTTTTTAGATAATCAAGGAGAGACTTGGATACAAGCATCTTTATAGTATTGAATCATATCAAATGAGGCATGAGGTTTACCATTTGGTTTGAGTTTAGTTTGTTCCTTCCTCCAAGATGAGGAAGTAGATGCTCTAGTTATAGATGGTGAAGAGCTAGGGGCTGTGTTTTGGGCAAGAACTAGGTTCACTAGGTTTTTCTCTCTTTGAATTCTTATTGCTACTATCGTCTATATTCCATCTGAAGTGGAGAAGCAATCACCTCCAACATTTGAGTCTGATTCATATTATAAGAAAAATGTTCCAGAGTTTCCATGGGGAGCATAATCATCTTCACTTTTAGGATATTCAATTATTAGCTTGTTACTAGTAGTGAGTTGTTTGTATTTGTTCATCTCTAGGAAAGAATCACCATCATGATCCTCTCTTAGGTGAAATATACACATGTTTTAAAAATTTTTGGGAGCTTTTGCAGTGACAAGCTTTTGCTACGCAGATGGTAATTTTGCAATAGTTTGCCTTCATGTTTCATTTGGAAAATATCTTGATAAGGTTGCTGGAATGAGGGAACAATATTCCCCATTTTATTTTTCATGGAAATCATCTCTTTTGATAGCCTCTAAAAATTTTCTTGAGTTTTATTAGTTGTACCAATAGCAGAGCTTGTTGAAGCTCCACTATGAATCTCTCTTTTCTATTTCTTGGCTTATATTAGATCATCCTCTAATTCCATCACCAGGGTTTGAGCAGCTTGAAGATTAGCTACATGTGCTTGGTCTGATTTGAAAACTGATATCAAGATGCATGGAGCTAATGAAAAATATTTTTTGATTAACTATTGTTGGACTAATAGCAGTAGGAATCCGATTGACCAACTTGTTGAACTTTGCAATAAAGTCTCTCATATGAACACTTGGTTCCTTCTTTATTTGGGTGAGTTGAGTCAACAATGCATGTTCATATTTTGTACTCTTATAGTGTGTTTCAAATCAATTCCACATGTCATCCTAGGTTGTGATACATCCCATTGGAAGATGTTGAAACTAGTCAATTGCGTTCTCAACCAAGGTTTCCACAAACATCCTTACTGCTACATCTTCATCTGAGGAAAAACAATATTGCATGTAGCAAAGAAAGTTGCAATGTGCTCATTAGTATAGACATTCCCATCACCATTAAATTTGGGAAAATTCTTTCAGGAAGCTCTAAGTAGGTCATTATTGGTAGCAAGCCAAAGAGGGCCAATAGCATTACCCTAGGGCACAACCATTGAAGAAGGAAGAATTACTAGTATGGGCTGAAAAGTGACAACAATAAGGGCAACTACTCCATGAACAGTGAGGGAGTTACATAATGGTTGGATTTGAGTGTGAAAAATAGGAGGTGAAGAGGAATGACTTTGTATTCAGGAGATAAGTCGGGTTGGTGGAAATAGAGCTCCATGAATACCTTGAAATATTAGATTTTGTGAGAGAACTCTTCATATTCTTAGAGGATCTTCCAATATATGAAACTCAAATTTCTTTATTTCTTTGACCACTAAGTCAATTTTCCCTTTTACATGAGCACTTTGGGTATAATTAGGATCTAGAATGAACTTTCTTGGTTCACAACAAGCGTGCTTCTCTCAATCTTCTTTCTTGTAATACTCCTTCTCAATACTCAACATTGGCCTCTTCTATTTCAAAGGTGAAGCTAACTCTTTGGTATTGGTCAAGTGAATTTTATATTTTCTAAGAAAGGGTATTCAACTAGTTTATAATGTCTTCTTTTTCATCTTGGGAATTGAGGCTAGGTTTCACTACCAAGATTTGTCCTTCATGAGGCAACACCATTTCTCCTTATAAGCTAATATGCATGACTCAACTCATTGAGTGCCACTGAGATAAATTCCAAGCTATCCAATAAAGCCATAGACAGACTTACTAAGAAAACTTATTACATATGAGTTCTTTGCAAACAAAGTTGCCAAAAACTGTTGGTTAAGAGTTTGTCCCCTTTAATTCTTTGGTTCATACCCTAACTCTTAAAATTATCAATAGCTATGGAGGAAAAAGAAGTTAACAATAGAATGGGTAAGTGTACTAATCTATCAAAGATCCCTAGATTGAAAGGTAAAACTCCCTTTTAGATGCAAGATTTGCAATGAATTTTATTTTTTGGGTTTTTGGGGTATGCTCATAACCATATAGTAGAAGAGGCCAATAATTAAAATTTTCAACACTTTAAACAACCAAAGAAATTTGAAAATAGGGACTAACTCGTAAAATGTAAACTATTATAACTTAAATGGAAAGATAGGAACATGCAGGACTAGATACGATTACAAGAAGGTAGAAGGGATGACAAAATGGAAATTCTTGGATCACTGAGTTAACTAATATTTGACAATACCCAAATTGTCCCTTTTATAGCTACTCCATTAATAAAATTATGGCCCTCTCATATAATGAACTAAATTTCACATTTTAACTATGGAGTATAGAAAAAAGAACATAATAATTCTTATGCTGAAGAAAGTGAAGCTTGCAATCCACTAAATGAAGGAAATTGTTGGGACTCAATATTGCATTCTTGTTTTGAGTACCTTTCCAAGAGTATGAGTCAAATTGAGCCCTTTATGTATTTTTCAAGCATGTATATATCAGTTGTATTTTTGAGGCCTAAGAGGTGTTTTATGTTTCTAACACCTTATATTCAATATATCCATGCATCCAATGAAGTTTCGTTTTGTGTAATGTTCAAATTTGAATTTTTTCTCAAGTGTCAAACATCAACAAGAAGCCTAGTTTCCATTTGAATATCTTGCACCTAGTTATGTTTCATGAGTCCCCTCTTTGGGAGTGTTTAGTATGCATATCAAAGAACCTATGTTTCATATTTATAGCCATTTTGATATGTTTTGACTAGGTTTTGAGTCTCTCAAAGTTAGTTACTATTGTGATACAAATGTAAATTGTTCAGAATTCTGGGAGGCCTTGTTTGACTAGTTGTAACTTTGACCCAGTTGTAAGAAATGAGAAAATTCCTTTTGTATTACATTTTAGAGGTTAGATAATTATTATGTTTTAGATTTGAGCTTTTGATGAATCATTTTGATCAGTTTTTGAATGGGATTCCATTTGCAATTTGTAAAGTTTTACTGGTGTCAAGAAATGCAAATTGATTTATACCCCTATTTGGGATATCATAAATATGAATCCATGATTTTTTAAACCAAATAGATTATAGCACTGTGTTCTACTTTGAAAATAGTTTAAGTGTGACAATTTTTAAATCTTGATGAATCAATTTGCACACTTTTCCAAGTCCACTCTATTTGCAAAAATCATAGTCCTACCATTGTTTCCAGTTTTGCAAATCCAAGTGCCCTGCTTTGAACATTTTCCAAATGTTCCCTATTATTCTTCATGAGCCCTAATAATATATTTATACTCTCCTTGTGACAGTGGAATAATACCCCAGTTTTTGTACCCCCAAGTGTCAGTTTGACCTATTTTCAAAGCCAAAATTGAATGTGATTAATGGTTTTCAAACATGTTTGTTTATGGGTAGTTTTAAGAAGGCAAATTTGATGATCGATATCTTTTGACTGAGGGATCATTATGAAACAAGATTTGATAGAGTAAGAGAATGTGGAACAAAGAAATAGTATGTCAGATCTCAGAGCTCAATCAAGTGTTTATGCCAGTTTTTAAGTCCAGTTAGAGGACCCCTTTGCATGAAATTGATAGTTTGTAATTTGTTGAAAATTGAGTTAAAAATGATGGTTCAATGATGGATTTTGATTTTGATTAGTACCAAGCATTCAATGAGTTAGTTTAAAGGATCAAGTGTTTTAGTTCAATTTTGTTTTTAGTCAAACCCACTTTGGGGCCCAACTAATTCTGTCAGACTGATAAGATCTTGGGGAATGATGGTGTTTTGGTCTATGAGCATAATTATTGCAAATCAGATTGATATATAGGATTAATAAAAAACATAAAAGGAGATGACTTTTAGTTTGGCATATTGTTTCCTTTTACACCATCATATACTAGAGATCATCTTTTTATGGAAAAGGTTATGGGCAAAGGGTTTTATATCATTTATATTATTTTAAAACAACAAGATGGTCCCAAGTTTGACAATGATACTTGAGATGGGGAAGCTTGAACATTTAGGTCTCCAATATGGTACTTGTTTTTAGTAGGTGAACATAGTGGTTTCCAGTTGGATTTCAAAGATTTCTTGTCACCCACATGGAACAATAGTTGCAAGGATTGTTAAATTTGAAGAAAATAAATCATGATGACCCCATAGGAACAATGGTAAATCAAGATGAATTTGAGTTCTCTGAAGCACCAATCAAATGAGTTTGTTTTTAATAGTATCGAGGAGATATTTCTAGCTAACTCACAACCCTATGTGATTTGCATTCAACCATCAATAGTAATTATTTCTGAATACTTACTGCAAGAGCTTTTAGACCTTTTAGTAATGTTGAATGACAAAGATTAAGTGGAGAAGGTGTTGTTGGAAATCATATGAAAATAAGGGTTTAGAGAGTGGTGTTACAAGATCTCCACCTTGCCCACAATCACTAATAATAAACACTATCTTCTCTCATTAAAAAACAATGGAGAGGGAGATGACTCATGCAAGGAGTAAAGCACAACAAAGGAGGCATCATTGGATGCATGGATGACATGTAAGAGAAAAGCCCAATAGTTTCCTCAAGGGGCCCTCATTCTCAATGTTTTATAGCCATAGATACAAAATTTGGAGAAGGGAGATGATTGAGCTGGAGAAAAGTAGGTTTACATGATTTGACTAGTGGTTTGACCATAGTAGAGGAAGGCAAAAAGAATGCAAGGGAGATTAAAGAGTTGTTAGGAGATGTGCATCTACTCCTATTTTCCATGTCCACCACTTGAAGTATCATGAGGATCATGTGAATTATAAACAACAAACATCCATCCTTTCATGCATTGCACTCCTATATATTGGTGTGGTCACATAGAACATTACTTGCCAATAAGGAATGCCTTTTTAATTAGCCTAGTGATGAAGTAGATAAGTGTAGATGCTCAAAAATGGTTCACATCTACGATTTCATCACTTCTTCATACTAATTTTTCCCATTTTCTCATTCTACTAACTTTGATATTTTGGCCAGATTGACCATATTTCGTCATTTGTATCCCCTTTCACATCAATTTCATATCAACTCGGAATCATATCAAATCAACTCAAAATCAACCCAAATCAACTTGAAATAACCCCAAATCAACTCAGAATCATTCAAAATCAGTCCTAATCAACCCAAAACATATCAAACATCCCAAATCAATAATCATTTATCCACTCCTAGGCATTGTTGTGGCTTTTAGTGTCTTGGAAACCTATCAACTTATCAATCTTATCAATATGACCTTAGTACTGTCATGGCTCTCAGTGCTAGGTCAAACTATCATTCATGTCATTCAATATTTGATGTTGTTGAGGCTTTCAATGTCAGATCATGGCATCATCAACCATTTTAATAACATTGACAATGTATGTCGATGTTATTATGATCAAACCTTATCAATCAATTTCAATCCTCTAGCATTTACAATGTCGGTTAAATATTACATATCAACCAATTCATGTGTCCTTGGCATGTTATAAACTTCAATTAATCAATCTAATCATTTCTTTGATCTATTGGTCATCATCTTATTCGATCTATATCATCATCACACTTTCATCAAAGGATATAGTCGCATTCATTTAATCAATTTGGCCAATCATCTACTAATTTTATCTATAGGATTAAATAACCCATAATTTAATCCTATTCTTTCTAATTATTTTTTCTAATTATAATCCTTAATTAATTAATTTTATTAATTAATTGATTCATTATTTGAAAACCATGGAAATTTACAATTTCCTAAGTTTTATTTTCCATCATTAATTACATTTTCTACTAATTCTTATTTTGTGGAATAAAAGGATTTTTAATTCAAATATTCCATAAAATATTTCATCCTCATGACACTTGGATGTGACACCTCGTGGATTCTCCTTTGACACTTGGCTGAGATTTATCATAATCAAATATTATTACCTCTTACGCATGTCTCTATTTGGCTTATTCATCATAGATTCTTGGCTTTAAGTGGGTTGAGGTATCTTATGACGCATCATAGATTCTCTTCCACATTTAGCCAAGTTTGACTCTCATGTATCATAGAATCTTACAATTGGCATATTCTATCATATGCGTCATAATAATCTCTTGCCACATCGCATATTTGTGGGTGACAAATTCAATGCTCTCACCCTCCGTGAAAATTATAAAATGGACACTCTTCCTCTCATTTCGGATCCGAATGCTTAAGTTTTGAAAATCCAAATCTTTGAGTCTTTGAGTCTCTACTTCTTTACATTTTTCATTCTTTCTCTCACATTAAATCACACTTCAAGTATTCTCATGGCTTTATCCCTATCATAGGCTCTTTGCTTCAATCTTGTGTGCACTATAGTCAAATTGGAGCTACAATCATTTGGAGAAGAAAGAAGAACATGGGAGCTACAAACGGAAAAGGGAGTTTTTAATTATGTTTTCTTTCTTTTGATTAGTTTGGATTTCATGGTAGACTAGTGGGTGCTAATATATGTTGATTGATTTTGTGATTTTCTCATAGTGTGTTATGCATTGAACCCATTTTTTTGTCCTACATTTTGGTGAACCCGACGTGAACATGCATATCTAACTTGGGATTTCTTGTTTTGTGCTTGTAGGTGCAAGGAAGGAGCTCACTTGGAAGGGTATAATGACTATCTGATCTTCCTTTTCACACCTAGATTAATTAGGGGGTCTAGTAAAATGCTTATATGCTCTCGTTTCATGCATTCTGTTAGCTTGCTACCCTAGGGTGCACTCTGTTCTGTCAGGGCGCACTTAGGACCCCTAGGAGTAGTTTTAGGAATCCAGAAGCCACCAAAACCTCTTTCTGCTATTTCTAACTTACCAACTACACCCAACTAGGCCCCAACTACATCATTGATGTAGTCTACACTGTTTGGGTGCACTTGGGACTGTAGTTCTTAAATTTTCAATTTTTGGGTCTTGTTTAGGCACCATTTCCCCACACTCTACACCTGACTTCCCAATTGCACCCTAAGACTACCAAATATGACCAACTAGGCCCCAATTGCATCATTGACATAGTTGGCACTGTCTAGGTGCACTTGGGAATGTTCAGAGCCATTTTGGCCTTCTGGGGAGCAATCTGCTCTATCAGAGCACACCTGGGTTCACAGTAAGCACATGCATCAATCAAAATTTGCATCTAAGGTTTCCATTTCATTCTAGTACTTAGATTAGATGATTTTTTGTTACTGATGGTCTATTTGTAGCATGTGGAAATCATGGGATGAAGATGTGATCATAACAAACTACTAATGTGTGCTTTGCAGGACGTTGTCGAAGACTTTGTGTGTCTTTCAAACTATGTGTGTGGATTTCCTAGATTAGATAACATTTTATTTGGTGCTTAAAAATAACCTTTTTCTTTTCTACCTGGCATGTCAATGGTGTTAAATCCCTAGGAGTTGCATTGAACGTATCCTCTCCCCTCGCCATTCGTGGATCTTGGGTGTAAGAGAAATCCATGTAACTTCTATAGGAGGCCTGCCTTGGACAAAGATACTCGATATTGGGTATGCCAGGGGATGACCTCAGAGTCATAACAGGCCAAAGCCAAGTCAATGTTCCAGTCACTATATAAAATTTGATTATAGTGAAAGCTGTGTCGGCAATATTGCTGCGTGATAGCTCTCCTCCAGTACCCTTGTGGTGCTTCAAACCCCAGTTCTCGGGGCTGGGAGACCTTCTGCGAAAGTTTATCATTCACTTGCTGAACGGAATGCCCTTATTAAAAACCATGTTTTAGTGGCCAAAATCCTTTCTATCCACTGGCTCAAGGGGTCATCCATGCCTGTGAAGACATCCTACATTCTTGTAGTCCTTAGTAGAGGCAACAGTCCCTTGGGAAGTCATGCCCCTTGGGAAGCAGATCTTGGTAGCCCCGAGAAGTGAGTGCACTGTAAGGGGGAGCTTGTGGTGCCAAGATCCTAGGTTTTTTGTTCTAGATAAGTGCGGCTAAACTTCGGTTCAAGTAGGAATTCAGTGGATACAGTCCTAAAAGCCTAGGTTGTGGTGTGTTTGTTAACTTTTTACAACAGCTATTCTTGTCTTAATGTGTCTTGCGTGTGTGTAAAACATAATCAAGATAAAAGCCAAACTTCTAAATTTACACCTTGGATATCATTCAAACTTGTCAAAACATCACACATTGACAAAACATTTCAACCTTTATCTAATTTTTCAAACTTTGGTTCAACACACTCAAACCTTGGAAAACATGTTGACTTGTGCTCCTAAATGTGCTTGGCAAAACGTAGATCTCACACTTGCATAGACTTCACTTGCATTCAACCTAGTATATGCCTCATTCATGCATCATATAGACTTCATATTTCACCTTTTAGTACTCATTTAGTATCTATTACTTCTCGTATTGCATCCATTTAGGTTTAGTTTACTTTCCTTAGTTTTTTGCATTCTCATCTCAAAATCAGCACTTTGCACTCATCACCTTGCATCCTTGCATACCTATTCATCATATTGACCACTTTATCCATCATTTCAGGTGTCCTAACCATCATTTTGAGCATCCATACTGGCCCTAACACTGTCCTCTAAAGTTTACCTCTCTGTGATATCAATCCTGAAACAATAGCTCCTAGAATTGCCTCAATTTCAGCCCAGTTTACCAACTGTGCCCAGAAACTACCAACTATGCCCAATTGGGCCCCAACTACATCATTGACATATTATACACTATTTGGGTGCACTTGGTGGTCCTGAGATCCAGTTGTGGGTTCCACATAACATTTTGGGGCTTCAACAGTGTCCTTAGGTACCTGGTTAGCTCCCCTTGTACTAGCTTGCCCAGATCTGCATTCTACAGCACCTAATCTTCATCACCTTCACTTAAGACATCATTATATGTGTCATAAGATTAATTTTTCATCTCCCAACCTATCCTAACATCAACCCTAGCATCCTAGCTTTTTGGCATGTCAGTTTGGTAACCATACTCTCCAAAATCAGCAAACATTCTTCCTAGCTTACCAACTGCGCCCAGAAACTACCAACTATGCCCAAACTAGCTCCAAGTGCATCAATGATGTATTTGGTACTATTAGGGTGCACTTGGAACTATTAGGGCACACTTGGGTACTTGTATGAGCATTTTGGGCCTCCAAACTGCACTTTAGGACCCCAAAACTGCATCTAGGAGCCTCTAGACCTCCCTATTCTGCACTTGACCAAAAATCGTATCTTGCACCCAAAATCCCCTTTTGCATCATAGGAATTGTCCATATCACATATTTTCTCAGCATCACCACCATTTCAAGTCCTCTAAAGATCATTTTGAACCCCAAAACCTTTGAATTTAGTCAAAAACCTAAACAAAGTATGAGTCTTAGAGTATCTCCTGGTGTTGACGGATAATGGATCTTGACTAGTCCTTTTCTCTTTTCTTATCATTTTCTTTGGTCAAAATATGTCTATGTCTTGATAGATTTGACCTTGTCATCTTTTATCAATTTGATCTTCTCATCTTTTATCAAGTTTTTGGTCAAGATCCAAAGTCCTTTATCACAAGGTTAAACTCCTAGACAAAATACTTTCTAAAAGGTTTTACCTAAGTTCAAAACTTTCCATATACCCTTGTCATAGCATAATCATATCCTTGGTATCCCCAAATGTCATTTTGACTTACCCTAGTGGTATATCCCCTTCATCTTGCATTGATCAAAATCCTTAGCATCATTTTCACTACCAAACCCTATCAAATTGTCCATCAACCAAATTGCCTTCTTGAGAATTTACCCTCATTTTGCATGTCCCAAACATCATTACGAACCCTAGAACACCATCCTTTGCATTTTCTACCTTGCATACATCAACCTTTAGCATCCTTAATAATTCCAAAACATAACCCTGATTATCATTTTGCATACCTTAGAGTCATTTTCATCCCCTCTAGTCAAACTTCAAAACATCACCTTGCATTTGCATTTGCATAACATCCCTAGGAAATTTGCACTTTGCACATAAAAACCATAATTTCTAGCATTTCCTCACATTTCATAACATTCCTAAACACTTAAAAATCCCAAAAACACATATTTTTCATACCCACCACTCTAAATCACCCAAAACATATTTCTTCATACCCACCACTCTAAACACCCCAAAAGGACATTAAGACTTGATTCTAGTCACATGATGCAACAAAAAGATGCACCTAAAGGGACCCATTCTCTAGGGATGCTAGACATACCTTCTTTGGAGGAAAATCAACAAAGTACACCTTTGCTCCTAACTTTACCCAGTGCTACGACATCAAACACTATAGAACCTCTCACAAGTACAACATGTGAAACATCAAGCGCAACCATCCCTATGGACACACAAAGGAAAAGTCTTATTGACATTACACCCATTCCCAATAGAAATGTATCTCATACTCAAGTCAATATGATGTCACAAGAAGGAACATCTAAAACACTAAGGTACCAAAACAACAATACAAACATGACGTTCAATTCTCAAGGACTTAGTCAACCCCCACGACAACAACAACCTAGAATGGTACCAGGACTCAACACTTCCAAGGCACAACCAAGTCTACATCCACTTGACACACATCCTACATATCAACAAAAACATCAAACACAATGAAAACAACCACAAGTGGGGAAAACATCCAACATTCCTAACATGCAATCCCTTGTGGACCCACTTGACTTACACACAATTTATCAACAACAATTTCAACAGCAATTCTAACAACAACAAATGATGTTTGCTAAACAACAAGAGCAACTCAAGCAACAATTGGAATACCAAAGATGCCTTGAGAAACAAATTGCATACCAACAACATTTGTTACAACAAAAACATGTGCAACAACAACCCTAACAAATACCTCTACAACAACAAGCATGCACATGGTCTCACATAGAACCAATAGAGGTATCCCAACAACAACCACAACACATGGTACAACAACAACACATGGTACAACAATCGTAGTCAATCCCACAACAAGTGCCACATCAAATATGACAACAAGTACCCCAACAACAAGGACCTTTCTGTCTTTGAGGTGCCAACATACCTCCACCACCTAGCGACACTTCATCAGACTCATCAGACATAGAAATGTCAAAACCAAGTGGACATAGTTCTCGCCATAGCAAACAGTCTACTTACAGACACAAAAGACTTGAAGGAAAGACCATCATGCAAAACCCCAATGAAGAACTATGACAATAATTCAAACAACTTTCAAAACAAGTCGAGGCATTAGGAGTCCAAAAGAAATAGGCTCTATATACAGAAAGGGACCTATGTCCTAATCCATTCGATAAAAAATTGTATATGCCTCCATTCCCAAAACACTTTGAAGCTCCAAGGTTTGAAAAATACTAAGGAAAAGGAAACCCTATTGATCACATCCAAGAATTTTTTGCTTCATATACTGAACTCAGTGATGAGCCCACTTACCTTATGAGATTGTTCCCTCATTCTATAGGTGGGCCTGCACTTGAATGGTACTCCAAACTTCCTGGTAATATCAAATCTTGGTCAGAGATAGTAGACAAGTTTATCTCCCACTTTGCCTTTAAAATTACAAATGAGGTGACACTTTCTGATTTGTACTCAACTAAACAGAATACATGAGAATCATTTATTACATTCTTACTACGTTGGAGAAGCCTAGTTAGTCAATGCTCACTAGACATTCCTAAAGAAAAGTAAGTAAACCTATGCATTGAAAACTTAGTCCCAGACTTAATGTATGAACTCAAAATCAAGAGTCCAAGTACCATTTCTAAACTGATGAAAAAAGGGGCTAGTATTGAAGATGCTCTTATCCGTAAAGGAATCCTCAAGATAAACAAAGAAAACAAAAACACCAACTCATCTAATGACAAGGCAAAATTTTTCTCCAAAAACAAGAATGTGACTAATGATGGCATTTTGGATGCCTGCACAATTAGCACAGCACAACCTCAACTGATTTTGAAAGGTGTAAACCCTAAAAATTTAGAAACCTCTAATCAAACATTAGCTCCACAATAGAAAACTGAGACTTCCACACAAGAAAAACCTCAAAAACATCCTAGAACCAAAGACAAGAAATTCACACCATTGGGAATACCACTTGAGACTGCATTACAAAAGTTACTAAGTAATAACTTCCTGCAATTACCCCCAATAAAAGATGAAACATTGACTAAAGCTGTTGGTGGGATGACAAAAAGTATTGTGATTACCATCGCACCAAAGGACACAAGACTTCATCATGCTTCCAACTAAAACATGCAATACAAGACCTTATTGATGATGGTGTCATCACAGTTGATCCATCACTATTAGCATCCAACTCTGATCATGCTATTTTCAAAGATCCTTTGGGTAATCATGACAAAGAGAAACCCTCAAGTTCAAACTCAAACTTGCAGGGTAATGTGAATTACACACGCACCGGCTATGACAAAACCATCAATTGCGTTAATGAGTCTGACTTCCGCATATCCACATTCACATTGAAGGCTAAAGACCCTCATTGTGTTGTCACTACATGCCATAACAAGATCACCTTACGTAGAGCCCATATAGACCTATTGCTTCTACTAGACCTGTACCCCCATCTAGACCTACTACTCCTATTTCAGCTGATTATAGCCTTGTTGAACAACTCGACAAAACCCCTACACAAATATCCATTTTGGACCTCCTGCGTGCATCCCCCCAACACCAAAAGATCTTGGAGTAAGCCCTTAAAGAGTCAGTTGTCCCAGATAACATCGATGTTTCCTAGTTCCAAGCCATGTTTGGGAACCTATCCGTGTCACAACATATCACTTTTTCACCCCGATATATTCCTAAGGACAAACCTAACCATAATGATCCCCTTTATCTTGAAGTCTTCATCCATAATGCCAAAGTCAGATGTGTCTTAATAGATGGAGGAGCAAGACTGAGCATCTATACTCTTAAGGTTGTCAACAATTTGGGTTATTCTGAAGATGATGTAGATCCCTCTCAAAGAATCACAATAAAAGCTTATGATGACGGTGAACGCTTCTCCAAGGGCATCATCACATTACCTGTCAGAGTTGGTCTAGCTATTGAAGATACATTGTTCCATGTCCTAGATATAGAAATGAATTACAACATGATACTAGGAAGCCCTTGGCTTCATGCTATGAAAGAAATCCCTTCTACATATCATCAATGTCTAAATTTTTCCTATCACAACATAGAGGTTACCATCCTTGGTGATCCAGATCCTTTCCAGTTTTGTGCTAATCTAAGAGATGCTACTGCATTCCAAATCCCAACAAATAATGAAGCACAATCCACAAATTCCTCTAAGTATGTGGATGTTGATATACTACTCAGTAAAGCCAAGGAAAAGATGAAGATTGAAGACAATGGGTGTGGAGAATACTTTTTGTCTCATGTATCCCACATCAAGGAGTCACAACTTTCTCCCATCAGTACAAAGAATTATACTTCTATCAATGAGAATACATCAGTATGTATTGAGAAAGCAAAAGCAAAATGAGAACCCAGTTTGATATCTCCTTGCAAGTATGGACTAGGGTTTACCATCATGCAAAAACAAGGCTATGATGGCTATAGTGGTCTTGGATCTCAAAAATAAGGAATCATTGAACCTATTATGATAGAAGGACAACCTCCTAGTTTTGGGCTTGGATTTAAACCATTACGAATAGGTCCTCTTAGTACTATGGTACCTACGTGTAAGACTATGAATGTTTTGAATGATGAAAAGGCATCTGAGGATATCCCACCTAAAACCAACAATCCTCTAGCTTCTAAGCATATCCCCAATGATACAACAGAATCTAATACCCATATCTATAGCTTTAACCAAAGCCCATTCAACATTGATGATGACATCTCCTCAAGTTATCTTGAACCTTTGGATTAGGACCAACATGGACCACCAATTTTGGATCAATTCGATGATGATGACACTCTCATAATGGACTTCGAAGGCATTATGACTGAAGATCATAAAGAAGCAATTTCTTCTAAAGAGAACACATTGGCATACTTTGGGGAGCCTACTCCACCTTCTAGTTACAAAGAAAAAAGAGAAAGAAATAACAAGCATAGATCTCTTGGTGAAAACCGAAAGGCACCATTAGACCATAAAAAATCAAAAGCTAAGCAGCTCCCAATGACAAAAAATGAAAAATATGATGTCATGAATATTAGTGTTCCAGTGTTCAGCATGCCACAAAGTCTTTTGGAGCTCTCTCAATCAGCATTCATGTGGAAGGTCATTGGTCTCAACCCTCCCAACCCTCGCTTATATCCCTTTGTTTATCCCCCAATCCAGCTACCTAATTTGTCCTATAACCAAAATCAGTCCTTTATCAACCAAAATTTTACATATGTCATCATTAGTGACATCCCACATGACATTCCTATTGACCCAATTATCCTTAGATGCCTGGATTCATGAGAGATAGACATTATCTTACATACGGTACATGATAGTGTATCTCAAGGCCTTTCCAATGGTTTGATTTTAGCTACAAACTTGGAATGAATCCTGTGTAGTTATGGTCAATCATGGATTCAAAGCTCATCAATTAGCGGCACTGAAAATAGATATCTTCCTAGCATTTGTTAGTGACATTCCTGATTCCATCTAAATATCCTGAAAAAATATCAAAAAAAAAAAGAAAAAAGTCATGAAAAAAGCAAAGAAAAAAGTGAAAAAAGTCATGAAAAAAGAAAAGAAAAAAAAGTGAAAAAAGTCATAGAAAAAAAAGTGAAAAAAGTCATGAAAAAATGGATGCCTTGATGAAAACCTGGCAAACAGGCATCTTAGCACAAAAATTTGAGTCAAGAGAAAAATTTCGTCCAAAAGTGAAAACCTGGCAAATAGGCGCTTTGGGCAAGTACAATGGTGAAAACCTAACAAATAGGCACCATGTGTAATCAGTGTCCCTCCTCCATCTATCAAGATTCCATCTGGTCTTTTCCCCCTCTATCATTCCTTGATCATATCCTTCATATTACAAGACATCCTTGGTCCCTTATCATGGCTCATGAACTGGTTAATGTCCTTTGTTACCTTGCCTAAGCATCACCAGTCTGCACACACACTCTATCATTGGCCTTTGTACATAGTTTGCATCTTGTCTGGGGGCTTATTACCTACATGGTGCATGAGTTTGAATTTGAACTGGGGGCATATCCCTAAGTGATTTTTATCCATTAGACCTATTGCATAACAGATTGGAGCTAACACTTTTTTATGCTTATACGATCCTGAAAAAATCACTAAAAACCACATAATGTCCTAAAAAAATCCTAAACATTCACATAATGTCCTGAAAAAATCCTAAACATTCAAATACGATCCTAAAAAAATCACTAAAAATTTGGAAAATGTCCTTAGAAAACCCTAAAAATCATAAAATGTCTTGAATAAACTAGTCATGCAAAAACATCAAATATCCCCAAAAACCCTAAAAATCACAAAACCCATCAAAAATTTGTAAAAAACCTTGTACATATCCACTATGGATAACCATCCCTTTTGCGTCCAAACTTGCACTTTGCAGCCTAAAAATCAAAGCACTACACTTCAATGCCAATCACAATATTTGAGCAACGTGAACCAACAATAAATCCAACATGTCACTACAAACCTATCAACTGAATCCACAAATAGTGCTATCACATTATCAACCTGTCGAACACCATCTAAACACCTAAAAACACTAAAAAGAAAGTAATAATGGACAAGGGTAGTTTTTGGCTCATGCTGTTTAGTGAGTGATTTATTTTTTTCTTTTTTTTTCTTTGATCATGTTCCTCTGCCACTCGATGATATAAAACTAATCTATGAGATTGAATGGGATGGTTCATGGTCATCTTTTTCCATTTTTTTTTGTTATAATATACCTTTGAGAGTTTGGGGCATGTACATATGCCTCAGGAAGGACAAGGTCATTCTCTGTTTGCATCGTGCTTGTTTACGCAAAAGGCTTGCATTTGCGCTCTGTCCCTTTATGCCGTGATGCATTGCATTCTATTTGCCATATCAAAATAAAGCTCCATTTGACATATAGTGTACTTTCTAGAAGCAAAATTCTTTCCATCATACTAACATCTCCTCATCTCATCTTTCTTCTTCATCTCATGCTCTATTACCATAATCACGTCTTCTGATTCACCAAATCATCTTCATCTTGCATTCATGCATTCCTGCATCATCCTACACTGTCAATCAACTTTTTGTGGCTTTCCACCTAGTTCAAACTCATTCTAAAATTTTTCTCACCATATTTGACCAAATACAACCATTTTTTATGACTTCCCTCATGTTATGACATCTTTACATCATTTTGGGCATGCACGCACAGTTTCGGGTCATTGCGAGTCCAATCGGGTTGATTCTGGGCCTCGGAGCCTTTTAGGGCACAGTTTGAACTTTTAGGGTGTAGTTGGGGTTCCCAACTACATCATTGACACACTTAGTCATGGAAAATTCATCATTGATGCACTTGGTAGAGTTTGGGCGCACTTGGGAACCTAGGTTATCTCAAACTGCTCCCGAAACCCCTAGGTTGCACTCTGGAGGCCATAACTTTTGTATTTCAACTCTGATTTGCAAACCGTTAGTTGTGTTGGACTCATATCTTCCTTATGAACAAAATGAACTATAATTTTCATTATTTGGTCACTATATGGAGTGTTAATCCTTGCAATTACTCTTGGGCTCCTAGTTACCCCCTGTCATGTTGATTTTGGCCCTCAGAGCCTTCTCGGGCACATTTGGCACTTTCTAAGACCACTTGAGCTTCCTAAGTGCATTATTTATGCACTTGGTACTGTCATGGTACACTTGGGCTTACCAAGTGCGTCAATGACACACTTGGTTGAGTTTTGGGTGTAGTTGGGGACCTAGGACACCCATAACTGCTCCCAGAGCTCCTATGTTGCACTTTGGAGCCCATAACTTTTGTGTTTTAACTCAGATTTGCAATCCATCTATTGCATTGGATTCATATCTTCATTTTGGACAGCATGAAATATCATTTTCATCATTTTGTGTTTTTCTTGAGTGGTAACCCATGCAATCACTCTCGAGCTCCCGATTGACCTTGTTTTGCACTCTAGACCTCATAACTTTCACATCTTAGCTTTGATTTGTGATCCGTCAATTGCTATGGTTTTTTCTTCTTGTTGTCGATAAATTGAATTATCATATGTTATATTACTCAATTTATTGAGGGGGCACCCATATATATCATCCCTACTGAGGCATGTTGTATCTTTCTCATCAATTATTCTTTGATACAACGCTCTAAATCACATTGTATCAAAGAGGGGCAAAATGTAGATGCTCAAAAATGGTTCACATCTATGATTTCATCACTTCTTCATACTAATTTGTACCATTTTCTCATTCTACTAACTTTGATCTTTTCGCCAGATTGACCATATTTCGTCATTTGTATCCCCTTTCACATCAATTTCATATCAACTCGAAATCATATCAAATCAACTCAGAATCACCCCAAATCAACTCAAAATCATTCAAAATCAGTTCTAATCAACCCAAAACATATCAAACATTCCAAATCAATCATCATTTATTCACTCCTAGGCATTGTTGTGGCTTTTAGTGTCTTAGAAACCTATCAACTTATCAATCTTATCAATATGACCTTAGTACTGTCATGGCTCTCAGCGCTAGGTAAAACTATCATTCATGTCATTCAATATTTGACATTGTTGAGGCTTTCAATGTTAGATCATGGCATCATCAACCATTTTAATAACATTGACAATTTTCATCGATGTTATTATGATCAAACCTTATCAATCAATTTGAATCTTGTAGCATTTACAATGTCGGTTAAATGTGACATATCAACCAATTCATGTGTCCTTGGCATGTTATCAACTTCAATAAATCAATCTAATCATGGATTTGATCTATTGGTCATCATCTTATTCGATCTATATCATCATCACACTTTCATCAAAGGATACAGTCGCATTCATTTAATCAATTTGGCCAATCATCTGCTAATTTTATCTATAGGATTAAATAACCCATAATTTAATCCTATTCTTTCTAACTATTCTTCCTAATTATAATCCTAAATTAATTAATTTTATTAATTAATTGATTCATTATTTGCAAACCATGGAAATTTACAATTTCCTAAGTTCCATTTTCCATCATTAATTCCATTTTCTACTAATTCTTATTTTGTGGAATAAAAGGATTTTTAATTCAAATATTCCATAAAATATTGCATCCTCATGACACTTGGCTAATATTTGTCATAATCAAATATTATTACTTCTTACACATGTCCCTATTTGGCTTATTCGTCATAAATTCTTGGCTTTAAGTGGGTTGAGGTATCTTATGACGCATCATAGATTCTCTTCCACATTTAGCCAAGTTTGACTCTCATGTGTCATAGAATCTTACAATTGGCATATTCTATCATATGCCTCATAAGAATCTCTTGCCACATTGCATATCTGTGGGTGACAAATTCAATGCTCTCACCCTCCGTGAAAATTATAAAATGGACAATCTTCCTCTGATTTCGGATCCAAATGCTTAAGTTTTGAAAATCCAAATCTTTGAATCTTTGAGTCTCTACTTCTTTACATTTTGCATTCTTGCTCTCGCATTAAATCAAACTTCAAGTATTCTCATGTCTTTATCCCTATCATAGGCTCTTTCCTTCAATCTTGTGTACACTATAGTAAAATTGGAGCTACAATCATTTGGAGAAGAAAGAAGAACATGGGAGCTACAAACAGAAAAGGGAGTTTTTAATCATGTTTGCTTTCTTTTGATTAGTTTGGCTTTCATGGTAGACTAGTGGATGCTAATATATGTTGATTGAGTTTATGATTTTCTCATAGTGTGTTATGTATTTAACCCATTTTCTAGTCCTACAATAAGATAGGATAAGATAATATTATTAATGTCCAACAAAAGACCACAATGAGGGTTTATGGCACTGCAAGCTTACACCAAGAAAATAGCAGACAAATGGAGCACCAAATGGTGTCCCCAAAAGAATAAGTATTACAAAAGAAGAAGAAACTAGGAGACATCATAGAAAATATTAGATGTCTATCCTCATAGGGAAAAAGTAAAACAATGACTAATTAGTGTGGCTACTAGAGGCCTTGTGATGAAGCTAAGTGATATGAGTGCTACTAGAGGAGTGTCACTAGCAAAGAGGTCCCCTATGAGGTCTTACAAATTTTGAATGGCCCATATTAGGAAAATTGTATAGACCCTTTACACCCCAAACTAGAGTTAAGGGTGAGAAGAAGGTCACATAATAAGTTGTGTCTAGGCTTGACTCTTGGAAAATGAAAGCTATAAAGTATGATCATGAAGCTATAAGGACTCACGGAGATAGAGCATAATGCAAAGCTGATCAATGTACTAGAAAAAAACTAAGAGGGATCTATGATCTCTAAAAAAACAATAAAATCTCCCTCTAATCTCATATTATATGGGGCATATGAGAAGAAAATGATTCTTAGATTCAACCTCAGCTAAGGTACAAAGTGTGCACACTCAATCCTCTCTAGCAATATAGTGATTGACCTGGATCTAGAGTCTGTGTGAGCCCACCTTGAAGGAGCCAAGGGAGATACGTAGGGCATGTGTCCAGTATCTATGTAAGTACTCAAGGAAAATAATAATACCATCTTGAATATCTAAGAAGTACTTGACATAGAAAGCCATCCTCAGACATAGTCCCCCTAGAGGATCCACCCAAGTCTGTATGATATACTACTTGTAGATGTCAAGTCTGACATGCCCATTCAACTCCTACCAAGAGGGGAATAGATGAGTAGGAGCATCTAATGAGAACTAGTATGGAAGGAGATGGTCGATGTCGATCCCAACTAAACTCAGTAGGATAGTAGCCTGAGCATACCAATAGTAGGCTCTAGTAGCTAGATCAGAGTTTGCAATAGAAACTAAGGAGTAGTAGGGTAAGAAAGGGTATCTATGTTGGCCTTCAACCAAGTTTGCAAAACCACAAAGATGGTGGAGAAACCAAATGAGGTCAAAAATAGCTAGAAGCTTGAATGGGTGAGCTCCAAACTCAACCAAAATAATATTGTGGAGGGTAGATCTGTGACATCTAATCCAAGTTTAAAAGGGAAGGACCCCAAACCACTACACCATAGAGCACTATGGGTCTTACTAAGGAATCCAGGAGTGATAACTTAGATGATGTGTTCTGAAAGTGGTGTCTGAAGCACTATCTGTCAAGCATGGCAAGGGGACTCAACCCTTTACTAGTCCAAGGTTGAATGGTTGATCTCAAGCTGAAATGAGACATAGAAAACTTAACCCCAAGGTATGTGTAAGATGATGCAATCTTAACTTCCCAACCCAAGAAGTGAAAATGGAGATGTGAGGTCTTCGAATCATTGAAGACCATAACATGAGTCTTCTCAAGGTTTATGACTAGCTATCTCATGTCAAAAAGATGCAAGTCTATCCAAAATCCTCTAAAGACCCTTAGGAGAAGAAGCAAGAAGAACCACATCATCAACAAAGAGAAGGATGGAGATCAATACTTGGTGTAGATGACAACCATCACCTAGAAGTGAGGTGTCACTGAGAAAAGCCTTGAGCCCATCAATGTAGATCCTTAACAAGGTGTGTGAGACAGGGCAGCCCTACTTCACCCCAATGGTGATCTGGATAGGGTTGGAGAGGCCCTATGTGGTCCAAAGTCTACCAATCACTATCTCATATAACCTCATGATAACTATCAATAAGATCTTAGAAATACAAATATCTCTCAGTCTCTAAAAAAGGGCCGCTCTGTGGATGGAATCAAAAGCCTCACAAAAATCCACAAAACAATGGTAGACTTTCTTGAAGTGGTGTTGAGCCTCCTTAATAATAGCCCATAGTGTAAAGATATGATCCATGGTCTGGTAGTCTACCTTGAATCCTACTTGACCCTTTGCCCTGCAATTCCTCCTGTTGATCTCACTAGATAAAATAGTATAAAATGCTATAGCATAAAGTTTGGCAAATGTATGCCTAATCATGATGGTCCTATAGTTTTTGGGATTGGAGGTCAGCCCAAACTTATGGATCGGGTGAATAATGTGTCTCGACCAAGAGTCCAAAAAACCAAAACAAACAACTCTACTAAAGAGTGTATAGAGATAAGGGCCTAGGATCATGGTGCCAAGATTGAAGAGATTAGCCTAAAACCCCTTCATCAGTTGCCTTGCAAAATCTCAAAAAAATAGTAAAAAGTGTTAATCTCACATTCATGTTGTGAGGATATTCAAAGCATTTTAAATACATGAAGACACAATCCTATAATTTCTTGAAGACACATGCCTTTTAAAGTAAAGCTCATGTATATGGGGGGCCCCACCTTGGAGACTTAAGTAAATTTTTGAAAAAATGTGACGATGTCATAATGATATGAACTAGTCAAACCAACCAAAATGCATCATGTGGTAGCTAGCTAGACCAATTGCAATGTGACACTTGGGACATATTTTGAGGAGTGATGTGACGAGCCAAAATCAATGCTCAAGATCGTGATACCTAGTCAGATAGAATGAATGGTGCTCCTTTGCATTTAAAAGATGCAAGGTCATTAGAGAATGTGGGGAAGTTTCATTGCGATGCATGGTGGTTGGTAATGACATGGAAATTTCTAGGAGTGGCTCACCAGATGGTACCACATGTCAAATCAGATGGCTAGCACTTTCTCGCATTGTAAAGATCCAAGATAGTTAAGGAATGCAGAGAAGAACCTTGCCACCACATGGTAGAGGATACAAGTGGAAGTGACACTAATTTATGGCTAATCATAGGATGTCACATGATGGTGACATGGCAAGGTGCCTAATAAGCAGGTGACATGGCATAGTGACCGTGTAAGGAAGTCCAATGAGAAGCTACCACATGGTAGTTTGTAAGCCTTAGACAAAAAGTGGAAGATTAGTGGTCCAATCAGAGAATGCCACATGGTTCCCAAGTATTGGATGAAAGAGTAGAGATGAGATAATCAAGTGTCACCATGTGTTAGAGTGGTCAAAGTAGGTTGACTTAGATTGGATAATAGAGGGAAAATTTAAAATTAAGATTTTTAATATTTGAATATTTTCTTTTTGAAATATTCCTACAGACATATTTTAAATCAAATAGATATTGTATTCTAAAGTTTTGACTTTAGAAAGGGATAATTTTTTGGAAAAGAGATGCAAACCTTAGAGCCATGTTAGGGACCTGATTTTCAAATGGACATCGTACGCTTTTTTGATAAGCCAAAATAGGACTATCATATACCATTGGAAAGGTCTTGGAAAGAAATTTCCAGATTTGGAGTTTTTATTTGCATGTGAGGTTGTGTGTTTGAGCTATTTAGGGTTTTGTTCTGGGTGCTTATTTTTCAACAACATTCATGGAGTTGGTTTTTAGTGAAATGATTGACTATGTATGCACTAAGGTTTTCAAGGATGTAGTTAGTGATGGTTTTTTCACTCTTACATTAGTTTAGTAGAAGATTTTATCAAAATTTTAGATGCATACTTGATTTTTTTGTCAAGATAAGGTTTTTCATCAATTAGAGGAGATATTTTGGGTTTTTTGGAGCACAATGATGAAAGTCCTTTTAGATTTTGGTTGTAGAAAGATGAGAGATGCTTTACAACAAGAGAGGATGGATATATAAGTGGACATGTGTCACTTCTAGATCAGATCCAAGATTTCTTTCCTCTCTTATATCTTTCTATGTCAAACGTTGGTTCCAATTCTTGGACATTTTTCATTGATGTGATACCACAAGGATTGATCTAGTTAGGTTAAAACCTCTATCATGATTGTGATTCCACCATTTTTTAAGCATTTCTCTCTATTATGAACAACACTATTGTAGTTTATTGTAAGCAACTAGATAACACAGTCATTTGTTGTGTATATTCTGAGTTTTGGCATATACCACAATGTATTGATTTCAAGGAAATTAATAAGAAAGTCTCATTGAAAGTTTTAGTCTGAAATTTATCTCCATCTTCATGGGTTTGTACTTTTCTATTGATATATGCATAAGGTGCATATTGTCTAGTTGTAGCTTGGCTTTGAAGTTGTATGCCATTGTATATTTTTCTATTGGGTCAAGGACCTAAATAAATTGCTTGATATACATTAAAAAAATTTGAGGGATCATGAGAGGATGTTATAAGTATGAATTTCATTTTGAAGATAAATGTCTTTTTACAAGGTGAATGGATAGATCAAATATCTAAATATATGAGTATTTCTTGAGTATCCATGCGTATGTTTTGACTTAGATTATGCCCAATGGATAAGGGACTGATTAGCTATGAGATTGCATGTTTTTTTTGTACATACCTTGGGTTGTGCTGATATTCAATATTATTAATCAAAAAAAATTCTCTTTCATGTTGAAGAGCTAAAGAGTGTTACCCTCACTTAGCTTATCTAATTCATATGTCATGAAACTAGCTATTTCATGTCTATGTTGCCTACATAAGTATTAGAAGACTAAGGGTATTATCTTCTTTTTAAGATTCAAGTGTATTCTTTAACATTGGCCCCATATAAATGAATTTGAGGTACATCTTGTTGGAATTATAGATGGAGTAACTGAGGCAGAGGTGGGGGGAGGGGGGGGAGTGAATCAGTTACCACAAAAACAAATCCATAGATCCCTTAGATGTCTTAAAACTTAGTTACCGCTATCACTTAGTAGCCACACAAGATTGCTATAACTTAGTAGATGTATGTTAACTTATTAAGCATTCACAAAGATTTAACATGCATGCATAAAAGAAATAACATCAACACAAGAGACACTAGATTTAACGTGGAAACTCAATATGGGAAAAACCACCAAGTAACTAGCTACAAATTTTTACTCTTATGAAATGAACCCTATTAGGAACGAACCTTGTTAAAGGTTACAAAACACACTATTAGGTGCGACCTTTTTAGAGGATTTAATCATCCTATTGGAGTGGCCTTACTAGAGGACTTTTAGAACAATTCAATAGAATTGTCCACCAAAATGGCTATTAAACCAACTCTATTAAGAGATTTAGGAATTACTGCTACAATGGTCAAAAAGTAACAATAAGTGACCTCAATGAGATGCAACTAAAATTTTTTGTTATAGATCTCTATTCTACTTCACTACATCCTCTCTCATAGAATACACCTTTGCTACTCCTCAAGGATATCTAATCCTTCTTCAAAATTCACTCACACTTCCTCTTCACACAATCAAATCATTCGCATGCTCACTCATTAATACATCCATTCATACTTTAGAATTCACAACTTGACCTTTTATTTGTACATTAAATATTGTCAAGTTGGCTCATTTACGAGTTACAATTACCAATAATCATTACATTAGTTGGCGAAAATCATTACATTAATCAATTAAACTTTATTTGCCAAAACAATGAAATCCTTCATTGGCCAACCTTGCTTGGTAAACACTACTCTAGAAATGATTTCTAGTGTTAACAAAGTGAAGCACAATAAACACTGTGAACTCTACAAAATCCTTTGGAGACCGAGTGAACTCAGTAAACACTAACTTTCCTTTGCTGACCTTATGAGCTTGGTAGAAACTAATTTTTGCCATAGAAGCCTTCGACGCTTGAGTGAGCTCAGTAGAAACTGTCTTCATAGTGTAACATTTAGAAATTCTTAGTAGACTCTATCTTATAACTAATATGACATTTGTGTAACATCAAAGAGAACACATAATTGAACAATTTTATCCAACATTCTCCCTCTTTGGCATTGATGGCAACACAACATGTCATAGTAGAATGAAATCTAAAAACAAGTCTTTTTCTAAAAAAATGTTTCTCCCTCTTACATTTAATTCTACAAACTCCTCAAATATAGTAATCTTCCTCTATGAAGGAATTACATAGCTCCTTATCAAACATCAAACTCTCCACAAAAAAATTCAAATTTCAGAAAGATATGATAGCATACTCTCCCTCTTTGACAACACATGCCAAAGACAACACAAACCAAATGAGCAGCAATGTACCTTAAGTACTAATTCATATGCAATGTTCTCATGATTATGCTACATCAATTGATAGATCTTCAACTTGATTCCTATTAATGCATCACTATAACTTCATTTTAGTGAGCTTTAGATAGGGGAAGGACCCCTAACTTACCTCTTAGATATAAGAATGTATCCTTAGGTAATAGTTTGGTGAATCTGTCAGCAATTTGTTCTTTTGTATGGACATATTCCAATATGATCTCCATAGCCTGCACCAATTCTCTGAAAAAGTGATACTTTATTGCAATGTGCTTGGTTTTTGAATTCATCACTAGATTTTTAGATATGTTGATTGCACTTGTATTGTCACAAAACATAACAACAAGTTCTTTGATTTTCACCTTCGTACCTTCCAATAACTATTTGAACCAAAGAATATTAGAACAATTTACTACTACTGCAACATACTCTACTTCTATTGTGGATTGGGGTGTACAATTTCTCTTTTTACTTGTCCAAGAAACCAACCTCTTTCTAAGAAAGAATGCACCTCCACTTGTACTTTTTCTGTCATCAATGTTTCCTACCCAATCTGCATTAGTAGACACTTTCAAATCCAAATAACCTCCAAATTTGTACCGTAATCTATTACCTTCAGTGCCTTTCAAGTATCTCATGATCCTTTTGATTTCCATCATGTGATTTTCTCTTGGTTTTGATGAAAATCTTGCTACAATACCAACTGCAAGAGAAATATATGGCCTTGTATAAACTACATACTGCAACTTTCGAATCATTGATCTATATAGTGTTTGATCTAACTCTTTTGATTCATCATCCTTGGTAAGCTTTAGACTAGTGCACATAGGAGTCCCAACTAGTTTGCAATCCTCCATACCAAGATTTTTCAGTATCTCCTTGATGTATTTTGACTGAGTAATGTAGATGCCATTCTTACTCTGCTAAATTTGTAGACCAACAAAGAATTTAATCTTAGCAAACATTGACATCTCAAATTCCTTGTTCATTTTCTCTAAAAATTCTTTGCAAAGATAATCATTTCCTGTGAACAAAGTGTCATCCACAAATATTTCTACCAAAACAATCTTGTTATCCGATCCTTCCTTGATATATAAGATGCTATTATCATTAGTTCTCTAAAAACCAATCTAAATAAGATAGTTATGCAATCTTTCATACCATGCTCTAGGAGCTTGTTTTAGACCATACAATGCTTTGTGTAATTTGCAAACCATGTCCTTCTTTTTTGGATCAACAAAACCTTTAGGCTACTCAATGTAGACTTATTCATCTAGTATACCATTGAGAAATTCTGATTTGACATCCATTTGATATACCTTAAATCCTTTGTATGCAGCATATGCAAGTAGGTTCCTAACACCTTCTAATCTTGCAACAGGAGAAAAAGTCTCTCCATAGTCTATTCCTTCTTCTTGAGAGTAGCCTTTACATACTAGTTTATCTTTGTTCCTTGACACCTTATCATCTTCATTCAACTTATTTCTAAATACCCACTTAGTTCTAATCACATTTTTATCTTTACGCCTGGGTACAAGAGTCCATGTTTTGTTTTTCTCTATTTACTCTATCTCTTCATTCATAGCCTCAATCCAAATTTCATTTGCTAATGCATCTTTGACACTTCTAGGCTCAAAGTCAACAAGTAAACAAGTAATTTTTAAGTAGGAGATGATTTCCACAGCTAGTCAAATTGTGATGTGAATATCAGGATTTAACTGTGTGATTTTTGAGTCAAACTCGATGACCCATGTTTCATGAGTAGTGATTCAACATGAATCCATCTCTCATGAGAATAAATGGAACACTTAGCACTCATTGGATCTAGGTGATGCTCACAGGGGTGAAGCACCGGGACTTCCCGGGAGGTCACCCATCCCAGTACTACTCCAGCCTGAGCGCGCTTAACTACGGAGTTTCCTCCACAGTTAAACCCAAAGCTTGCAACCCCATTTGCAAAACCTTCACCAAGTGTTGTGCCTTATGAACCATTCATTAGAAAGCCCCTTAAGCTCATCAATTGATAAGTAGGAGATGATTTCCACAGCTAGTCAAATTGTGATGTGAATATCAGGATTTAACTGTGTGATTTTTGAGTCAAATTCGATGATCCATGTTTCATGAGTAGTGATTCAACATGAATCCATCTCTCATGAGAATAAATGGAACACTTAGCACTCATTGGATCTAGGTGATGCTCACAGGGGTGAAGCACCGGGACTTCCCGGGAGGTCACCCATCCCAGTACTACTCCAGCCTGAGCGCGCTTAACTACGGAGTTTCCTCCACAGTTAAACCCAAAGCTTGCAACCCCATTTGCAAAACCTTCACCAAGTGTTGTGCCTTATGAACCATTCATTAGAAAGCCCCTTAAGCTCATCAATTGATAAGTAGGAGATGATTTCCACAGCTAGTCAAATTGTGATGTGAATATCAGGATTTAACTGTGTGATTTTTGAGTCAAACTTCTATTCCATAACCGACTTTCTTCAACTTGAGCAATAAAGCATGAACACTCACCAAGTTCAAGATAGAACAAGTTACCTTTTGTTTGTATGCTTGATCCAATCAACTTTCTTTTGTCATCCAACAGTCTTGCTTTTCCATGCATGAATCCCACTTTGAATCCATTATTGAGTAGTTGAGCCACACTCAACAAATTATGGTTTAGTCCCTGAACCCAATAGGCATTATCACATACAAGTTCTTTGGTTAGTGAGATTCTTCCTCTTCCTTTTATGCAACAAGGTTCATTATTGCCAAACCTCACACTACCACCATCATAGTCTTCAAATTTTTCAAACTTGGTTTTATCACCAATCATATGATGAGAGAAACCACTATCTATAATCCATGTATCATTTTTTTCTCACATGAGAGATAAGTGCAATTTTATCTTCCTCATCATTATCAGATTCATCTTTCATAGCAATGTAAACAATTTCATCTTCTTCTTCATCAAAATCATTAGAATCCTTAGTGATGAAACATATTTTCTTATCTTTTTCCTTGAATGATTTGAAGTCTTTCTTGACATTGCACTTATGACCTTTCTTCTCATCCTTGTTCTACTTATTTGGGCACCTAGCAGCAATATGTCCGATTTCTTCACATGAAAAAAAATTAGAGGAACCTTACCTTTATATTTCCCTCTACCTCTAGAATATTTCCTTGCAAGCATAGCTTCAACCACCTCAAGATCACTATTTGAACTCTGTTCTGATTCTTCTTCACTTTCTAACTGAGAATCCTTTATCTTCTTGCCTTTCTCCTTAAGTGAAATCTTGGCTTCAAATGCTGATTTAATGTTCTTGGAAGCTAGAACACATTTTTCATAGTTATCTAGCTCAAATGTAGTCAATCTTCCTACTATGGCCTCTAAATTTATCTTATGATTTGCTTCACATCTTCTTTCTTGAATTGTAGAAGCTCTAATTGCATAAATTGGAAGTAATGGTCTAAGAAATTTACTTACAATTGTTTTCTCCTCAATGTCTCTTCTAGAAGCCTTGATTGCACTAACAACTACTTTGACTCTTCGAACATATTTGGCAATGTTTTCATCCTCTCTCATCTTCATTTGATCAAATTGTCCTCTTAGACTTTTTGCTTTTTCTCTTCTCAAATTATCATCACTTCCATAGATATCTTTCAGCTTGTTCCACATTTCAAAGGCAATTTCGCAGTCCTTGACATCATCAAATTCTTCATAACTTAGGGCAAATGCAATGTCTATCATCATTGTGTTATGAGTCTTCTTCTCAGCAATGTCATTAGCATATAATGTGCTAGAAGGAGTCACATATGCTTCATCAAGATATCTTAATCCTCTATCTCCAATGGAAGCTAGATGGAGTCTCATGAGACCTTGCCATGTTGAAAAGTTATCCCTATTAAGCCTTGGAATTTCCCTCTTGTAAGACATCTTGATCTTTAGCATATATCCTTGAAATCCTTCCTGCAAGCACCAAAAGCTCTAATACCAATTGTTGAAATTATAGATGGAGTAATTGGAGTAATGGGGGGGGTGAATCATCTACCACTAAAACAAATCCACAGATCCCTTAGATGTCTTAAAACTTAGTTACTACTATCACTTGGTAGCCACACAAAAATGTTGTAACTCGGTAGATGTATGTTAACTTATTAAGCATTCACAAAGATTTAACATGCATGAATAAAAGAAATAACATAAAAAAAAGAGACACCAGATTTAATGTGGAAAACCAATATGGGAAAAACCACCAAGTAACTAGCTACCAATTTTCACTCTTCTGAAGTGATCCCTATTAGGAGCAACCCTATTAAAGGTTACAAAACACACTGTTAGGTGTGACCTTGTTATAGGATTTAATCACCCTGCTAAGAGTGGCCTTACTAGATGACTTTTAGAATAATTCAATAGAACTATCCTCCTTGTTAGAGGGTTTACAAAATGGCTATTAAACCAACTCTATTAAGAGATTTAGGAATTACTGCTGCAATGGTGGAAAAGTAACAATAAGTGACCTAAATGAGATGCAACTGAACTTTGGTGTTATAGATCTCTATTTTGCTTTACCAGATCCTCTCTGATAGAATACACCTTCGCTACTCCTCAAGGATATCTGATCCTTCTTCAAAATTCACTCACACTTCCTCTTCACACAATCAAATCATTTGCATGCTCACTCATTCATACATCCATTCATACTTTAGAATTCAAAACTTGACCTTTTATTTGTACATTACAAATTATCAAGTCGGCTCATTTACAAGTTACAATTACCAATAATCATTATATTAGTCGGCTACAATCATTACATTAAACAATTAAAATTTTTCTGCCAAAACAATGAAATTCTTCATTGGCCGACCTTTCTCGTTAAACACTACTCTAGAAATGATTTCCAATTTAACCAAGTGAAGCTTGGTAAACACTATGAACTGTACAAAATCCTTTGGAGATCGAGTAAACTTGGTAAACACTAACTTTCCTTCACTGACCTTGTGAGATCTGTAGAAACTAATTTCTACCACAGAAGCCTTCGATGCTTGAGTGAGCTTGGTAGAAACTATCTTCATAGTGTAACTTTTAAAAACACTCAGTAGAGTCTATAATTAACTTTGCTTACCATTTGAGCTTGGTAGACTCTATCTTATAACTGATATGACATTTCTGTAACATCAAAGACAACACATAGTTGAATAATTGTATCCAACAATCTACCTAGGTTTTTCAAAGTCTAAACTAGAAGAAGGTTCTAGCCTTATAGTTGGCCCTTATGTCTAAACGAGTAAGTTGTAGATGCAAAGTAGTTGCCCCTAGATGTATTTTGTTTTCATTGGGGATTTTGAAACATGACATTTTAAAACATGAACAAAATGGTGACTCTATTGGGGAAGTATTGAATATGAAAGATAGATTCAATATGGTTGAAAGAAAGGCATGTGAAAAGTTTGTTAACAATGACAAGGTCATGCTGAGGATTCATGTCTCTTAGTAATGTTTTATCCATTTCTAGTATTATGTTTGAAGGTTGAGGGTCAGTTGTATTGTTACTAAGAGGTTTTACCATCAATCAATCTAACTAGATTTGTTGTTTTCAAAGTGTTGTTGTAAATGGTTCAAAGTCAAGAATGAACAACAATGTTTTGTTCTCTTTTTCAAGTTTGTAAATCTCTAAGAGTGGTTTGATGATTTGCATATTTTCCTACAAATTGAAGGTTTGGTTCAGATTTGTCATGTGACAAGTTATGTTTTATTTCTCAGAAGTGTGAGTGGTGACTCTAAATCTCTATACTAGTGTTCCTAGTTGATTTCATATTGTAAATGTTTGAAGGACTTTCAACTTGTATGGGAAGATCTAAAGCTTCTGAAAGTGGTTCTTGGAAAAGAAGTTTTCAGTTCTTGATTAGAGAGTTTTAGTGCTATTTGAAATCTACTGTTATAAGAAATTGAAGAGTTAAAAAGTAAATCACAAAAGTGATTTTTTTATCCTTTCTCAAGGAGGTGGCAGCTCTACATGGTTTTGTTCAATGGTGTGAAGGATTTTCAAGCTTACACCCATGCCAAATTAGTAGATAGAAGTTTAGCAACATAACTTAAGCTATTTTGATTTTCATGTGTTCTCTTTCATGGAAGTCAAATGTTATAAATGTTTTCCTATATTTAGTTATTTTTATCACTAAGGAAAGAGGTAGTTAGAAGTTTTTTTGTTTTAGAATGGAATCAAATCTTAGATGTGAAGTTAGTTTAACAAGTCATGAAGATGTGCTTGAAGATATTGTAGAGATAAGAAAAGAACTTCACAATTAGATTTCTAGTTTCATAAGGAATTTATTAGGAATTGTTCAAGGTCTAGGAGATTATCAGATTTATGTAAAGTTAAAATCAACACTTATGGAGTTTCATATGTCATCAAGACCAAAGAAATCCTCCTAGCCTATTATTTTTCTAGATGCCTTTATGCCTAATTTAGTTGATTGGCCAACACGCTTGAGGTTATAAAAGATTTTTCATGTTGAAGATCTTTTCAAGAACTTTGAAAGTGATTTGTATGACAATAGAATTCATGTTGAGCCTTCTAATGATGATGGTGGATGTGCTGAAAATTAGAATGAATATAATGAATCCATAGAGAAAGATAATTTGTCTTTCGAATGTGAAGAGAATGATTCAAATTTTAGTGGATTAGATGATTGCAATCAGCATGAGAAAGTGGATACATAGCTGAAAATAAATCATGCAATACAATGTATGAGAGTGAAGAATACTTTAGCAGTAGTAGTGATGGTCATTCCTACAATGAAAGTAATTATAATAATGCACCTAAAGATGAGGTATCTTGCAATGAAGAGGAAACAAGTTGTGATAAGTATTCTAATTTTTTAGATTGCTCTACTAATGTTACTATTGTTGTAAGTATTTTGGATCATGTGACTTATGATCAAAGCCTAGAAGAATAGACTTATGATGAAGTCTTGCTGAATGCTACTAAAATTTTAGAACTATTGCGTTATGATTGTGAAAGGTATGCAAATGTTTCTATGAATGTTCTTTTTTTCCCTTGTTAGGTTTCTTCTCAAGATGAAGTCCTTTCCTCAAAGTTTGATGCTGAAAGTGATACAAATTCAGAACATTATCTGTCAGATCTTGGAGGCATATGTGACCATAGTTCAAATGTCAACACACATGATGACTTTTCTAATGTAGAGAGTACTATTGAGGGAAGATTTAACGCTGATCCAAATTCTTTTCATGTTGATAATGCTATAATAAGGTTTGGTGTTCCATATGCTGAAAAGGAAAATTATAGAAGTTATAAATCTGATCTTGAGTTTTCCCCTTTTACTGATGAGTCTAGTGATAATGAGTTTGAAATATTTTAAGTTCATTCCAATGAGTTCTTGGAAAGAGACAGTGACAGTAATCAACAATTTTTCATGAGCACTTTCATGATAAGTTTTATGGCTTGGTAAGTAATCCATTGTTTGAAGAATGTGAAGGATTTTTAGAATATGTTGAATTTTATTGGATGTCAAATAATATTTCAAATGAGGAGAAATTAGATTTCATGTCCCCTTAATATTTGGTTACACAAGGTTAGTTTCAAATTTATGACATATGCGGCTCCTTGAATCAAGAAGAGTACAAGTCCTTTATGTTTTTGTTGGAGAGAATGCATGAGTCATTTAGTAAAAATGTATTTTAGTTTGATTATGAAATCCAAGAGCATGATGATCTGTACTTTCATAGTGAACAAGTTGTAGACGATATTCCTAGTTTGTATACTCGCTACAAACATGAAGATGCCAATTCAATTTTTCCAAGTGAGTTATTTCAGAATGCTAATTTGAATGGTGTAACTAATAGAAGTGATATTCTAATCTTACTTGATGAATATGAAAATGAAAATTAGGTATATGATAAAGGTAAGAATTTTTAATAAGTTTGGTGGCTCGAGGCCATTGTTTGTATAGTGTAGGAGTAGATTTCCTTGATTTCAATAAGCTGTTCGAGAGAGGTTTTGCTATCAAGTGTGTGGTTTTCTTTCTCCATAAATTATGAAACCCTGCCATGAACATAAGGGGCATGCATCCATAGATAAATCCACTATTGGGACTCAAAATTGCATTCTTTTATTGAGTGCCTTTCCAAGCTTTTGATTTAAATTGAACCCTTTATGCATTTTTCAAGCATGTGTATCTCGACTATACTTTTGAGGCCTAAGAGGTGATTTATGTTTCTAACAACTTGAATTCAGTATATCCATGCATACCATTAAGATAAATTTCCATTCCGAGTCATTTCATGAAGTTTCATTTTGTCCAATGTTAAGATTGTTAGAATCTGAAAAGATTGATAACCTAGAAAACTAGTGCAAAGAATAGATATTTAAACTATGAATGCAACTGATAAAATCAAAATAGAAACATAAAGTTAGTCTCCAAGAGAGTAATGCAAATTCTGGAAGAAAAATAGCATTAAGAGGATGCAAATGAAATTGATCAAAAATACAAGCCAAGTAGCATGCTTATATAGACTAGGAAGAGGGAGGAGGTGGCAACATAGACCAATGAGGAGCAACCATCTATCAGACTAAAGATAGCAAAGTATTTTCCTAAGATAGATAATGGATTCTCATATGTAGGAAGGTGACACCTCACAACCATTTTCTAAATAAGACATGCTTTATTAACCTAAGCAAGATTATTAAAAGTGTAGGAAAAAACTAGCAATATAGGGAAAAATAAATAACCCACTAGGAAATAAAAAAACTACACTAACACCCTCCGATAAGCGAAGCTTAGGTGGATGTAGAAATGGATCCCAAAAATTTAGGCCTGATGAGGTACCTGTAGATGCTCAAAAATGGTTCGCATCTACAATTTCATCACTTCTTCATACTAATTCATCCCATTTTCTCATTCTACTTACTTTGATCTTTTGGCCAAATTGACCATATTTCGTCATTTGTATCCCCTTTCACATCAATTTCATATCAACTCGAAATCATATCAAATCAACTCAAAATCACCCCAAATCAACCTGGAATCACTCAAAATCAGTCCTAATCAACCCGAAACATATCAAACATCCAAAATCAACCATCATTTATCTGCTCCTAGGCATTGTTGTGGCTTTTAGTGCCTTGGAAACCTATCAACTTATTAATCTTATCAATTTGACCTCAGTATTGTCATGGCTCTCAGTGCTAGGTCAAACTATCATTCATGTCATTCAATCTTTGATGTTGTTGAGGCTTTCAATGTCAGATCATGGCATTATCAACCATTTTAATAATTTTGACAATGTTTGTCAATGTTATTATGATCGAACCTTATCAATCAATTTCAATCCTGTAGCATTTACAATATCGGTTAAATGTTACATTTCAATTTATTCATGTCATGTGTCCTTGGCATGTTATCAATTTTGATCTATCAATTAATTTGACCATAGTTTTGGTATACCTTTTCATCATCTTATTCGATGTCCATCATCATCACATTTTTCATCAAAGGATACGGTCGCATTCATTTAATCAATTTGGCCAATCATCTGCTAATTTTATCTATAGGATTAAATAACCCATAATTTAATCCTATTCATTCTAATTATTCTTCCCAAACCCTGGAAATTCTTAATTTCCTATGTTCCATTTTTCATCATTAAATCCATTTTCTACTAATTCTTATTTTGTGGAATAAGAGGATTTTTAATTCAAATATTCCATAAAATATTGCGTCATCATGACACTTGGATGTGACACCTTGTGGATTCTCCTTTGACATTTGGCTGAGATTTGTCATAATGAAATATTATTACCTCTTACGCATTTCCCTATTTGGCTTATTCGTCATAGATTCTTGGCTTTAAGTGGGTTGAGGAATCTTATGATGCATCATAGATTCTCTTCCAAATTTGACTTGCATGTGTCATAGAATCTTACTTTTGGCATATTCTGTCATATGCGTCATAGGAATCTCTTGCCACATTGCATGTCTGTAGATGAAAAATCTAATGCTCTCACCTTGCATGAAAATTATAAAATGGACACCCTTCCTCTCATTTCAGATCTAGAATGCTTAAGTCTTGAGTCCTTGAATCTTTGAGTTATCGAGTCTCTACTAATTTGCATTTTGCATTCTCGCTCTCATAAAATCACACTTCAAGTATTCTCATGGAATTATCCACATAATAGGCTTTGGCTTCAACCTTGTGTGCACTATAGGAAACTTTGGAGCTACAATCATTTGGAGAAGAAAGAAGAACATGGGAGCTACAAACGGAAAAGGGAGTTTTTGATTATTTTTGCTTTCTTTTGTTTAGTTTGGCTTTCATGGTAGACTAGTGGGTGTTAACATATGATTATTGAGTTTTGTGATTTTCTCATAGTATGTTATGTATTTAACCCATTTTTTTGGTCCTACATTTGGTGAACCTGATGTGAAAATGTATATCTAACTTGGGTTTTCTTGTTTTGTGCTTTTAGGTGCAAGGAAGGAGCTCACTTGGAAGGGTATAGTGACTATCTGCTCTTCCTTTTCATACATAGATTAATTAGGGGGTCCATTAAAATGATTATATGTTTTTGTTTCATACATTCTGTTAGCTTGCTGTCCTATGGCGCACTCTACTTTGTCAAGGCACACTTGGGACCCCTAGGAGCAGTTTTAGGAGCCCAAAAGACACCAAAACCTCTTTCTGCTATTTCCAACTTACCAACTGTGCCCATCTGGGCCCCGACTATGTCATTGATGCAGTGTGTACTATTTGGATGCACTTGGGAGTGTAGCTCTAAAAATTTTAGCTTTTGGGTCTTGACTAGGCACCCATTTCCCCACACCCTGCACCTAACTTCCCAACTGTGCCCTAAAACTAGTAACTGCACCCAACTGGGCCCCAACTATGTCATTGACATAGTCTACACTATTTTTTATGTGGAAGTTTATCATTAACTTGCCGAACAGAATGCCCTTACTAAAAACCATGTTTTAGTGGCCAAAATCCTTTCTATCCACTGGCTCAAGGGGTCACCCATGCCCATGAAGACATCCTACATTCTCGTGGTCCTTAGTAGAGGCAACAGTCCCTTGGGAGTTCATGCCCCTTGGGAATCAAATCTTGGTAGCCCCGAGAAGTGAGTGTGTTGTAAGGGGGAGCCTGTGGTGCCAAGATCCTAGGTTGTCCACTCTGAATAAGCATGGCTAAACTTTGGTTCAAGTAGGAATTCATTGGATACAGTCCTAGAAGCCTAGGTTGTGGTGTGTTTGTTAACTTTTTACAACAGCTATTCTTGTCTTAGTGTGTCTTGCGTGTGTGTAAAACATAATCAAGATAAAATCCAAACTATTAAATTTACACCTTGGATATCATTTGAACTTGTCAAAACCTCACGCATTGCCAAAACATTTCAACCTTTATCAAACTTTGCAAACCTTGATTCAACACACTCAAACCTTGGAAAACATGGCGACTTGTGCTCTTAAATGTGCTTGGCAAAAATTAGATCTCACACTTGCATAGATTTTACTTGCATTCACCCTAGTCCAGTCTTCATTCTTACATCATATAGACTTCATATTGCACCTTTTAGTTCTCATTTAATATCTATTACCTTTCTTATTGCATCCATTTAGGTTCAGTTTTACTTTCCTTAGTTTTTGCATTCCCGTCTCAGAATCAACACTTTGCATTCACCACCTTGCATCTTTTCATACCTATTCATCATCTTGACCACTTTATCAATCATTTTGGATGTCCTAATCATCATTTTGAGCATCCAAACTAACCCTAACACTGTCCTCTACCATTTACCTCTCTATGACATCAATCTTGAAACCATAGCTTCCAGAATTGCCTCAATTTTAACCCAGCTTACCAACTGCGCCCAAAAACTACCAATGGTGCCCAACTGGGCCCCAACTACATCATTGACATATTCTGCATTGTTTGGGTGCACTTGGTGGTCTTCAGATCTAGTTTTGGGTTCCAGATAACATTTTGGGGCTTCAACAGTGTCCTTCGATACCTGGTTAGCTCCCCTTGCACTAGCTTGCCCAGATCTGCATTCTACAGCACCTGATCATCATCACCTTCACTTAAGACATCATTCTATATTTCATAACCTTCATTTTTAATCTCCCAACCCATCCTAACATCAACTCCAACATCCTGGCTTCCTAGCATGTTAGTTTGGTAACCATACCCCTTAGAATTAGCAAACATTCTTCCTAGCTTACCGATTGCGCCTAGAAACTACCAACTGCGCCCAAACTGGCTCCAAGTGCATCAATGATGTAGTTGGTACTGTTAGGGTGCACTTGGCACTATTAGGGCACACTTGGGTACCTGCATGACCATTTTGGGCCTCCAAACTGCACTTTAGGACCCCAAAACTACATCTAGGACCCTCTAGACCTCCCTGTTCTGCACTTGACCCAAAACCGCATCTTGCACCCAAAATCCCCTTTTGCATCATAGGAATTGTCTGTATCACATATTTTCTCAGCATCACCATCATTTTGAGTCCTCAAAATGTCATTTTGAACCCCCAAAACCTTTTAATTTAGTCAAAAATCTAGAAAAAGTATAAGTCTTAGAGTATCTCCTAGTGTTGACGGATAATGGATCTTGACTAGTCCTTTTATGTTTACTTATCATTTTATTTGGTCAAAATTTATCTATTTCTTGATATATTTGACCTTTTCATCTTTTATCAATTTGATCTTTTCATCTTTTATGAATTTTTGGTCAAGATCCAAAGTCCTTTATCACAAGGTTAAACTCTTAGGCAAAATACTTTCAAAAGGTTTTATCTAAGTTCAAAAATTTCCATATACCCTTGTCATAGCATAATCATATCCCTAACATCCCCAAATGTCATTTTGACTTACCCTAGTGGTATATCCCTTCATATTGCATTGATCAAAATCCTTAGCATCATTTTCACTACCAAACCCTATCAAATTGTTCATCAACCAAATTGTCTTCTTGAGCATTTACCCTCATTTTGTATGTCCCAAACATCATTAAAAACCCTAGAACATCATCCTTTGCATGATATACCTTGCATACATCAACCTTTATCATCCTTAGGAACTCCAAAACATAACCCTAATTATCATTTTGCATACCTTAGAGTCATTTTCTTCTCCTCTAGTCAAACTTCAAAACATCACCTTGCATTTGTATTTGCATAACATCCCTAGGACATTTGCACTTTGCACATCAAAACTATAATTCATCTAGCATTTCCTCACATTTCATAACATTCCTAAATAATTAAAAATCCCAAAAACACTCATATCTTGCATACCCACCACTCTTTGCACTCTTAGGTATCATGCCAACACTTACTACGAGACAATCAGCTCAGAGACCTGAGGAACTCTATCAACCTTTTTTTTTTGAGGCACAAGCACAACCAAAACCTTGTTCAAGACAAAGAAAGAGCAAGAAAATCCAACAAACCTTTGACGAAGACCAAATCGAGGCATCACAACCATTACTATCAGACCCCTTGAATATGTATCCGCACGATCCTCATAATCAAGTTATGGCACAACAAATCTTGAACAATGCACCTACCATGAGATTTCCTCCAAACACTTCTCCCACACATGGGATGGTTCAATGGAGTCCTAACTTTGAACCTATATTCATGCCAATGCCACTAGGAGGAGGAAGTGTACCAACCTCACCTGAAGATGAACAATCATATTCATTTGAATTTAGCCAACCTAACACATCAAACATACAATAAGGTATTGTACACCTAAGTGATGACTCTGACACTAATTATGGCATCACTAATGAAGAAATGGCTAGGGCATGTCAAGACAAAATTTTTTGCAAGAAATTCAAATGTTTGGCAACACAAGAAATTGTCAAATTTAACCCAAACTTGGAAGGTCCTAGGTCCAAAAATCAAACCAACACAACAATTGAAAATATCCAACCCATGATAAATTTGGACTTAGACAAGGGAAAACAACCTTTGGAGTTTTCAAACACAATAATGGCACCTATAAGGCCCCATCAAGAACCAACAATTGAAACCCTCCAAAGTACATTTGAACACATCAATGTTAACCCCTTGTTTGATGAAATACCACCAATCCCTAAACACCCCAAAAGGACATTAAGACTTGATTTTAGTCACATGATGCAACAACAAGATGCACCTAAAGGGACCCATGCTCTAGGGATGCTAGACATACCTTCTTTGGAGGCAAATCAACAAAGTACACCTTTTCTCCTAAATTTACCCAGTGCTACAACATCAAACACTATAGAACCTCTCACAAGTACAACATGTGAAACATCAAGCACACCCATCCCTATGGAAACACAAGGGAAAAGTCTTATTGACATTACACCTGTTCCCAATAGAAATGCATCTCATAGTCAAGTCAATATGATGTCGCAAGCAGGAACATCTAAAACACAAAGGTACCAAAACAACAATACAAACCTAACGTTCAATTCTCAAGGACTTAGTCAACCCCCATGAAAACAACAACCTACAATGGTACAAGGACTCAACACTTCCAAGGCACAACCAAGTCTACATCCACTTAACACACATCCCCCATATCAACTAAAACATCAAACGCAATGACAACAACCACAGGTGGGGAAAACATCCAACATTCCTAACACGCAATCCCATGTGGAACCACTTGACTTACACACAATTTATCAACAACAATTTCAGCAGCAATTCCAACAACAACAAATGATGTTTGCTAAACAACAAGAGCAACTCAAGCAATAGTTGGAATACCAAAGACGCCTTGAGCAACAAATTGCATACCAACAACATTTGTTACAATAACAACATGTGCCACAAAAACCTCAACAAATACCTCTACAACAACAAGCACACACATGGTGTCACATACAACCAACAGAGGTATCCCAACAACAACCACAACACATAGCACAACAACAACACATGGTACAACAATCATAGTCAATCCCACAACAAGTGCCACATCAAATACCACAACAAGTTCCCCAACAATAGGGACCTTTCTGTCTTCCAGGTACCAACATACCTCCACCACCTAGCGACACTTCACTAGACTCATCAGACACATAAATGTCAGAACCAGGTAGACATAGTTCTCGCCACAGCAAACGGTCTACTCATAGACACAAAAGACTTGAAGGAAAGATCATCATGGAAAACCCCAATGAAGAACTATTACAACAATTCAAAGAACTTTCCAAACAAGTTGAGGCATTGGGAGTCCAAAAGAAACAGGTTCTATATACAGAAAGGGACCTACGTCCTAACCCATTTGATAAAAGTCTATATATGCCTCCATTCCCAAAACACTTTGGAGCTCCAAGGTTTGAAAAATATCAAGGAAAAGGAAACCCTATTGATCACATTCGAGAATTTTGTGCTTCATGTGCCAAACTCAGTGATGAGCCCACTTACCTTATGAGATTGTTCCCTCATTCTCTAGGTGGGCCTACACTTGAATGGTACTCCAAACTTCCTAGTAATATCAAATCTTGGTCAGAGCTAGCAAAAAAGTTTATCTCCCACTTTGCCTTTAACATTACAAATGAGGTGACACTTTCTGATTTGTGCTCAACTAAATAGAAGATAGGAGAATCATTCATCACATTCTTACTACGTTGGAGAAGCTTAGTTAGTCAATGCCCACTAGACATTCCTGAAGAACAACAAGTAAACTTGTGCATTGAAAACTTAGTCCCAGACTTAATGTATGAACTCAAAATCAAGAGTCCAAGCACCATTTCTGAACTAATGAAAAAAGGGGCTAGTATTGAAGATGCTCTTATCTATAAGGGAATACTCAAGATAAAAGAAGAAAACACAAACACCAACTCGTCTAATGAAAAGGCAAAAATTTTCTTCAAAAACAAGAATGTGACTAATGATGGAATTTTGGATGCCCACACAATTAGCATAGCACAACCTCAATTGACTTTGAAAGGTGTAAACCCTACAAATTCACAAACCTCTAATCAAACATCAGTTCCACAACAAAAAATTGAGAATCCCACGCAAGATAAACCTTGAAGACATCCTAGAACCAAAGATAGGAAATTCACACCATTGGGAATAGCACTTGCGACTACATTACAACAATTACTGAGTAATAACTTCCTACAATTACCTGGAATCAAAGATGAACCATTGACTAAAGCTGATTGGTGGGATGACAAAAAGTATTGTGATTACCATCGCACCAAAGGACACAAGACTTCATCATGCTTCCAATTAAAACATGCAATACAAGACCTTATTGATGATGGTGTCATCACAGTTGATCCATCACTGTTAGCATCCAAATCTGATCACACTATTTTCAAAGATCCTTTGGGTAATCATGACAAAGAGAAACCCTCAAGTTCAAACTCAAACTCACAAGGTAATGTGAATTACACACGTACTAGCTGTGACTATGCCATCAATTGCTTTAATGAGTCTAATTTTTGCATATCCACATTCACATTGAAGGTTGAAGACCCTCGTTGTGCTGTCACTACATGCCGTAGCAAGATCACCCTACCTGGAGCCATAGCTAGACCTACTGCTTCTACTAGACCTGTACCCCCATCTAGACCTCTTGCTCCTACTTTAGCTGATTATAGCTTTGTTGAACAACTTGACAAAAAACCTACACAAATATCCATTTTGGACCTCTTGCGTGCATCCCCCCAACACCATAAGATCTTGGAGCAAGCCCTTAAAGAGTTAGTTGTCCCATATAACATTGATGTTGCCCAATTCCATGCCATGGTTGGGAACCTATCCATGTCACAACATATCACTTTTTCACCCTGAGATATTCCTAAGGACAAACCTAACCATAATGATCCCCTTTATCTCAAAGTCTTCATCCATAATGCCAAAGTCAGACGTGTCTTAATAGATGGAAGAGCAGGACTGAACATCTGTACTCTTAAGGTTGTCAACTATTTGGGTTATTCTAAAGATGATGTAGACCCCTCCCGAGGAATCACAATAAAAGCTTATGATGATGGTGAACGCTTCTCCAAGGGCATCATCACATTACCTGTCAGAGTTGGTCCAGCTACTGAAGACACATTGTTCCATGTCCTAGACATCAAAATGAATTGCAACATGATACTAGGATGCCCTTGGCTTCATGCTATGAAAGCATTCCCTTCTACATATCATCAATGTCTAAAGTTTTCCTATCAAAATGTAGAGCTTACCATCCCTGGTGATCTAGATCCTTTCCAGTTTTGTGCTAATCTAAGAGATGCTACTACATTCCAAATCCCAACAAACAATGAAGACAACCCACAAATTCCTCTAAGTATGTGGATGTTGATATACTATTCAGTAAAGCCAAGGAAAAGATGAAGATTGAAGACAATGGGTGTGGAGAGTACTTTATGTCGCAAGTCTCTCACATTAGGGAGTCACCACTTTTTGCCATCAGTACAAAGAATGATACTTCTATCACTGAGAATACATCTGTATGTCTTGAGAAAAAAAAAAGTAGAATGTGAACCCACTTTGATATCTCCTAACAAGTCTAGACTTGGGTTTACTATCATGCAAAAACAAGGCTATGATGGCTATAGTGGTCTTGGATCTCAGAAGCAAGGAATCATTGAACCTATCACTACAGAAGGACAACCTCCTAGTTTGGGGCTTGGATTTAAACCATTACGAATAGGTCCTCCTAGTACTACACTACCTACATGTAAGACTATGGATGTTTTGAATGATGAAAAAGCATCTGAGGATATCCCACTTGAAACCAACAATCCCCTAGCCTCTGAGCATAACTCCAATGACCCAGTTGAATCAATTACCCATATATCTACCTTCAACCAAAGTCCATTCAACACTGATGATGACATCTCCTCAAGTTATCTTGAACCTTTGGATTGGGACCAACGTGGACCACCAATTTTTGATTGATTTGACAATGATGACACTCTTATAATAGAATTTGAAGGCATTATGACTTAAGATCATAAAGAAGCATTTTCTCCTAAAGAGAACACATTGGCATATTTTGGGGAGCCAACTCCACTTTCTAGTTACAAAGCAAAAAGAGAAAAAGATAGCAAGCATAGGTCTCTTGGTGAAAATCAAAAGGTGCCATTAGACTATAAAAAATCAAAAGCTAAGCAACTCCCACTAATACAAAATGAAAAATATGATGCCATGAATATCAATGTTCTAGTGTTCAACATGCCACAAAGTCTTTTGGAGCTCTCTCAATCAACATTCGTGCAGAAGGTCTTTGGTCTCAACCCTCCCAACCCTCCCTTATATCCCTTTGTTTATCCCCCAATCCAGCTACCTAATTTTTCCAATAACCAAAATCAGTCCTTTATCCAACAAGCCTTTGCATATGTCATCATTAGTGACATCCCACATGACATTTCTATTGACCCAATTATCCTTAGATGCCTTGATTTGCTAGAGATAGACATTGTCTTAGATACAGTACATGATGGTATCTCTCGAGGCCTTTCTAGTGGTTTGATTTTAGCTATAGAATTGAAACGACTCCTATGTAGTTATGGTCAGTCATGGATCCAGAGCTCATCAACTAGCAGCATCAACAACAGATATCTTCTCAGCATTTGTCAGTGACATTCTTGATTCCATCTAAAAGTCATGAAAAAATATCAAAAGAATTGCAAAAAGTCCTAAAAAATATCAAAAAAATAGCAAAAAGTCAAAAAGCAAAGAAAAAAGTGAAAAAAGTCATGAAAAAAGGATGCCTTGATGAAAACCTGGCAAATAGGCATCTTGGCATGAAAATTTTAGTCAAGAGAAAAATTCTGTCCAAAAGTGAAAACCTAGCAAACAGGCACTTTGGGCAAGTACCATGGTGAAAACCTAGCAAATAGGCACCATGTGTAATCAGTTATTGCTCCTCCATCTATTAGGATTCCATCTGGTCTTTTCCCCTCTATCATTCCCTGATCATACCCTTCATATTGCAAGACATCCTTGGTTCCTTATCATGGCTCGCAAACTAGTTAATGTCCTTTGTTACCTTGCTTAAGTATCACCTGTCTACACACACACACTCTGTCATTGGCCTCTGTACATAATTTGCATCTTGTCTGGGGGCATATTACCTACATGGTGTGTAAGTTTGAATTTGAACTAGGGGCATGCCTCTAAGTGCTTTTTTATCCGTTGGATCTATCACATAATGGATTGGAGCTAACACTTGTATATGCTTATACAATCCTGAAAAAAATCCCTAAAAATCATAAAATCTCCTCAAAAAATCCCTAAAAATCATAAAATATCCTGAGAAAATCTATAAAAATCACATAATGTCTTGAAAAAATACTAAACATTCAAATACAATCCTAAAAAAATCACTAAAAATCACATAATGTCCTGAAAAAATCCTTAAAAATTCAAATACAATCCTGAAAAAATCACTAAAAATCATAAAATGTCTTGAAAAAACCCTAAAAATCATAAAATGTCCTAAAGAAACTAGTCACACAAAAACATCAAATATCCTCAAAAACCCTAAAAATTACAAAACCCGTCAAAAATTTGCAATAAAACTTGTACACATTCATTGTGGATAACCATCCCTTTTGAGTACACATTTTCACTTTGCAGATTGAAACTCAAAGCACTACACTTTCAAGACAATCACACTATCTGACCAACGTGACCCAACAATCAATCCAACATGTCACTACAAACCTATCAACTGAATCCACAAATAGTGCTATCACATCATCAACCTATCGAACACCATTTAAACACCTAAAACACTAAAAAGAATGTAATAATGGACAAGGATAGCTGTTGGCTCACATTGTTTAGTGAGTGATTTATTTTTTTGCTTTGTTTTTCTTTGATCATGTTCCTATGCCACTTGATGATATAAAACTAATCTATGAGACTGGCCAGGATGGTTCATGGTTATATTTTTCCATTTTTGTCTATTACAATGTACCTTTGAGAGTCTAGGGCATGTACATATGCCTCAGGAAGGACAAGGTCATTCTATGTTTGCATCGTGCTTGTTTATGCAAAAGGCTTGCATTTGCGCTTTGGCCCTTTATGCCATGATGCATTGCATTCCTTTTGCCATATCAAAATAAAGCTCCATTTGACATATAGTGCACTTTCTAGAAGCAAAAGTCTTTCCATCATACTCGTCTCATATTTATTTTTAATCTTATTTTCCATCACCATAATCATGTCTTTTGATTCACCAAATCATCTTCATCTTGCATTCATGCATTCCTGCCTCATCTTGCACTGTCAATCAACTTTCTGTGGCTTTCCACCTGGTTCAATCTCAGCCTAACATTTGTCTCATCATATTTGACCAAATATGACCATTTTTTATGATTTCCCTCATGTTATGACATATTTCCATCATTTTGAGCACGCACGCACAGTTTCGAGTCATTCTGAGTCCAATCGGGCTAATTCTGGGCCTCGGAGCCTCTTCTCGGGCACATTTTTCACTTTCTGAGACCACTTGGGCTTCTCAAGTGCATCATTGATGCACTTGGTATTTTCATGGTGCACTTGGGCTTACCAAGTGCATCAATGATGCACTTGGTTGACTTTTGGGCGTAGTTGGGGACCTAGGATACCCAGAACTGCTCCCGGAGCCCCTATGTTGCACTCCGGAGCCCATAACTTTTGCGTTTTAACTCACAATTGCAATCTGTCAGTTGCATTGGATTCATATCTTTATTTTGGACAATATGAACTATAATTTTCATCATTTTTTGTCTTTATTGAGTGGTGACCCATGCAATCACTCTTGGGCTCCTAATTGACCTTATTTTGCACTCTAGACCTCATAACTTTCACATCTTAGCTCTAATTTGCGATCCGTCAGTTGCTATGGTTTTGTCTTCTTGTTGTAAATAAATTGAATTATCATATTCTTATATTATTCAATTTATCAAGGGGGCACCCATATATATCATCCCTACTGGGGCATGTTGTAGCTTTCTCATCAGTTATTCTTTGATACAATGCTCTAAATCACATTGTATCAAAGAGGGGCAAAATGTAGATGCTCAAAAATGGTTTGCATCTATAGTTTAATCACTTCTTCATACTAATTCATCCCATTTTCTCATTCTACTAACTTTGATCTTTTGGCCAGATTGACCATATTTCATCATTTGTATCCCCTTTCACATCAATTTCATATCAACTCGGAATCATATCAAATCAACTCAGAACCACCCCAAATCAACCTAGAATCACTCAAAATCAGTCCTAATTAACCCAAAACATATCAAACATCCAAAATCAATCATCATTTATCTGCTACTAGGCATTGTTGTGGCTTTCAGTGCCTTGGAAACCTATCAACTTATCAATCTTATCAATCTGACCTTAGTACTATCATGGCTCTTAGTGCTAGGTCAAAATATCATTCATGTCATTCAATCTTTGACATTGTTGAGGATTTCAATGTCATATCATGGCATCATCAACCATTTTAATAATATTGACAGTGTTTGTCAGTGTTATTATGATCGAACCTTATCAATCAATTTCAATCTTGTAGCATTTACAATGTCGGTTAAATGTTACATTTCAATTTATTCATGTCATGTGTCCTTGGCATATTATCAATTTTGATCTATCAATTAATTTGACCATGGTTTTGGTCTACCTTTTCATCATCTTATTCAATATCCATCATCGTCACGTTTTTCATCAAAGGATACAGTCGCATTCATTTAATCAATTTGGCCAATCATTTGCTAATTTTCTCTATAGGATTAAATAACCCATAATTTAATCCTATTCCTTCTAATTATTCTTCCCAAACCATGGAAATTCTTAATTTCCTAAGTTCCATTTTTCATCATTAAATCCATTTTCTACTAATTCTTATTTTGTGGAATAATAGGATTTTTAATTCAAATATTCCATAAAATATTGCATCATCATGACACTTGGATGTGACACCTCGTGGATTCTCGTTTGGCACTTGGCTGAGATTTGTCATAATCAAATATTATTACCTCTTACGCATGTCCCTATTTGGCTTATTCGTCATAGATTCTTGGCTTTAAGTGGGTTGAAGAATCTTATGACGCGTCATAGATTCTCTTCCAAATTTGACTTGCATGTGTCATAGAATCTTACTTTTGGCATATTCTGTCATATGCGTCATAGGAATCTCTTGCCACATCGCATGTCTGTGGGTGAAAAATCCAATGCTCTCACCTTGCATGAAAATTATAAAATGGACACCCTTCCTCTCATTTCAGATCTAGAATGCTTAAGTCTTGAGTCCTTGAATCTTTGAGTTATTGAGTCTCTACTAATTTGCATTTTGCATTCTCGCTCTCTCATAAAATCACACTTCAAGTATTCTCATGGCATTATCCACATCATAGGCTTTGGCTTCAACCTTGTGTGCACTATAGGCAACTTTGGAGCTACAATCATTTGGAGAAGAAAGAAGAACATGGGAGCTACAAACGGAAAAGGGAGTTTTTGATTATTTTTGCTTTCTTTTGTTTAGTTTGGATTTCATGGTAGACTAGTGGGTGTTAACGTATGATTATTGAGTTTTGTGATTTTCTCATAGTATGTTATGCATTTAGCCCATTTTTCTGGTCCTACAGTACCCATGTACATAAAATTCCCCCAAAAGAGAGAGAAAAGAGACTCTCCAAAAAAAATCAGGACTCCAAGTAAGAGGAAGAGGCCCCTACAAAAGATGAAGCATCCTGCACCCCCAACAAAGCTTGCAAATTTTGTCTGATATATCCACTTACATCGAACAAGTTTTCTTCCCTTAGGAAGAAGGACAAGATCCCAATCGTGGTTCCTCTTCAAGGAACTATACTCTTCCTACATAGTTGTATCCCACTCAAGAATACTAGAAGCCTCATAAAAATATGGTGGATCTAAGGCAATAGCAATGAAGACATGTGGAGCATCCTAGAATTGCGAATGAGTCTTCCTGGTGTCTGATGGATCCCTAACCCAATCACCTATAGACTGTAAGGTCTGTCTAGCCCAAAGTGGACCAGAAGATGGAGAATCTGTAGGAGAATCATCTACCTATGAATGATGACTAGGAGAGGAAGGAGGTGAGTCCTCTATATCACTCTCTACATCAAAAGTGGAGGTAGAAGACTGTTCAGGTGAATCTAACTCATCAAAAGATTTGTCATGTATTCCAAGTGACTCCAATGTCAAAGTAGAAGGCAACCCTGTGACCATGCTCTGCTGGTTAAGTTGATGCAAGTAGTGGAAGTTAAGATGGCCAAACCGCTCATGCCATAATTTAATCACATAATTAGAGTGAGTGAGAAAAATAGTCGAAGGAGGATTAGGAACAAAGTGAGAAAATAGATAGAGTCATGACTAATGATCTGCTCTCCTAACTACAACTATAGAATCATTGTGCAACTCATGTATCTCCACTGAATCAGGAGTGAACTCAACCCACTTGCCTAAACCTATGTGAGTAATCTAGTATACCAATAGGAGATTAGTTGACAATGAGGGTACACAAAGAACATCATGGAATGTGCCATCCCCCACATCATCAGACACTCTCCCACACACCTCAATAAGAGTGTTATCACCCATCAAAATAGAAGGCATCGTACACGGCTCCAAGGATGCAAGTTCTTCCTTAGATGAAGCCATGTGGTGTGAAGCACCCGAATCAAGAACCCAAGTGGATGGTGAGGAAGTAACTGCAACAAGGGCCTTTCCCTTTCCTTTCCCCTTGCTATTTTCTTTTTCCTTGTTAGACCCTTCATTAGAACTTTGCTTGATAGACTCAAAAGCACTGATATTATTCTTCTCAAGAATGTATGTCAAGTGATCAATTTTTTTCTTCAAACATTTATGTTCCTCATGACTAGGTCATTTACAACAAGCACATTGGACCTTTTCTTTCTTAGGTTTATCACCCTTAGAAGATGGTGTATCAATAGTTGCTTTTGAAGCAATTGACATCTGATCCTTCTTCTCCTTGCTATTCTTTTGTTTCTTGTCCTTACTATTGTTGTTACTACTTTGTCCTTTTTATTTTTTTGTGCCTTGGTTGGTAGCTAAGGCATGTGACTTAGAGGACTTAAGAGTGCCCATCTGGATTAGCTTGTCCTGTTCTCGAGTGAGATTGATAGCAAAATTATCTAAAGATGGCATGGTGAATTGAGTACCAAGTGCACCGTTAGTAGCATAGAAGGTAGAGACAAACACATAATATTCTGAACTCAGCTTAGAGAGAATGCTAAGAATCAATTGTTCATCTTGCTTTTCAATTCCACATTCTTTTAACTCTAGCCATAGTGACTTCAATTTAGTGAAGAAATCCTGGATTGTGTTGAAATTGCTTGGACTTAAACTAATTAGTTCATTTTCCAACATATGACCCCTAATTGAATCTTGTGTACCAAATAGTGTTTCTAGCTTTAACCATATTTCATTTGGTGTATTAAAGATTCAATGTGAAATAGAAAATTAGGAGAAATAGACAAACACAATGTTCCATACACCTCATCACATTTGTTAAACCACTTAGGCTTGTCTTCATCTTTAGCAGGTTCAGTTTCAAGTCCCATAGTTATCCTATTTAATCCAGCTTTCCTTAAGTGAATTGTCATGTGTGATTTCCACTCAAAGTAATTTTATGGAGTTAGGATGGGGATATTTGTTTGATCCATGATGAAGAAATGCAGAGAAGAAATGCCTAAAAAAGAGAACCCAGCCACGACAATGCCCCCCCTTTTTACTCAATCAAAGAACCCCCCAAAAGAAATATGATTTGGCACTTTATTTTAGTGCGTTTACAACTACCACTAGAAAGAAATACTTAGTGGTCTTGATTTCAATACATTACAAACCCTCATGAAGAGCATATGATAAAAGTGAAACTTGGGCACAATAATCAAGGAAAAAAATAGCACCATTGCGATCTACTTGAAAAATCATGCACTTTCAAAAAAAGAATCACCCTGATATGACATTGTATGAGAAAGTTATGATCCTCTGAGGTTTCCAAAACGAGAACTATGCACAGTCATGGCCAAGAATCTGTAATTTCTAAAGAATTCATGCATGAAAATAAAATAAAAACTCGACTAGTGGATAGAGCACAAAAAAATAGCCAATTTCATAACAGGAATCATCAAAATCAGAGTCTATATGAGCAAGAACGAGACATTTGAAGACTGCATTCAAATCTACGACTGTCAATGGAGAGGGGTATGGCTGTAGCTTTTCGTGCTCGATTCTAAAAAATATAGAGCTTGCATGAAATAACAAAAAGATACCCAGATAGTTTTTTGGTGCTATGAACAAAACCCATAAAGCAATTTTCTTGCTAATGTATAGAAGATGTTGTTATAGTGTAAATCAGACGCCTTTAATAGTAAAAAATAGCTCCAAAAATCAAGAAACGACCCTAGCAACCAAAATATGACATGCAAATGCTAGATCAGCTTCCTAAATCCATCAATGGCATGCTAGAACTTGAAATACTGATTGAAAACTTCAAATATGCATGTTGGTTGTCAGATTTGAGATTTGAGATTGTCAAATTAATAAGGTTTTCTAATCATGAAATTAAAAGATTCATAAATCTTATTAAAAGTCAATTTAAATATGATATTGAACTGTCAACCAATATGCAAGTTTACTAAAATAAGCTTTTCCCAATTTCAATTATACATACACTGTACTATACATTTTAATAATAAATTAATTATTAACTTCAAATGAATATTATTAAAATTAAATCAATAATCAATAAATTATTAAAGATAGTAATTGTCAATTTATTAATAAAATAACTAATATTAAATTATTAATAAAATAATTATTAACTAATAATAAAATAATAATTATTAAAAATAATAATAATATTAATGCCTTTTAACGTTTAATAATTAATAACATTTATTACAATTTAATTTAACATATAATAAAAATGTTATTTTTTAAATATAAAACTAAATAATAAATATTAAAATAATATAAACCTACTATTAATGTTTATTACCTGTTGGCTTGCTGCTGCGACAACTCTACTAACGCCGTAGCACATACTGCCTATGCTAGTGTCCTACTACTACAACAATAGAGACTATCGTGTGGTAGGCTTTAAAAGCCCACCGATGGCCTGAAGTCGTAGGTGTAGAAAGAAAAAGGATGGGGTAGGCATGGTGGCCCTACCATCCTTTTAAAAATATTTTTAAAAAAAAGATTATTTAAAACCACAAAATAATACATGCCCCCTCTAAGATCATACACAATTTCACATTTTTTCAAAAGGTAATATGTGATAAAAATTATCACAATAACAAATTTACTGTGGAAATTTGTACTACCCATATATTTTTTTAATACATTTCTAATATAGATCTAATATAGAAACCACAAATATCCATTCAAATTAGCATTTCAAAATTCAATTTCTTTTCCAAACCCTCACCAAGTAGTAATCAGTTAAGAGCATAGATCTTTAAAATTTGCAAGACAAGGGTTTCAAAGTTTTTGATTCATTTACAAATGTCTTAAAAAGTAGAGAACAGTAAAGATACAAACATGGGTTTCATATTTCCAATTCATATATAGATAATCTTAAAATGAAGAATAAATGAGATTTATGACAAAGGGTTTCAACCAAATTTAAAATTCCAAAAACTGATTTATCTAGACACGAAGAAGATAGGAATTCAAAGAACAAAACCACCACTGAACAAATAAACCCACAAGATCCCACCTGGATTTGATGCTAAGACGATAAACACATGAAGCATGCAAATAATTCTCTTCTCTCTGAAACTTTTCTTCTCTGAAATCGCTCCTCCAAAACCTATTTTTTTAAGAAATGAACTCTAAATTGCTAATAAAGAGTTTTCCCCAAATTTAGGGCTTTGATTGTGCAATCATATGAAAAGCCCTTTACTTTTATTATTTAATTATATTTTAATATTCATGCACAACCTTTTTGCCATTTAATTAAATATCTTTATATCTCTCTCTTTAATTAATTCTTGAGATGTTTTTGATAAAATATTTATTTACTTAAGTAATAATAATATTTAGAATTTATTTAAAAATGAACTCCTAAATATATTATTATTAAATTAAATAAATATTATTATGCCCAAAATTATACTTTAACTAAATCTTTAAATTCAATGCTTTTATTTAATTAATTTCTTAATTAATTAAATATAATTAAATATCAAAATTTCTTTTTAAAATTTCTATTAAATTAAATCATTAAATATTCTTTTAAATTGATTTAATTATAACAGAAAATCATCATAGACCCACGAGACTGAATAAGAAAAACCATAGTAAAGTACAAAATACTAGATCAAGCTCAAGGGTTAAAATCATGAATTTATGTCACTTGATGAATTCGCAAGGGTAGACAACTTAGATACTTGTCCTACTTTCTAGAAAAAATAGCTTAAGTTTAGGATTTGGACTCAAGAATTATCTCCCCTCTTTTACCATTGAGATATTGCAATAGGGTATACTCATCCTGGCAATTTAGGGAAGTCAATATCCAATACTTGCAATCTGCATAAAATACACACATGTACATACACATATATTCTAAACTAAATAGGCAATGGCAGGAAGTGGTGCATCGTGTAGATCCCTACTAGCAAGTGACTATGACTCCCTCCCTCAACCATATCAAAAACATCATACATAAAGTAAACATACATGTACACCATACACATGCAAGATGGGGTAAGTATCCATAGAAAATGTATACCGATAATCCATCTAACTATCATGATGAAATAACTAGAATCACTATATACAATCATCATCGAAGCATAATCATGCATACATGAAATAACTAGTACCAAAGTAATGTCACCATATAATCAACTGTGTATGAAATAATATTTAATCATCTAGAAATCAAATGTCACTAATCATCAAGCATAAAGATAAAGCTAGCCTAAAAGAGTTTGACAATAATAAATGAAAAGAAAACTAGGGGTAGGCATTACACTTTCGAAGATGTAATTATAAAATTATTGACTAACCTCCTAAATCATGAACACACTAGTCAATGAGGTTCTTCTAATGCCTAGCTTTAATAATAGAGGAGAACCCAAACAAAATTTTTTTTATCATGAACGAATTGTTTTATGACCTTCGGTGGGAGGGATGTGATAGGTTTAATCTCTTGAAGGGTACTGGTATCCTCCATTTTGGAAATAATGTTTTTTTTTCAAAACAATTGTCACTATAATAAAAAGGTAGGGTGACAAGGGGTTACCCTATTGAAGACCCCTCCCAGAGGTGAAAGAGCCCCAAGGTGTCGTGAAAAATTACATTTTGGATTAGCCTAGTCATCACCTGAATCAACTCAATAAACCATCTATTGAAACCAATCTTAGACATGAAAGCATGTGGGAAATTCTAGTTAACCCAATCATAGGCTTCAGAGATGTCCAACTTAATAGCCATCTAATGCCTTTTAATTTTATCCATAGAATAGAAAAAATCTCCTAAGTTGAGATAGCAACATCAAGTATTTTTTGACCTGACATAAACCCTTTTTGGGAGGGGCTACTAAACATGTGCAATAGAGGCTTGATATGATTAGTGAGAACCTTAGAGAAGACTTTATACACCATGTTACACAAGCTAATGGGTCTAAAGTCTAGAAGAGATTTGGGCTCCTAAATTTTAGGCACAAGCACAATAATCATATTGTTTAGGATTTTGCATAAATTTACTAGTTGTAACAAAATATTTTGAAACTTTGGTGATATCATCAATGATAAGATCCCATAATCCTTAATATTGTTATTATGCTTGGACCAAATCTCAAATCATGCGTGAGTAAATGTGGGCTTAAGAAAAAAAATTATGGTATACTTTCTTAGAATAACTTTTTATTTAATTTTGAGTCTTTCTCTAATCCCTTTTGTTTCTTCTCATGACAAATAATTGTGGAACTTTCTAGACCACATTTGAAGTGTTGATATTTTTAGATCAATAATATTACTTTTCATGAGAAGAAATAATTTTCACTTGAGTCTCTTCATACACAATAGAGACTTGATAATTACATTTTGATTTCTTGATAATTGGATATGTGTCAATCCATTAACTTGGTAACCTAATAAATACTTATGACTTTTTAATTTTATTTAAATCTACATAAGGATTTTTTTCCTATGGATAATTGACTATGTCTTGATTTGCATTTGGTTGATATTTAATTTTATGGATGATAAAATTTTAAATTATTCATGTGTACCTAAAAATAATTGAGTATGTATTGATTTATAATTATTTTTAAGATTGACATGGTTAACAATTAGGACTTTTAACCTAGTCTTTCTTGGGTGAACAAAGAGAATTGGTGGAAACACCTAATCAAATTTTGTAGATGAGTTGTTATGTTTAACCATTGTAGCATTTTTTATGCTTTGTTTGAGGTGATATAATATTAAAAGAGTGTTAAGAATTTATTTTATTGATAATAGGATTGATTACATTAAATAATAAATGAAAAATAGCATTAAATATTTAATTTATAATAATATAGGTAATTTTATTGCTAAAATAATAGTAAATTACTTTTCAGTTGACAATTTCCAGAATAACATTTCTAAAGGAAGTTATAAATAAAAATATTAGAATTTATATGCAACTTGTATTTGATGTCTAAATCAAGTGAATTATAAATTTTGATTATGAATCTTAATGGAATAATTATATGTTCAATTTTTGTATTCTTAAAGTATTTAACCATCTTCATTTTAATATTTTACCATTTAAATTACAAGTCACTTGCAATAGTGATAGATAAATAAATGTAAGAGAAACCTCAAGATCCTCATAAGGTTGATACACAATGTATAAGGACAATGTTGTAGGATCTCAGTACTTTCATAATATTCAACACAATATTCTATATAGTAAACAAAGTGGAGGTAATCTTTCCATTTGAAAGATTTAATTCCATATTAGATTTGATTATTTTTTCATCTCCACCATAGAAGGTAGAAAATATGGATATGTTTTCATTTAAATGATTCCATAATTTCATATTGAATTTTAGTTTATTTTAATGTTTCTAATTTTCTACTTTTTTTCTCTTTTAGCTAGAAACATGATTTTAATAATTTAGACTTCTAAACTTTAAAAAAAGAGTTAATCTAATTATATAAATATTATTATAAAAATATTTGTAACTATATAATAATACTATATCACTAAATTTAGCATCAGAAAATAGCCTTTAACATAACGATAGCTTGTGAGCCTTTCATTTGGGAGGTATTAGGTTCAAGTTTGATTAAGTATAATAATAATAATAATAATATAATTTTAAAAAATGTAGACTGTTCTCCTTAAATTAAAAAATAATTAATTTTGGCATTAATTATAATATTGTAATATAACCAAGATTAATAATTATTATTTGTTGTCATTAATTGTTGTTAAGCTTGAAAGTAGATTTGAACCCAAGACCTTTCACATAAGATACTCATAATTTACCATTGTGTTGAAGGCTCTTGCCTGAATAATGTAATATTTATTAAAATATAATAATATTTTAAATAGACCAAGTACTTCGTAATGGGTAGTATTTGTTGAATAATTAATTATAATTATAATATTTAATATATTTATAATATTTATTATGATAACATGTACTAGTATAACACACATGAATTATTAAAGAAACAAAAAAAAAATTGTAACTAAATAATAATACAATATCACTAAATTTAGCATAAAAAAAGAGCCTATACCACAATGATAACTTGTGAGCCTTTAATTTGGGAGGTCTTGGGTTCAAGTATGCTTAAGCATCATAATGATAACAAATGAAGACTCTAGCCCTTTAAATATAAAAAATTTAATTAATTTGACATTAATTATAATATTGTAATATAACTAAGATTAATTATTAATATTTGTTGTCAGTAATTATTGTTAAGTTCAAGCAGATTCAAACCCAAGACCTCCCACATAAGAGACTCATAATTTACCATTGTGTTGAAGGCCCTTATCTAAATAATGTAATATTTATTAAAATATACTAATATTTTAAATAGATCAAGTGTCACGTAGTGTCTAATATTTGTTGAATAACTAATAATATTTATAATATTTATTACATTAACATGTAATAGTATAGCGTGTATGAATTATTAAATACAAAATATTTTTATTATTAACTTATGTATAAATAATAAAATAAAAATTAAATTAATTTTATATTAATATTATAAAACTTCACAGGAAGAGCCTACAACATAATGATAACTTGTGAGCCTCTCATGTTGGAGGTCTTGGGTTTTAGTATACTCGAACTTTACACATAACATATAACAATAATGAGCTACAATAACTAATAAGAATTAATATAGGCTTCAACATACACATACATACATACATACATATACATATACATATATATTTATACATATACATACATACATACATACATAGATATATATACATATACATACACACGCACACATCCATAATTTTTATTTTATTATTTATACATAAGTTAATAATAAAAATATTTTTTATTTAATAATTCATACGCACTATACTATTACATGTTATGTAATAAACATTATAATTATAATTAGTTATTCAACAAATATTAGTCACTACGTGACACTTGATCTATTTAAAATATTAGTATATTTTAATAAATATTACATTATTTAGATAAGGGCCTCCAACACAATGATAAATTATGAGTCTCTTATGTGGGAGGTCTTGAGTTTGAATCATATATATATATATATACATATATATATATATATGTATATGTATATATATATATATATGTATATGTATATATATATATATACATACATATACATATATATATACATATATATGTGTATATATATATATATACACATATATATATGTATATATATATGTATATGTATGTATATACATATATATATGTATATATATATGTATATGTATGTATATATATATATATATATATATGTATGTATATATATATATATGTATGTATATATATATATATATACATACATATATATATACACACACACACACACACATATATATATATATATATATATATATTGAAATTATGTATTGGAAATAATAATAATTAATATGTAGAAAGTCAATATTAGGTGATCTAAATATATCATGGCCTTGGCCATTTATCGATCAAAAATAAAATAAAATATTAGGTGATGTAAAATAATGGATTAACTCTTTTAAATAAAGATAAAATAAATAATGAAATAAAAAAATGATATTAAATAAAGACAAAGTAAATAATGAAAAAAAGTTTTAAAAATTTTAAATTAAAAAGTGTAAATTTAGAAAAATGTTAAAAAATATATAAGAAATATTTTTAGATGATTACATTTGTCAAATACAAAATCATTAATTTATTTTAAACAATTGAATATAAAGATATTATTTAATATTTAATTCAAAATAAAAAGTGTTGATTAGTTTAATGGGTCTTCTTTAATCATATTATCAAATATATCTTACTTAAGTTTTTTTCTTTTAATAATGCAATAATATGATTATTTTATTACAGAAGCTAGTATACTAGATATATTAATTAAAGAAGTTAAGGGAGAGTCTCAGCATTTTAATTAACACTATTTAAACTCTTATATGAAAACTACAAGTAAGCTATTGGTAACTTGCCTATTATTATGTCCTCTCTCCTAATCATTTCAAATAAATCACATAGACTTGGAAATTTAAATTTAAAATTATATTGTATAAGATTTATGAAAATAAATTAAAGCTTAGAATACATATTTAAAGTTAATTAATACATGTAATCATAAGTACAGATTTGATCACAAAGGAAACTGTGTGGGATGGACATATATTAAGAAGGTTGTAGCTTTGGTGACGTATGGGCAAGACGTGGAAGTCTATGATATTATAGAGTAAGGAGAATAATCTTCTCATGCTAGTGAATCACTATAGGGGCTTGCGATAATCCATCTAGCCAATATTTGGCTATAATTACAAAGGAAACCATGTGGGATGGACATATATTAAGAAGGTTAGCTTTAGTGACGTATGGGCAAGACATGGAAGACTGTGACATTATAGAGTAAGGAGAATAATCTTCTCATGCTAGTGAATCACTATAGGGGCTTGCAATAATCCATCCAGCCAATATTTGGCTATAATAATAATAATTTTTATTTGCACCAAACACATTATACTTGCTAATAAAACTTCCAATCCTAATTCCATCATCAACCAATAATTTACAAATAAAGTCAATCGAACATTCTAAAACTTTCCTTGAAAATGTTTTTAGTGATTTTGTGAGGGCCCAATATTTTTAGTAAATCAATATAGATAGAGAGAACTAGAATAAAGCCATGCACCCCATCCTTCAAGAAGATCAACAATACACATTATTGGACTTCCTTTTGCTTCCATATCAAATGAAGCCTACATTAACATTTCAAATATTTTTAAATATTCTTATTGAAAATTAAAGTCAGTTAATAGTTTACAAACAAACTTTACAAAACCATTTATATTCTAGGAATTAAAATAACAACAAAAAAATCTATAAATTTTTTAAAGATGTCTAAGGAATTTTTTTAATGAATTTTAAATATTTCTTTTCTAAATGGGCAAGACATGATGTCTAGTTTCAAATAGCATTTTTTTTCATAATAATCATAAAATTTATTAAATCTATATTTATATTTTAGTATTTTTCAAAATTAAAATAAAAAATAATTTATTTGTAATTTTATTGATTAAAAATATTTTTTATTATAAAAATGATTTTAGGAAACTTCGTTATATTATTTTTTTGAGAAGATATTTTAAGCACACATCATATATTAATGTTAAATAATAGCATTATGCTCCACTTTCTATAAATATGAATTGGTGTTTTTTTCATAAAATTGAAAGTATAATTTTGACGCAACGACTATCTAGCCCCATCATTTGACATGGTTGGATGTTGCTCTAAGCATGCTTATGCCCATGTTTTGATAACTTCCTTTGTATTTCTGACAATATGGTGATTGATTGACTCTGCACTAAAAGTACGCACGTATGAGTTTTAATTTTATGTCTAGCTACTCTAACAAACAAATATATGAGTAGATAATATTATATTATATATTTTAATTTGTATTTTTCAATTATTATTCCATGTAGGCAATAGTACTAGTATTAGTGTTTAACAAAAATATTATTATTGGTAAGTTTTTTCAATAACAAATTATTTTTTTGAAATGACAATGTGTATACAATTTTAAAAATAAGTTATAATTTTATGATATATATAAGTGATTTTAATAAATGCATTGTATCAAACATATAGTAATAAAATTATTTAACTTAATAAAATAAGGGTAACTTATAAAATTGGAGCAAGTGAATTTCCACAATCTATGAAAAATATTTGAGTACTTTGAGTTAGATTGGGTATTAGTTTTTACATTTATAGAAGCACTCAAATATATAAATTATTAAAAATTTAATGTAATATATAATAAATTTAATAGTAACATCTGACCAATCTCTAGATAAATCCTACATATTGACAAATTGTGATTTAAATCATTCAACAAAATATAACATCAAGGATATTATACACATTGATTGGAAACAAATTTTAAATCTTTTTAAATAAAATATTATCATGAATCCTTTATATGATTGAATAATCTCTTTTTATGCTATAATATTTTTAAATGTTCTACAATATTTGTCACATATATGAATTCATTATGCATATATGAGTTTTAATTTCATTTTGACTAAGTTCTTTGATATTTATATACACATCCTTTGATAATAATATTACATTTAAAAAAAAATGATTTTGAGCTCTGCAACTTTTTTCCCGCCTTTGGCTTTCATCCCGGTCCCATAACCTCTTAGTCTTTGATCCAGGTGGATCCAAAAGGGCTAAAAATTCCATAGTCTTAAAATCTCTCAAAAATGACATCATTGTGAAGAGCTTGGAAAACTGAACCTGATGCAACTTGAATGGGTGAAAAATGAGCCTGTTTGCTCAAGATATGCTTTGTCAAAGTTTGAGTCAAATTGGTGCACTAGGGATGAAATTTGACTATCTTGAAAGTTTTCAACAATGGTTGTCAAATTAAAGAGCTCACCAAGAGCTTTCCAATGGCCTTCATTTTGTCAAAATCAGAGTATGTATGTGAAAGTTATCATTGTTCAAAGTTCGGGAGAAAAAACAAGTATTGATGATGTCATCATTATGCCATTAGAATTTTGGAGGAATTTTAAATTATATTGGGAAAAAAATTCCAAATATAATTTAGGATTTTCATGGGAAGTTGTTTTATACAAACTCCCTCTTGAAATATTTTGTCATTATGTTCCCTAAAATTATAGAGGTGTTAGCTTTATTATCATTTTTTTTGTAAGGCTTATAATTACTTGTTATTTTAAAATGAGGATATGGTTGTAAATTTTGTTATTTGGTTTTACACAAAATAAGGGAAATATTTTGTATAAAAAGGAGGGAAATTTGGAAGAGAAAAACAAGGAGTCTTGGAGGAATTAGACCTTTGGGTGTGCAAAGGACTTTGAGAGAAATTAGTCTTGGAGAATTATTTTGTAATTCTAGAGGGAAATTCCTTGGGATAATTTTGTAAGTTCTTGAGAGAGACATTGTAAGTGAGATATTGTGGAAGGACGAAGATATAGTATATCATCTTCAAGTGTGTGGAAAAGATTGTGAAGGCTTTGAAGTTTGGATATTGTAACAAAGAAAAATTTTTCTTGGTGATATCAATAAAGTGGTCCCTAAATTGAGAAACAGACCCAGAGACGTAGTCCCCAAGGATAAACTAAGTTATCAAAGTGTTTGTATTTCTCTCTCTCTTATTCTCTCAATTCTTTCATTTCATTATTCTCCCTCATTCATGTCATTAAACACATAATTGTTTTAAGTGTTCAAAGTATTTATTCTTCCTTGTAATTTCAACAGTTTTAAAATACATAGCCACGCATTTACTACTTGGATCGGGAAAGTATATCTGATTGTTAGGATTAAGTCATCAAACTTTTAGATTCTAAATCAGATCAAGTTTGGTATCAGAGCCTATTTTGTAGAGAAATTGCATGTGGTGAATATTAACTAGGTTGAGGTTAAAGCAAGGAGAAGGTTCTCTTGAAAAGTTCAATCTAGAGATTGGAAAAAGAATAACTTTTCCATGAGTCATGGCATTTCAACAAAATCTTCTTGAGTTTGATGTAGAAGCCTTCCAGAGAGCTTTGGTGGAGTTAAGAGCTTTGGTGGACATTCTTCTTCAAGAGAGACATGAACGACAATTGAGAAAGGCAAATAAGGCTAAGAAGAAGGAGGAAGCAAAATCCTCATCAAAAGATGAAAAAGATAAAGGAGTAGGAGGTGGTAGTGACCCTCCTGAACCTTCATCTCCATCTTCTTCAGCTTCTTCATCATCTTTTTCTTCTCTATATAATTCTTCTAAAAAAAACATTCTGTGAAGACACCCTTGTTAAAGCTTGATGTGAAATTTGATTTTCCCATATATAATGGTGAATTAGATGCATAAAGACTAGATAACTAGCTTAAGTACATTGAAGTGTGCTCTAGGGTTCAAAATATTTTGGATGATTCTTCTAGAATCCAGTTAGCTACTCTCAAAATGGGAGGTACTGCATTAGTCTAGTGGGAGAGTAAGATCCAAGATGATCTTGCTACACATGGTAAAATCATTTCATCTTGGTATGAATTTACTTCTGCTTTGAAGAAACAATTTTTTCCTTTGGGTCATATGCAGCAAGCTATCATGAACTGTCAAAATCTTAGGCAAGGTAAAGGGCAATCTGTGCAAGAGTATACATAGGTGTTTAGGAAGAAGGCTTTAACTCTTGGAATTCCTCTTTACACACAAGATACTTTATTAAAGTATATAGGTGGAATGCATTCTTATTTAAAACATACAATATTGATGTTTAGTCCTTCTAACTTTGATGAAGTTTGTTTTCAAGCAACCCATATTGAAGCAGGTGGAGGAAACACAAGTTTTGGTTCAAAGAAGGAATTTGTTCCCCTTGAAAGCATTAAGAAAGGAAAGAAAGTAGCCACAGTGAAGAAAGAGGAAAGTGACATGCCTACTCATTCACATTGTCAGAAGAAATGACATACAGAAGAAAAGTGTTGGAAATTGCATCTAGAGTTGAAACCAACATGGTCCAAGAAGGATCAAAAGGGAAAGAAAAAGTGTACAGCTATTGTTTAGGATCTTGGATCAGATTCTGGTGATGAGGCAACAATATCGACTATGAGTTTGAAAGGTAAATCTTTTGTTGATTCTACCATTGATGTTTCATATGCTTCCACTTCCAAAAAGTGATGTTGTTCCTAAAGATAGTAAAAGGTGTGAAATTTTTCATATAAGGGTGATCTCAAAGAACACTAAAATTGACACATTAATAGATAGTAGGTGCCAAGTTAATTTGATTTCAGAGGAAGTCATTAAATAGTTGGGATTGGAAACCAAGCCACATAAGAGACCTTTTCCATTAGGTTGGGTGTGTAATGATAAAAAAATGTGAGTCATTAAGCAATGTAAGTTAACATTTGCAATAACATCTAAGTTCATAGATGAGGTTGAATTTGATGTGGTTCCACTTGATATCTGTGGGATTGTGTTGGGTAGCCCATACTTATATGATAGGAAAGCTATCTTCTATAGGGAACATAACAAGTATCAATTTTTTAAAGATGGAATTGAATACATTATAAGAGCTCATTGCATGAAGAATGAAGGATCAATTGTAAACACAGGACATTTGACAATGATTGTAAATGCTAGTAGTAAACTGACTCTCATGTCTGCGGTAGTTACTGAGGATTAGATGCAAGCAGAATCACGTCTTCAACCCATGATGGTAAAAGAGGATTTGAAGAGTTCATTTTCTAATGGTGTTCCTATGTAGGAAGTCCAAAATGTTGATATTTATTCCATTTCATCAGTTATTTCAGTTTTGTTGCTTCTATTTCTACTAGTTGGTACTATGTGGATGATTGATGTAACAATGAACACTAGTGGATATATGGTTGATGGTATTAGCAGCACTATCTCATTCTTCTTAATGTGTGTGATGGTTTAGATATTCAGAATTCCAACATTTTGTACAAGTGATATTGGACAAGTGAGGCAAACATGCCCTCTTTTTCATTTTATGTAAAAATAAACTTTAGGAGGTCCAAAAGCTTCTCAGTGGGAAGGAATGATCTAGGTGGATCCAAAAATGCTAAAAACTCCATAGATTCAAAATCTCTAAAAAAATGACATCATTGTGAAGAGCTTGGAAAATTGAACCCGACACAACTTGAATGGGTGAAAAAGGAGTCTCTTTGCTCAAGATATGCTTTGTCAAAGTTTGAGTCAAATTGGTGAACTAGGGGTGAAATTTGACTATCTTGAAAGTGTTCAACAATGGGTGTCAAATTAAAGAGCTTTCCAATGGCCTTCGTTTTGTCAAAATCAGAGTACGTATGTGAAAGTTCTCATCGTTCAAAGTTTAGGAAAAAAAACAAGTATTGATGATGTCATCATTATGTCATTAGAATTTTGTAAGAATTTTAAATTATATTGGGAAAAAAATTCCAAATATAATTTAGAATTTGCATGGGAAGTTGTTTTATACAAATTCCCTCTTGAAATATTTTGTCATTATGTTCTCTAAAATTATGGAGGTGTTAGCTTTATTATCATTTTTTTGTAAGGCTTATAATTATAAAAGCCAAATATGAGGTTACTTGTTATTTTAAAATGGGGATATGGTTGTAAATTTTTTTATTTGGTTTTATACCTATAAGAATTTTCCTAAGGGAAAAATTCACCCAAGAACTAAAAACTCAAACACAAGCACACAGTAGACCAAAGAGAGAGAGAGTATGATCTAAATAACAATGTATTCAATAACTTGATGCTAAGAGTACACTAGGAGTGCCTGAATATAAAGGCCTCAGGAGAGCTTCTAGAATGCGTAGAAGTTAGCACCATGAAGTGTCATACAACCAAGCACATGTCCACCAGATATGGATTATCCTCCATTAAGCATAGAAGTAAGTGCAGCGATGAAAGGATAAGCCTACAAGGGTGGGACACGCAAAATAGTGTTGTAGACACCATGTGCTCAAATAGAGTTGCATACTCCTATGTTGTCAACATGACAAATCACAAGGTGTGCAAACTACTAACTGTCTCACAAATAAAAATAATAAAATAATGCATTAACCTAAGTAAACTTAAGTAAGTGTAAAAAGTAAAGTATGTATTTACACCAACACCCCCCCTTAAGTGTAACTTAGGGGAATACCCTTGAGCTTACGAAACTAGGATGAAGATGCATAATGGGTGACAACTACTAGGCCATGTTAGGTACCCAAGTACATAATGAAATGCAATCTCCCATAAAGCGGGGAAAGAGGGAAAACCTCATGGGAAAAACCCTCCCCCAAAAAGAGAGATAAGGAAGGATGCATTGATGGATGGAGTAATCAAGACCTCCCCATTACGACATACATCTAGTATATACATAAGAGAATGAAAGAAGGAAGAGAGACAGAATAGGCTCCCCCCCAAAAGAAGAATGCCAAGAAGTGAACGCTGCTCCGATGAAGAAGCTGGTCCAAGAATGCAGAATAGTGTTCCTCCCCTTAGGAAGAAACAATGCCCAAGGTACTGTCTTGAAGATGTATGGTGGGCCGAAAACCTACTCAAGTATCCCTGTACTGATGTTGAAGTTCACCCCTTCCAACTGTGCTGAAAAGAACGAATACAGATCGAGCAAGGATGTCTGTTGAACTTGTTCCACTGAACCATCTGTCTCCTCTACTAACAAAGAGACGTCCACTAATTGTTGTTCATAAGGATCCACAATCACGCCAACTTGTAAAGATTTATCATGTAGAGAATGGACATGAGGGTCAGAGTGAGCCCTCGCAACAATTGTAGAAGAATCATCATCAATGAGAAGATGTAAGTCCTCAAGTCTGTCTCCCAAGTCAACTGAAGCTGGAGCTGGAAGATGAGATGTACCATGTTGAGATGTACCTTTCACTCTAGAAATATAAGCACTTGGACTAGATTGATGTGACCTCTCACTGCAATTGTCGATAGAACCCCACGTGTGTGAACCTGTTGAAGCACTATCGCTGGTGTCACTATCAGTTTCCACTATGTATGTAGTGTGGAGAGGAGTAGAGGATAAGCTGGGAGAACTTTCCTCAAAGTGAACATCCTTCTCCACAAAGATCTCATTGTCTCTGGATCCATCAGTCTATAAGCCTTCATATTGTCTTCATAACCGATGAAAGTACAAGGCCTAGATGTCAGTGCCTTACAATTCCTAGAAGAAAGGTTAGCCCATGCTAGAAAACTGAAGACTCTAAGGTGACTCACAACTAGTTTTCTGCCGCACCATGCCTCAAAAGGAGTCTTGCCATCTAAGGTTGGATGAGGAGACCTATTAAGTATGTGAGTAGCACTACTAATGGCTTCAACTTCAAGTGTAGGATCGAGAGACTTGGCCTTTATCATGCAACTTGCCATGGTCTTGAGAGTCCTAATCCTCATAGTTGCAACATCTGTCTTGTGTGTACTGAATGCTAGTGAGTTATGAAGATCAATTCCCTCAATTTTGAAAAAGTTCTTAAGTCTTCTGTCTACATATCTATTCTCATTGTCCACTCTAAGTACTTTGATGGCTTTCCTTGACTTGTGTTCAATATCTTGAAGTCTTGAAGCTTGTGAACTACTTCATTCTTATGATGAAGGAAGAAGACCCAAGTGAACTTGGAAAAGTCATCAACAAATGTGAGTATGTAGCAGCCTTGGCTGACTGAAGTCACTACAAACGGTCCTGCTAATACCATGTGAACTAGCTGAAGAACAACTGGAGCTCAAGAAGACTTCCATTTATCATACTTCTCCTTGAGATGCATATCCACTAAATGTAATGAACATTTACCCTTAGAAAAGTTGATTTGAGGTAGACCTTTGACCATTTGGTATGTGCAAAGTTGTTGAAGATAGCAGTAGTGAAGGTGACCAAACCGCTCATGCCATAAGTTGATGTTTGAATTAGAGTGAGTTAACAAGGCTTGAGAAGAACTCTTAGGCACAAAATGGGAGAAGGAATAAAGCCTCCTTTCATCATTGACTTTCCCAACTACTACCAAGGAATCCTCTTTTAGATTGTGCACCATCACTGAATCGGGAAGGAACTCAACCTTATGACCATCTCCAAGGTGAGTGATTTGTTAAACTGATAGGAGATTGGAGCATAGATTTGGAATGTAGAGAACATCTTTGAACTCCCTATCTTCCATTTCTACATGTCCTTTCCCTTCAACTTCCATTTTGGCATCATCTCCCATGAAGATGTGTGGTACCTGTGACTGCTTCAATGAAGAAAAGTCTTGCTTTGAAGAACCCATGTGGTAAGAGGCACCTGAATAAAGTATCCATTCTGAAGAAGAACTTATGTTGGCCATAAGTGCTTGACCTTTACCCTTTGAAGAGGTTGGAGTAGAATCCTTGGCTATTTCCGCATCTTGCATTCCCTGTCTTCTTCATGTCTTCCATATGTCTTCTGAGGATTTTTCCTATTTTGATTGTATGCATTCTCAATGTGGATAGTTAAAAAAAAAATTATTTAAGAATTTTATATGCATAGATCTGAAAGGAAAATAGGGCTAAGGTTTAAATTGTGGCCAAATCCATTAGATTAATATTTGGTTAAATCTGTGATTTTAAAGCTTATAGGAAAATTCTGAGAACTGGAATTTATATATATTTATATTGCAATCTAAAAACATATATATATATATATATATATGCACACACACACACACACACACACACACACACACACACACACACACACACACACACACACACATATATACATATGCATATATAAATATACATATTTCATTAAAAATTTGAATGTCACATAATTCACAGAGAGCGAATGACGCGTCACGATTGAGGAATGCGTTTTAATAAAACACAATTATAATAATAAATTTTGCAAGGGCAGGTTCTTAATTCCCTACCCTCGTACGATTTATAGTCAACGGCAACCTGTCTGCAGTCGCAGGTACTGCGACTGACATCGCAGGCCTGCGACATCAGACAAGGATCGCCCGGCCATGTATTATGGCTACCATGGTACAGTAAAAACAAGTGTTGAAAAAAATGTCCATCATTAACGTGCGGGTAAGGTTTGCGAATCGCAGACGGCGGTACTGTTTAATATCATTTTGAACAAAACTATGATGTGATTCGATTCATATATACAATTTGATTTTATATTTCGATATTATTATAATTTTATATATATATATAAGTATATATGTATATATTATTAATAATAAATAATTTTTTAAAAAAAGATTAATAATAGTTGGTTAATTATTAATAGATATTAATAATTAACTCAATTGAAAATTGGTTCAATTAAGGATAGTCATTAGAAAATATTAAAATTGAAGTTTTGATTCATTGAGAGTGTCAATTTTCAAAAAAATTTATATAAATTATTATTAGATCAATTATAAAATTGAATCTAATGGTTTTGGGGAGAAACTTTCATTTATCAAACAATACATGTGTTAGGAAAACTGTACAAAATGTTTCTCCATTTATTCTCTTAACTTGGAAATGTAAACTGAGACTTTTGCATTTGAATTCAAATTTGAAAACTTAGCAAAACCAAAACATGTGTTTACATTGTGTATTCTTTATGCTATTGTTTTGGGTTTTTGGGTTGACTAGTGTTGACCAGTATAGGACGTCTACCAGAGGCTTGGGAGTTATGTGATTGTGATGTCATGATGATGTTTTAATCTCGATCTTTATAAACCCAACCATGGTTATGCGATGGAATTCTCTATGTATTGGATGTGATTACTGATTGTTATAGTTGAGATTCTTGTGTATGAGACACTTGACTTAACCATTATTTTTGGTCATCGGTCAGTTATCCTTGATTATTTTCTAGTCACCATGATGGACTGAGATGTGGATTTATTCTTGATGATGTCATGTTGTGACATGTTTGACTCAACCATTTTTGGAGTCTTCGATCAGTATGATTGAGATATATATTTTTGGTTATTGAGAACCAATGAGTACTTTTGATTATTAGTGATACTTCAGTTGCCAATAGAGAGCTGTTGTGTTCATAATTTTCTATGGATGTTTGCTCATGGAGATTTGATGCTTTTATGCGTATTTGATGATTTTATTATGGATTATCTTTTGTGATTTTGAGATTTATGATTCCATGAGCATTAGGGTAGGAGATCTGCATGTAGTGATGGGAAGTGGCTTGCAATGGGGGCCGAGGCCCTAAGAGGCTGCCAGGGTAACTCATTGTAAGTTGGATTAATAAGTGATAAAATTCACACCTAATACTAACTGAATGAACCTAAAAAGATAAGTGTTTTGTTCTCACCCATGCCTTGAGCGCTTGTACAGGCTAGGATGGGAGTAGTGAGACGCATGGTTGCGACCTTGCATTCCGTAGTATGTCTCATCAGTATGAGAGGATACTAGTGGCCGCATGAAATCAGTATGGACCCGTGGAGTTTAGCTAACTGCCAGGGTAACTTGTATGTGATAATTGCGATGACACTTTCCTGCTTGCATCGTAGGTTCCTACATGTCATTGTGTGCCTCTGGGAATTAGATGTTAGATTTTGTGTTTGGAACCTTTGAGTTAGTATACTTTTAGGATTTTTGGACTTATGGTGATTTTTGCTATGTGATTTTGATAGCCTGTTTGGGACTTGAGATTATCTCCTTAGCACGGTGGGAGTGGACCACTTAGGTACCACGCAGTCGGGTGGTAGTGTATTTTCCACTCTTATCATTTTGAGATTCATTGAGACATTGTGGCTGATGCATCCTTCATGATGGTGGATATGTATCCTTTTTCATTGATGATTAGCATATGTTAGATGATGTTATCTTATGCTTTTATTTGCATATTAGATTACTTTCTACATATGATGTTGTATTTATTAGGAGTGACATTCCTACTATGTAATACCGATGATCTCTTCGGTGATTTGGAATGTTACGCACAGAGGGATGGCTAGGATCCACGATGGTCTAATGATGCTATTGACGGTTGGGAGGAACCGTGCACTTAATTTATTATGTTTGATCTTTATGATGGATGTATATGTTCTCTATGATGTTGTATCATGTGATTATCTCTACTTTGATGTATCATGGATTAGAACAAGATGATGTACCTTATTCTATGTATATATAATCTTTGAGCTTGTCATACCCTGTGACATGTACAGTGGATGAATGAGCATTTGAAATGTAGTGTATAAATATTGAACTTATCATTTCATGAGGATGTTGTACTAGGTGGATTCATGTATGTAATTCAACGTTAAGGGATCTTAAAGAATGTAATCTGTTATCTATGTTATGTTTACTTTCAGATGGACAATGCTATTGCTTTCGTTATTGTGCATAAGTTTTATGTGATATTTACTTTCATGAAAAGAAAAAAAAAATGCTACTAAACTTAGTGAAACTCTAGGTTAATTCTTTGGATCCCTTGGCAGGGCATTACATTTCATATAAAATAGGTTAGAAAATGTTGAATAGAAAGTTACAAGTTTGCAGATACCATAATACAGTCTAAAATATTGCCTAACAATATGAGTAGTGTTTCCTTAAAATATGTTAAGACATTTTACATTTATACTTTAAACTTTTTAAATAAGAAATTCAAATATAAAAATATTCATTCTTCATTGATTGAAATAAGAGACTTTAATAAGTAGTTAAACAACAATAATATAGCCTACAGAAAATACTAGGAATGAGAAAATGATTTGTTCATTTTAAATAATATATATCTACATTTTTGAGATTTTTTTCTAAATATAAATATGCTAGATTGTTGCTTTATTTATAAAATTAAATTCTAGTGTGAATGACACTAAGGATCATAAAAATCATAATTAAGATTGTTCTACTAGAGACATGAGTAGAGACATTAATGGTATAATAAGTTTGAACTACGATTCTATTTTTGAATTCTTGATTGTTATATGTACCCTTTTTGTTGTTGTGTCATTTGTTGTGGTGTTCCTATCTATTCCACTCTTATTTGTTTTGAGAAGTTTTTATATTTATTCAAATTTTTAAAATAAAAAAGAAAGATTACTTGTTTTGTAATGGAGGGTTCAGGGCTATGAGGCAGTGCCATGAAGGCTCGAGGCCTAGGAATCCAATATAGGAACAAGGACCAAGGGGCATCCATGTTGTCGAAATCACTCAGGTTACGATCACAACCTCATCTCTTATAATGTCGGAGCCTTGTACCCACCAAGACTTGATCTCTGGGGGACTCTTTGTGAGCCATTCAACTTCACCAATAGACCAAGAATCCATTGACAAAAATATTATTTTTTATAATTGAAACATGTGCAATCTTTAATGAAAGAAAGACTCATGACCAAGATTTTTTTGCCCTCATTTTTTTACACCGATAGTATTTCCCATCAACGTGTTTTAGCTTCCTATTGCTTACGGCCAAGTTGGAAAGAAGAAAAAATAATAAGACTTATCCCTTGAAAATGTACACAATCGCCTCAAAAGCATAAACATCGAAGTTGAAATTATTAATCTACAAATATCAACGTTGAAATTATAATCTATAAGACTTTTAAATTTGACATGCCTATACATAAAACTTTTATATGAGGAAAACAAATTATCAAGAGTACATTGGAAAAGGAATCGAATAGATTATAAAACCGTTGAAGACAATTTATTGCTTGACTCGAGCGTCTTGATTTTCCTCGAGATATGATGAAAAACCCCAATGAATAAGCACTTGCTTGGGGAGATTTAAAAACTCTAGTAAGCTAGAGAACATATAACGATCAAAAGAAAACAGTGCGTGTGCAGGAGCGATACGAATCCCAGTCGACAGAGACTCCATGTAACAGCTTGTCCGAGGTATCCAGAATACAGCTGAAGGCTACCGGATCAACCAATGTGTCCTGCTTCAAAATAAATGAGAATCTATATTGCCATGTTACGGATGAGTTATGGTTGAAAGCAAGCTCCGGCACCTCAGTTATATCACTGGCAAATCTGCTGCTGTTTCGCTCCCCCGACTCGTAGCGGACCACTCTCCCCGGATTCGCAGCAAACAGGCGATCGAAATTTACACCCTTCCCTCCCAGAAATTCTTTGCAACCAAATGGTCGGACATGCACAATCACCCCTCCTTCGGGAAGAAAAATTCCGTTCATGAGCCCCGTCCCATCTATTCCAAACAATACATCTGTCACACCCATCACCTGCACCTGCTCTTCCACGCTCATTTCTTCCGGATATACCAATTCCACGCTCTTGAAATATCCGCTTTCCACTGCGATCCTCTCTAACTCTCTTACATTTATTATCACTCTGCTCGCTTTCCTGTCAATGATTGTAAGTCGGGGCCGTCCTGGCAAATTCTTCCATGAAATCGCCGTCATGTTTCCCAGCTCCTCATCTGGATTAATGCTCCCACGCCCTAACGCATCTTGCGGCGCCACTCTTTCCAAAATGGTATCTTTATCTCTAGGCGGCTCTTTTACATCGAAATGAGATTTCACAGCGCTGGAAAACTCTCGCCATTTCTTCAACGGAGCGTGAAAGTTGTAGTGATCGAGATCTGCGCCAGACAAACCCACCACGAGATAAGAGAAACAAACCGGGTGCCTATCCGATTGCTTCACCAAATTCGCCAGTGATCTAACAGGCTCTCCGCTGAACATTCTCATCAGTGGATCCAGCATTTTCATGTCGAAAAACGGAGAATTCTCCTGCGTCTGCTGTCTGTTATGGCTTTCAATACTATCGCCGTATGCGTAGAGGCGAATATTGGGTCCCGCTTCCTCGAGAAGAGCGCTGAAGATTTCCCACAAGAGAGAAACCCCGTTGAACATTGCGTGCCCGTACTGCGGCCAGTTGATGAAGGAGAACAAAACAGAGGGCTCGTAGACTCTTTCGTGGCATGACAAATGCGGCTCAAAATCCCCAAATGTCTTCGCAGAGGGAACCACCATGAGCTCTATCTCTGGAGTGGATCTCTGGCCTTGGTTAAATTTAGTTCGGAGAAAAATACCTTTCGGTCTGGGCAAAGCGCTGCAATTGATGGTGGAGGGAAGATAGATCTTCCGCTCTGCAAAAAGCACGTCTTTAAAGACGGCGTATTTGGGGCGAACTTTGGCCGAGTCTCCTTTGCAAAAGACTGAAAGTGGAACGGCCTTCATCTTTTCAGAGGTTCCATTTAATGGCGGCATGAGATGCTCATCCTGGTAAACTCTTTGTAAGCTTGAATTCGCCAGATCTAAGAAGCGCATCTGACGCTGTGCCTCGTCATGGCGATGGACGTTTTTGTTGCAGCGCTTTGAGTGGAAGAGCAGCGTTTCGCCAAACTCAAATTGACCTCCGCCTGTATACACAGCTAATGCAAATATAAGGAAAATAAACTGAATCGCAAGAGCAATCAGAATGCAAGTTGATGTCCTTCCGCCGAAAAACATGAATTGATAGCTCTTTTTTGGCGATAGTATCGTTTCCGCTGCGATTCTCTTTCTCATCTTCGTAGAACACGAGAGAAATTCTCAACTGAGATTTGAAGTAGGGTTTAGCGACTTCATGTGTTTGAACGGCGTTATATAATCAGTTTAGGTTCTCTCAACCGGCGACTTTGAATTTGCTCAGAGGGTCTTCGCATCATTATGATTTTAAATTTTAATAATGTTAGGTTAAATGGAGAAGCGTTGAATAGAGAAGCGTTGAAGTTGAAATTAATAGTTATTGAGCTGGATGCCATTAATTACAGGGTAGGCTTCGAAACCATGGACAGTTGAAAATCATAAGTCGTTGTATTGGAGAAAGCGCGACTTGGACGTGACGCCTGTGCCCTATATTTAATGCGGAAAACTGGAATCATAATTTTTTTGTCGTTCATTTCCCTTACAAAATAATAGTTTTTACTTGAAATATGGTCTTTACCCACTTTCTACGAATATTGTTTGCGTGCCGAATATACAAGGCTAGATTTGGGCTGGACGTGCGTTTATGTCACTATTAATTAAATTTACGCGACATGCACTTTTTTTAAATGTTCACTATTTTAAGGCTTGGAAACATGTTCTTAGGGTCCGTATGGTTTGTGGAAGATGACCTAAATTGGTTTTTTAATAATTTGGATTTGAAATTTTCTGGGTTTGTTTCAAATTTGGCAAAATGGAAGACTTCTAATTTTGTTTCAAAATTATTTTTAGACTTCTCACTAGCAACTAAGAATTGAAAATCAAAACTTGGTTACACTTTTTGAGGACTATAAAAATAATAGATATGACTATATTTTGGACACTACTTGCAACTCCAAGCTTACACATAAAATGTATCTTTTCACTCATTTTTCAAGTGCAACAAATGGTTCAAGTCAACTCCCAAAAATAGGAATGAAGATTTGTAAAACCTTGATTTGGCTAAATCAAGATTTCTACAAATCTAGATTGCTACAATTTCACGAACCAAACCGACCCTTACTTATTCTTGGGATATGAAGCCCAACAGTTACATTATTGTTCATTCTTCTTCAAGTCTTTTTATTCATAGAACTCTATATAATGGTTGTGTGCAACCCATGCAATGTATTTGTTGATTAATGCAAGAAATTCCCTACTTGATTATGGACATAGACAATTTTTACCGAACTACAATAAATCTTGTGTTCTTGTATTTGACTTCTTTGTTTATGTTTTTCCCATTTCATTGCTCATTTTAATATTTACAATAGGTATCAAAGCCAAGGTAAGGCTAGAGCATATATGGAAGACTAGGAAGTTGATTTTATCATCAACGAGTTCCTTGAAAATTTGGGCTCGATAGAGAATGAGGTTGTACCTATTAAGAGTAGAAGAATCCACTATGTGCACTGGTGGGATGGTTGGGAAAATAAGCCTAAAACTGAACCGAAAGATTTAAGAGCTCTTAAATATGAGCTTATTTCAATTCTTGAGGGCATAGGTATGCAGAAGAAAGTTGTCATGGAAGAATTGCAATGATGGACAAGGGAAGATAAGATTGGCGAGTCTATAAAATGTCTAGTGTTGGCATATTATCGAATGAATTCTCTTATTTATGGTTCCAACCTCAATTATACAATTATTTTTTTGTTCTTTTCTCTTGCATTGGGTTTCCACGTAAAATATTGTATCATTGTGTTCATGTGTATAATTTTTTTATCTTAGTATTTGAAGTTATTGTCTAGCTAGGAAAATAAGCCTAAAACTAAACCAAAAGATTTAAAAGTTCTAAAATCTGAGCTTATTGCAATTCTTGCGGGCATAGGTGTGTAGAAGAAAGTTGTCATGGAAGAATTGCAGAAGTGGAAAAGGGAAGATAAAACTAGTGAATCTATAGAATGTTTGGTGCTGGCATATTATCAAATGACTTCTCTTATTTATGGTTCCAAACTCAATTATACAAATAATTTTGCATCTAGAGTTCATAGGATGTTGTAGCTAGAGTACTTTGAAGAGTATGTGAAGTTTCATGTAGAAGAAGATGAAAGGGTAGATGAAAAGTCTTTTGAGAAAGAAGAAGGTAAAAGAATAGATGAAGGGGCAAAAGATGTGTCTGGCATGATAGAGTTGAAAGAAAAGGGTTGTATGTCAACCAAGAAGAAGGCCAAGAGGCTAAAGTTGTTGCTCAACCTCAAGATGAGGAGGATGCTAGCAAGGCACAATTAAAAGGTGATATCATTGTTGTGTTTGATGACATAAGCTTGTGATTAAATGATGGACTAAAAGATTATGACCATGCAGAGAGTTTGTAGATGTATGGACCATATAGGTATGAACATGGAGTTATTCTATATCATAGCTATGAAAAATAGTGGTATGAAGCTAGTTTGGACTAGGAAGAGCAAGTAAATACACTAGGTAGGGCTCCTCTATGGATTCCACCTCACTTGGGCTTCGAAGGTCTTCTAGACAACCCATGGTCTGATAGATATGGGTAGATGAAGGCATTAGATTTGTACATAAATAGATAGTGTATGAACTCTAACATTGCATAAGAAACTGTGTATATGAATGGATACAAATCAAAGGACTAGGTGATGGAAGGTAGAGTGATAGATGGCAGGCCACCATAAGTCAATTTTCTAGAAGAGAAGTTGATTAGGCTAACAAGATTGATGGGGGACAAAGATTAACAATTGATAGGAGTCACTTAATGGGTGGAGTGTGTATAGCAGTGGATTAGTCATCTCATTGAAAGAAAATAACACTTTACACAACTCTATCCCCATTCCAACAACAAATAATTCTCTACAAATTTAAATAAAATATATGTGTAATTCTTTGAATATAGGTATCAATCTGGCCTTACTATGGTTGTGCTTCCTTTCTTCCAAGTGTCTTCTTTCCTAGGGGAAGAGATGTATTCCCCCCCACTTCTAGCTAGGGTAACCTCCAAGGTGTTAGAGATATGGGAAGGGTTGAGAGGGTTGGGGGCAGATTGAGGTAATGTCTTCTTTCTCACGGGTTTGAAATCACTGTTAGAAGACCTAGAGGTGGAATCTTATTTTTTTGGGGGTGGGGGGGGAGGACTTGAATTTATCTAACTAGAGGCTCTTATTGGTTCTCTTGGTGCTCTATGTACTCTTCTTAGTATCTGAGTCCGACTCTATGAGACTAAATTTGGCTTTTGGATCCATTTTGACTTCGAGGCCATGGGTTTTCTTGAACTTCTTATGGCTAGTCCCAGGTCCAAGGTCTAAGGAGACTTGGGGAGTTATAAAGGACAGAGGGTTAACCAAAAGAGGTGGGTTTTGGGCTAGGTGCTGGATATACAACTTGCTCATAAGCCCTTGGTGGATAAGGTAAAAAGTTTTACCCTCCTCATGATTCCTTTTGGCTTTAAAAATAAAATCTTCCAACAAATACAATAATAGAAACGTGAAGGAAATGTGATCAAGATTCCTAAAGTTATTAAAAATAGAGAAGTGGTAATAATAGATTACCTAAAAGTGGTCCTCAAGGGCGATATACTACATAATCACATAGAAGATGGTGTCCCAAGGCTTAGGGAGGGCTTCTTGTGAAAATCCTTCATGCATTTGCATCGGTTCCTCCTTGAGTTTGAAAATTTTCTGCAAACTAGGCTCCTCATTAACCTTAGCCCGTCTTCGCCATTTCTTTCCATCCATAGTAAAATCCTAAGTCATCACAATGGTTTCCTTAGAGATTTCAATTTTTATACCATTGAAAGACACCTTTCTTTCCTTCAAAGTCTAGAAGAACTGCATCGAGATAATCTTGTCATGCTTCCCTATTCCCTCCATATATTGTAAGAGGAAGCTTTCCTACAAGTAGACCATCACTACCTCACTATTACAGATGCCCTTCTCCACACAAACTAGTTCTACATGATCACTAACACCCATGTCTTCACCCAGGTATGAAATATAAAATG